>JAQFVV010013097.1:0-265363 GCA_028023455.1 Epiperipatus broadwayi
ACCCCAGCCGCACTTAATTATGTGATCGACCGGTTAACCACCGATGATGATGATTACCACAAGCAAGAAGCCAATATACACCCCTAAATCGAGTATATATTCTTAATTGAACGCTGACATAATAAAATACCATCCCAGCATTATATTTCCCAATTAAACGCTTCTTCTCTGCTGGGCAAATTATTGTATCGAATAATTAGTTCTGCCCAGTGCCTGGAATATTTATAAATTTTCCCGGAATTATCATGGTACAGCAGGAATATAAATTATAGCCCTGCCTTCCTTTACTTTATTTACAATACAGACTGGATTTATTTATCCATTTAGATTACTTTATTTTATTCCTCAATTAATCAACTTGTTAGCTCACTGATCTAATTTTATTTTACTCTAAATAGTTATTCGCTTGGTAGAGAAAAGAAATGCAAATGACTAAGTACTTCCTTTTATAAATAAACTTTAATTTTGTAATTCGTTAATTATATTTAATAATAAAATCCTAAAACACACATATATATCCACACACTAACATAATAAAATACATAAATAGACAATAAAGAATATAATTCAAATGAAACATTAAATAAATTATCGTAACTCAATTGTTACTTTCTCATACATTAATAGATTACAATCATAAGTTCATTTAATGATAAATGTCCGAAGTGTTGCGCAACTTTATAATAATTTAGTTCTGACTGATTTCTTATTCTCAAATTAGTTCTGACATGCATGTATTAATAGTTACCTAGGTATGGATTTTCCAATGTCGGGTCAACCATCGAGGGGGAAAACCTTCCCTTCTTTTGCAGAGATGGTTGCTCACTTTTCAGAAGTTCCAGTGAATGGAGTGAGAGTTTATAGTCTTTTGACGTTGGTTTGTTTTCTTTTCTAATTCCACATTTTAGTCGGTATTCATCCTTTTACCATTCTATTTCGAATCCCCAGGCAGATCTGTTTCTATAACGGCGGTCTCTTCTCGGCAGCATTTTAGTTGTTATAAGTAGTGAGCGAGTGGTTGGACGGAGATAGACCGAGCAAACGCCCGGTATTTGCCACTAGCCCTCCATGTTAGCGTACCCTTCTATTAGTATTTTTTTTTGTTAAATTCTAGCCAGCAAAAAAACACAACCGGTTACTTCTAAATCAGCTCTGCTTATTTCTCTCTGCTGTCCTGCTATAGAATGTCACTCTTTTCCTCCTTCCTTTTCCTTCTTATCTTACCAATCTATCTGGAATTTTTTTTATACAGTTTACATTTTCCAATTTCTAATTACATTTATTTCATTTCATTCTTTTGATACATTTTTATTGAATGCTACTAATTGCAACATTCCTTTTCATTACCTTATCTCGTACCAATCTATTTGGAAGTTTGATACAAGTTTACATTTTTTTTAAATTTACAATTATAATTAATTTCTTTCATTCTTTTAAATATTGAATGTTACTAATTGCAACATTCCTTTATCTCACTTTATCTTGTACCAATCTATTTGGAAATTTGGTACAAGTTTACTTTTTTTAATTTCACAATTATAATTATTTCTTTCGTTCTTTTTACACATTATTTTCTTATTTAACAACAAAAGAAAGAGACGCGTTCAGTTTTACACCCCTCCCCTTTCCTTTCTAATCTTTAATCATTTTTTAGCTTTTCTAATTTCTTTTTAAAATAAGTTTTTAGAATCCTTTTAACTAAATTTTTTCTTTCTTTTTTTTTTTTCTATTTCTTTTAACGAAACCCTTCTCTTTATTAATATTATTGAGAATCAATAATATATACATGCGAGCCTACATTTATGTAGATATCGCATTACACCGCTCCCCATTTTTTTTAAGAATTAAAATCTACTGGAGTTATTTTCTTAATATTATCGAGAATCAATAATATATACATGCGAGCCTACACTTATGTAGATATCGCATTACCCCGCTCCCCATTTTTTTTTTTTTTTTAACAATTAAAATCTACTGGAGTTATTTTCTGAGGTCAAGCCATTTTAATTCTTAACCCCTATCTTCCCTTATTACTATTTTTTTTCTTGATATTTCTTTATTAATTTTATTTTTAATGGTACCCGTTTAGTATCTATAACTTCCGTATGATGAGATTATCTTAGAGAGACAACTAGGTTAAACTATCTGCATTCCATTTGATTGATTTGAACTGCCCAAACACTTTTAATCTCCACCGAACATTATTCTGCACAGAGAGTTGATTTTTTTTTCAGTAATACGGATCATGAGCCCAGATCTCTGCTGAGTTCTCATTCTATTTTTTAGTTTAATTCTTCGTATCTTTCCAATACCTTTGGGATTTTCACCCAGTACGATGGATAATGAGCCCAGATCTCTGCTGAGTCCTCATTCTAATTTTTTATTTATTTTCCTGTCTATCCTTATGTGTATAGACAAGATTAACACACACACTCCCTATTTTTTTTATGAACGGCAAGACGGCTTGACCAAGCTCAAATGCAATCCCCGCATGACTCATATCTGCACACATTTGTCTCAAAATCCAGACCCTCATTCATATATTCGCTACTCTTCGTAGTTCACCATCCCCCCTACATTTCCCTTATCATGTGGATTATCGTGTTCAAAGTCCAGGGTCGGTATCCTTTAGTCATCAACAGGTTTTTGTCCAGTTGCTTCTTTTCTTTTTAGTTTCTATCGGGAGGTTCTTTCTTTTTTTTTCTGGGGAATATACCCACTTGTGCTCGGGAATGGACTATTGTCCCTCCGTCTATCAAAGCCTCTGTCCTCGTTCGGATACTTCCCTCTCTGATCCCTTTCATTCTGCCTAGGCCCTATAGCTCCATCCGAGCCGCCATAAAATCTACCGCTATCTTCCCCGTACCTTCGTTGGGGTTTATCTGGTCCCATATTTATCACAGGATCTTTCGGAGGTTTGAATCCTCGATCCTCTATTCTACGACCAGAATGAGCGCTGTCGAACGCATTTAGTAGTTCCGCGACCTGTTCGACCGTTTTCCGTTCAGTGCCTATCAGCACTTGCTCAACATTTTGCGGCAAATTGTGTCTGATTATATGAATAATTTGCCTCTCTGATAATGGACTAGCAGTGAGTGTGCGCAATTTTGCTACCTGGCGATGGAAAAATGGAGCAAACGTTTCTCCCGGTCTCCACCTGTCTTGTGATATCTGGTGTAGAATGTTTTCCTGGTGCTCTTCGCTCCAGTAACTGGTGAGCAAAGCTGCCTTATAATCCTCAAATGTTGTTGGTTTTTCAAACAACGAGTCCCACCATTCCTGTGAAGCATTCTGTAGGTGACTGCATGCGATGGCAATCATGGCTTCTTCATCCAATCCATTCAATGTGCCGTACCTTTCAAGGCTACCCAGGTGTTCTATGGGGTTTTCTCCCATGTGACCCGAGAAAACTCGAATTTTCAAAAATTGATTTATCGTTATTACGTTATTGCACCTGCTATCCCGCCAACTTGTCCCTCTCATATTTTTAACCTCTTCTACTTCTCGACACACAGTTTCTATTTTATCCTCAAAATGTGCCATCCTTCCCTCTACTTTCATCACAACCTCTTGTTCTAACGTATTTATCTCTCCAGTGAGTCTCTGCTCTAAGTTTTCGAGTAACTCAGCCTGTCCGTTTAACCTTTCATTCGTGACAAAAATCTGATTTGAGGTTTCTTCAACCCTCTTACTTAACTCTTCATTTTTATGTCGAATTTGTCAACCAGCTGTTTTTGCCACTCCTCTATCATCCTTTTATTATCTTCCTTTAATTCCTTCATAAGCCTTTGCTGATCTTCGATCATTTTCTTATTTATTTCATCTCTCTGCTCATCTCTTTCCCTTATCTCTTTTATAAACTGCCGTTGATCCTCCCCCATTTTCTCCATCATTTTCATTAAGTTATAAATTTCTATACTAACTTTTGGCTCTTGTTTATCATCATTAATTTCACTTTCATTTCCACTACTGGTTTCTATTTCTCTTTCCCTATCTGTTTCTCCGGATAATTCCGTTTGTTCTTCACTGGTACTTTTCGTGGTTGCAAGTTGATCGTCCATTTTTGCTTTCGACCTCGTTTGCATTGACTCTAAATAAATATTATCACTTACTAAGTAATTATTTTCTCCCAATTATTATTAAATGCAATACTGTTTATCAACTCTATTTCATATTAGGTACGTTTGCTGGCCTGCCCCGTCCTCATCCATTAACTCACTTGTTTATGCTGCTTTAAAGATCCCCTTAAACTCACAAGCTTTTATTATTCAAACAATAAAATCTTTTCCCTCTCTTGATTTTATTTATTTATATAATGTAGATCGTGCCTAGAAAATTTTACCTCGTCTCTTTCTCTCTTTTATAAAATTCAGTTGTCTTTTGCTCCACTTTCCCTTTCTCACCAAGCGATCTTTTATTATTATTCTATATTCCTATCTAAACCTTAGGTCTATTCTACTGTCTTTATAACTACTATATAACTACATATATACGGTTATGCCGTCTAATCCTTATTTTAACACTTTTTTATTTTAATACTATTCTGTCGTTTTCTATATATATATTTTATAACAACACATATAAATTCTTAACTTGAACAAAACCCCTTTGTTCTGTTTTTTTTTTTTTCTTTATTAAAAAAAAAAAAACCCCTTTTTTTTTTTTCTATATAAAATATTTCTCAGTCTAAATTCGGTTTTCCGATTGTTTGACTTTATTTAACCTCGCTGTATAGATCACATATGTGTATATGTATTTTAATCAAGGCGGTATAATTTAATTCAATCTGCTTTTTTTTTTTCTTCCGAATGTGACAAGATCCCGGACTGGCCCCCAAACTTGTAACACCACCGCCGTGCGGTTAAAGACCCCAGCCGCACTTAATTATGTGATCGACCGGTTAACCACCGATGATGATGATTACCACAAGCAAGAAGCCAATATACACCCCTAAATCGAGTATATATTCTTAATTGAACGCTGACATAATAAAATACCATCCCAGCATTATATTTCCCAATTAAACGCTTCTTCTCTGCTGGGCAAATTATTGTATCGAATAATTAGTTCTGCCCAGCGCCTGGAATATTTATAAATTTTCCCGGAATTATCACGGTACAGCAGGAATATAAATTATAGCCCTTCCTTCCTTTACTTTATTTACAATACAGACTGGATTTATTTATCCATTTAGATTACTTTATTTTATTCCTCAATTAATCAACTTGTTAGCTCACTGATCTAATTTTATTTTACTCTAAATAGTTATTCGCTTGGTAGAGAAAAGAAATGCA
Organism: Epiperipatus broadwayi; assembly: GCA_028023455.1. Lineage (NCBI taxonomy): Eukaryota > Metazoa > Onychophora > Udeonychophora > Euonychophora > Peripatidae > Epiperipatus > Epiperipatus broadwayi. Next base: position 5,295 of record JAQFVV010013097.1, read on the forward strand.
AATGACTAAGTACTTCCTTTTATAAATAAACTTTAATTTTGTAATTCGTTAATTATATTTAATAATAAAATCCTAAAACACACATATATATCCACACACTAACATAATAAAATACATAAATAGACAATAAAGAATATAATTCAAATGAAACATTAAATAAATTATCGTAACTCAATCGTTACTTTCTCATACATTAATAGATTACAATCATAAGTTCATTTAATGATAAATGTCCGAAGTGTTGCGCAACTTTATAATAATTTAGTTCTGACTGATTTCTTATTCTCAAATTAGTTCTGACATGCATGTATTAATAGTTACCTAGGTATGGATTTTCCAATGTCGGGTCAACCATCGAGGGGGAAAACCTTCCCTTCTTTTGCAGAGATGGTTGCTCGCTTTTCAGAAGTTCCAGTGAATGGAGTGAGAGTTTATAGTCTTTTGACGTTGGTTTGTTTCCTTTTCTAATTCCACATTTTAGTCGGTATTCATCCTTTTACCATTCTATTTCGAATCCCCAGGCAGATCTGTTTCTATAACGGCGGTCTCTTCTCGGCAGCATTTTAGTTGTTATAAGTAGTGAGCGAGTGGTTGGACGGAGATAGACCGAGCAAACGCCCAGTATTTGCCACTAGCCCTCCATGTTAGCGTACCCTTCTATTAGTATTTTTTTTTGTTAAATTCTAGCCAGCAAAAAAACACAACCGGTTACTTCTAAATCAGCTCTGCTTATTTCTCTCTGCTGTCCTGCTATAGAATGTCACTAATTGCCTCCTTCCTTTTCCTTCTTATCTTACCAATCTATCTGGAATTTTTTTTATACAGTTTACATTTTCCAATTTCTAATTACATTTATTTCATTTCATTCTTTTGATACATTTTTATTGAATGCTACTAATTGCAACATTCCTTTTCATTACCTTATCTCGTACCAATCTATTTGGAAGTTTGGTACAAGTTTACATTTTTTTTAAATTTACAATTATAATTAATTTCTTTCATTCTTTTAAATATTGAATGTTACTAATTGCAACATTCCTTTATCTCACTTTATCTTGTACCAATCTATTTGGAAATTTGGTACAAGTTTACTTTTTTTAATTTCACAATTATAATTATTTCTTTCGTTCTTTTTACACATGATTTTCTTATTTAACAAAGAAAGAAAGAGACGCGTTCAGTTTTACACCCCTCCCCTTTCCTTTCTAATCTTTAATCATTTTTTAGCTTTTCTAATTTCTTTTTAAAATAAGTTTTTAGAATCCTTTTAACTAAATTTTTTCTTTCTTTTTTTTTTTTCTATTTCTTTTAACGAAACCCTTCTCTTTATTAATATTATTGAGAATCAATAATATATACATGCGAGCCTACATTTATGTAGATATCGCAATATATATATATATATATATATATATATATATAGTACCAATATTGAATATTGGCACATAATAATTTTATTTAAAAAAAATATTAAAATAAAAATTTTTCGTAAAAGAAAACGTATTTAAAAGTTTAAGAGTTTTATTACAGTTTGTTTTCGAAAAAAGTAAAAGTCAAAGAGTTTGAAATAAAAGTTACAATTAATTAATTAAAAGGCGGGAGGGGGAGTTTTGGTTAGAAAAATTAAACTAAAAGTTTTATAAAAAAAGTAGAGTTTATTATCATTAGTTGAAAGTTGATTTTCAAGTTTAAAAAATATAAATCTCTTTTTATTCGAATTAAAGAAAAATTAATCTTAAAACTAGTTATAAATGTGCGTATATATGTGCAATTGTAAATAAAAAATAAATGTATGCATATTAAATATTAAAAAAATAAATAAATGGAAGTTATCATTAAAAAATACAGCGATGGCTATTAATTAAAATATAAAACAACAGGATTAAAAAGCTTGTCTCCAAAGGATTAGCTATTAATTAAAAATGTAGAACAACACATTTGCATAGCTATTACTAATTAAACAATCTTCAAAAACATGAGATTATCAATGGAATTTCGACAACAGATATTGCCAGAGGATATTAAAAGGACAACTTGTCATAGGTATAAAGATATTTTTTTTTATCAGACATTCAGTGAGGACAATTGTTTCAGTTCAGATAACAGTTCAGTTTATTATGTATCCAGAAACAAAAATGCAGTGCTGAGCAGCTTTTGGAAACATACATCTCTCTAGCTTGAAGTCCGATGAAAATAGCCAATATACCCGATCCTAAATAATGTCTGCATAACAGCTTGGAAATCTCCATCAATATCTAATTGTCTCCAATAATAATAGAAGTGAATAATAATGAAACTCCTCAAGGAAACGTCCCAGTCAGCTGGAAATATTCTCACCTAAAGCAGTAACTAAAGAAAACAAAGTTCTACATCCACATTCAAAATCCTAGGTAATAATATTTTATATTCTTATTTCTATAATAGCCATTGCATTAATTCGTAAAGCCTCCAGAGACAAGTAATTTGAACTCTATAAGCATACATAAAATGAACTATTGATGTGCATGTTTGTGAATGCTATATGATTTATAAACATCAAATATTATTTATGTTTTCTCATAAGATATATTATATTGTGTTAAATTAAAATGTGTGTGTGTGTGTTAAATTAGATTTATAAAATGTTTAAAATTAGTAAATGTTAATTAAAATACATTGTCCTTAAAACCTAAACTTTATTTGTTGGTCAATTCTTTTACCAATCATTTTACAAATCTTTTATTAATTCTTTTCACCACTAATAGTAACTGAGCTAGTCTATGGGTATAACTTAGGCATTGAGTTAGTGGCCATTGGACAAAGAGCATTGTTTATTCTTCTGAATAGATAGCTGGTGTCCATGTTTACACAAAACAAAAAAAGTGCTTCGAACTTGGTGTTGAACTCAACAGTCGAGAAGAAGTTATGTCCTGGAAATGTAACGCTAGTTATATATTTTATAGATATCGTTTGGACATACATACTTTCCGAGTATGTTTTTCTCTGCCTAAGAGACTGGTGTTTTGAACTCCCATATTCGAACCTGGTGCAATATATATATATATATATATATATATATATATATATATATATATTGTACATATACATACAGTATTCAATTATTAAAAAAAAAAAAAAAAATTTTTTTATTCTTTTATACATACAGAGATTTATATGTATAAATCTATTATTATGAATAAACAGTTCTTTTTATGATTTATTATATAATATTTTTATTATTAAATAATATGTGTTAAATTTATTTAACTTTCATTTTGATAAAATAGAGTAAATCAGAAAAGTGTGAAATAAGGCAATCAAGATTGTTAGATTAAAAAAAAAAAAGGAAAAATTGTACACGTGTGAAACAATGAATAGATCTGTACAAACATAAAGATGCTTTTACACTTATTTCTGATTGCTATAGATGGCCAGCTTTGTTTGTTATCTGTATCTTAAAATTATTTTACAAAAGAGGTGCTTTAATGTAGATAATCATAGCATTCAATTTTAAATCTTTTTTTGATAGTGACCGACCTCAAACTTATGAAGCTTTGATTTTTTAAGATAAGATCTCCAGATGTTTTTTTCACGATATAAACGATTAAAACAATTTTTTTTAGGCAGTCAGTCTGAAATTTTTTAAAGAGGCAGTTAATCATAAATTTTTTTAAGAGTCAGTAATAAATTTCTTTAGAGAGATGATCAGTTAAATTATGATTATTATTTTGAGACTCGACTCAATCGGTCCTTCCTTGTTATAATTCTTAAGCAGAAATGTAAGCTCAGATTTTTTTTTTTAAAAGAGAGTGAATGCTTTAATCTTTTTTTTCCTCACTCTTTGAAAGTTGAAAAAAAAAGAGCAAATGAAATGTGCGTTTATATAAAGCAATTTTCAAGCAATATTAAAGAATAGGAGAGAAATGGAACAAGATTGAATTTATTATAAGCTAGTAATAATCATAAAAATGATATTAACATATTTGGTTATGCATAATATGCCTTTGCATTGCTAAACCATTTTTTCTGCTTCCTGATTAATACAGAAGAGTCACAACCGCTGATCTATCTATGAAATCATGTATCCAGTAATAACCAACAAAATTATAGATTTTGAAGCCAACCACGCAAGCTATATGGAATGCTTTGTTACTAGTTCATGTCTTATTAAAAGCTCACTGCCTTCAAACCAATGGAGAAGGGGAAATAGGAGGAAAAGAAAATTTAAAACAGCTAAGTAGAACCAAGTTTGAAGCCATAAATCAAATTTTTGTTGATTTACCTCAATCATCTAAAGTGTCGACAGCAATTATTTTTTTTAAAGAAGAGAAACAAGCAAATCCACCGGTACCTACTTATTCAAAGTACTTATAATAATTTTTTTTTTTTAAAATGGTAGAAGGAAGCCAATCAACAGTGAATAATAATGGACTTAAAAAAAGAAACAAGCAAAGTCAATTGATTCAGCATTATCTTAAAAGTATCTGCAATAACTTTCTTTCTTTTTTTTTGTTGTTCGTGAGCAAAGAAAAGCAGTCGAAAATTCAAACTAAGGACATTAATAAGGAGTAAAAAGTAGACGGGTAAATATGAACTTTCTTTAACCGGTTTTATTCTTTTACTTATTAAAAGTAAACCTTAATTTACTGGTCAAAGCAATTTTCTTTTTTTTTGATACAGAAACATTAAAGACTTGTTTATCTATAGTTATTTGCAATATCTCACAACATAGCACAAACATAATTTAAATCTTTAAACTTAAATTTTTCATTATTTTTTTTATGATATATTGTAATGTTGAAATTTTTTTTTTTAATTGTTCTTCAGTTGTTAATGATGATGAGCAACCTATAGATATATGCATTTATAATGTTTTTTTATTTTTATTTTATCTTGTTGCATATTAAAAATTAATATATGTATTTTATTTTCTTTCGCTATAAGGTTGCAAAAGAGAAAGGATATTTTTATATATGTAATTTATGGTTATACATTTTAAACATATATGTTAACATTACCGAATGCGTGAATGTGTAACTGTTTATCCAAACACATCAAAGAATAGGTTATATATGATTAGTTTAAAATAGTAAATTAAAAAGTAGGGCATTACATTTGAATGGAAATGAAATAACATATACAAATTTCACCTGAAATTTATTTTATGATATGATAAGTAAGAAAAGTCTTAAATAAGCATTTATAGAATATGTATTTTTTTTTTTAATATTGATTTAAGTCAGCTTGTTTTGAGATATCAAGAAAGATGACAAACCTATATATTAAGTTTATTTGCTTATACTTATATCAATTTTATATTAATAAGTCATTTATTTAATTGTCGATTTGACTTTAAAGAAGGAAAGAAAGAGTAGTAGTGTTAATAAAATATAATTATATATCTTAATTGGTTTCCGAGTAATTATTAATAATATTGTGTTTTGTTTTGTTTTTTTTATTTTTAATTCTATCATTTTAAATCAGCATCATTGCTCGCAGTTATTAAGTATTACCATTTATACATATTGAGCAATCACTTGCGAATATTAAGCGTCCGCAAAATAATAGGTAAACTAGAATGTTGGTATTTAAGTATTTAAGGATTATGCTTGAGAATAACTAAATTATGATAATTATAGTTCAACATAGAAAGCTAAAATTGTGTTGTGTCCATGAATTTAGATCATCCTCATCAAGGATGGATATCATGTTGTTAGTTTAAAATGTTTCAAATAATACTATATAAAAGTTATGATCGCCATCAATCATCATTAATAAATTATAATCATTAAATTTAACGTTTAGCGTAATGAATATGTTTTAGTATATAGGGGTTTATAGAAAATTGAATATTATGCAAAGATATTCATGATGATCAATCATCACCATTAGTATTATTAAATCCCAGTATGAAATATGATAATTTTAATAGATGCCTATAAGTTTATAAAGATGAATTTATTGTTGTGAGTTTATTGATAAGCCATGGCTGGTATCATCATCACCATTATAATCATTATTATGACATCACTATTATAATCATTATTATGACATCACTATTATAATCATTATTATGATATCACTATTATTATCATTATTATGATATTATTATCATCATCATCATTATTACCTTTATTGTGATAAATAATTTAGCTAAATGGCCATCAATATCAATAATGGTCTTCACATGCTTGTTTGGAAGCCATTAATAGGATTATACATGTCTGTTCATCAATATACGCTAATGAGCTAGCAATGTCTATAAGAATCTTTGATCTATAGTATAAACTTTGGTAATATTGGGATCCTGTAATTTTATCAATATAGATAAAATGTAGGAATGTCATTTTGTTCAATAGTCATCTAAGTCATGTGTAATAAATATGTACTGAATGAGTTTGAACTCAAGTACACTATAAATAGATACTTATCTAGATTGAAAACAATCTAGTGGCGCTCATGGGAAAACACATGTACTTAGCTAAACTGAATAAAGAGTGATATCATCCCTTTCCAACTTCATAATATTAGTTTTATAAAATATATTTTTTATAAGTTGTCATGAATAGCACCAGTGTGTGCATATGACCATGAATGGTCTTATATATTTGGAAAGAAGGATAGAAGGATTCTTTGTTAGAAGAATCTAGTATTGGAGATAAGCATAAGGCACTCCAGGAATCTCACAGTGAGTACTTTTATTCAGTTGCTATGTTTAATATTATTTTTATTAGATGACAATGTCCAGTATGTTTTACTGTTTAAATGACTGCCCCAATATATAAATAAATACCAAGAATCTTTAATGCTGATATTTTCTTTATCTATGCTATAATTTATAAATATTGTTACAAATGGCTTGAAATATGCCACACACCTGAGATAGGTGTATTTCTATGTTAATTTATTATAATTACAAATACATATCTTTTATATTAATTTAATAATTTACAAATACATATTTATATTAATTGATAAATATTGTTACAAATGGCAATTGATTTATTTAAATTGTTACAATATATATATATATATATATATATATATATATATATATATATATATATATCCAGATGTGATCCTCTTTACCAGCACAAAATTAGAGAAACCATTGAGATACTTAAAAGGCCAGATTGTATCAGTAAGCGAGTTGATACATGCAAACTTCCTCCTATTTGGAAAGATTTTTTAAAAAAAATTCTTAATTTAACATTTTTGTTATTGGTAGAACTTTAATGGTTTTTTTTTCAAATCAGTGATTGTAGCACCTCTACAACTGTTTTTCTACCTTTATCATCATCCATTGGATGACTTATGTGATCAAATCAAAATGTCAGTATATCAATATTTAATTTTTTTAACACAGATGAACTCACAAAATATGTTATATACGTCAAAATGTCAGTATATCAATATTTAAAATTTTTAACACAGATGAACTCACAAAATATGTTTAATATATATATATATATATATATATGTGTGTGTGTGTGTGTAATTATATAACTGAATATTTGTATATACAGTAACTAAATAATTAAAAAATTTTATCCACTTAGGAGCATTTTTGATTATCCCAGTAATCTTTGTCAACTAAAGCTTTGAAAGGCTAACTTTACCACAATTCCATGATCTTATTGTTTGCTGCTTGCCTTAGCATAGCTTCATTTATTTTTCCTTTATTGATATTTTTTCAATTTGCAATATTTTTACTTTATTAAAATTGAAGTCAATAACATAAATAAATTTTTTATTATGGTTGTGAAAAACAGATGCTGAAATATTATTATCTACTATGCAATTTTGATTCAATTTCTGAACTTGATTTAATAATCGCAAGTGTTATTTAGCTTTTTTCCCCATATACATCTAGATTCACCTATATATCCACTGCCACATCTACATATCCATTTATAAATGACAATTTTTATTTATAAATGAGGTTTTATCTTTGGAGAATATTAATTTGTTTAATGTAGGAGGGTGTTTTCCTCCATAAGACATAGCATGTCCCATTTATGCTTAGTCTTAGGAACTATCCTTTTCCCTAGATTTGTCTCACACATGAGTTCTCCATATTCTTTGTTTGGGGTATGCTCTTGCCTCTGTCTCTTTTCTACCTTATCCTTAAGTCTTTCTACTAACCCTAACTTATTTAATCCAATGTTAATGTCTAAATTTTTAAGATGACCTTTCTCTGGTTTCCAATATTCTTTTTTTCTATCTTCATACAGATACTTCTTGTGTCTGCTTCCATTGGTTTTGACTCATCCTGTCTAATATGGTCATTTAAATTTTCTATACATATTTGTCCTCTAACTTTTTTGCTTTTAACTATTTCTTCATAGCTTTCTCTTTTATTTTCAGGCTCTCTATCTATCCTTATATCCAGCTCTCTAGCTGTGTCTTCCTCCATCCCTCTTTGCTCAGATGGATCTTCTTCCTTTTCTATTATACTCTGGTCCATCTGATCTTCATTGGTAATATATTGCTTTGTTTTTCCTATTTTACAATCCTCTTCATCTAGACCCTTCATTTTCACTCATCCTGTTCATCATTATCTTTTATATTTTCTCCTACCTTTTTACCTATCTCCTCATGACTTCCTCTCTTTATATATCTTTATAACTTGGCTTTTCAGTTATTTTTTCCTTGAACATTTTATCTTGTATGAATTTCGATTGATAAATCTGCTGACTAGTTAATCCTGACAAAATATCTTCTGTGTTCTTCACAGTTGTATCTTCACTGTCCATACTAACTTCCCTGATTGAACTGATGGATTCTAGGCTCTCACCCTTATGTTCTGCCACTGCTGCCTGGAGAATCTATCCAAATCATGCTTAACTGTCAATCGACTTTCTTTGACTACATCATTTACCCTTGTTTCTATGTCATTTTCTTGACCAATTCCACCATTATTATTCTCATTCCTTTCCTTTCAGTCATCGACAGTATCTTTCCCATTACTTCCTAATTTAGGCATTCTAATATTCTAACCTCCTTTCTTCCATTTTTTTATTCTAACTATTCTCTCTTGTAATCCCTGTAGTTTTTCTATTATATCCATTTCCCCTTCTGTGGCCTTATTCTCAATAAATTTGACACTTTCCTTTAGTTCATAAACTTCCTCTTACATTTCATGGTTATATTTGTTTACTCAGCTTATCCTCTTATCCTTTTTTGTGACTCTCCTAAGAGCTCATCAAACCTTTTTTGGATCTGTGCTATGGTATTTTGGAGATATGCCCCTTGCATTTCCATTTCATGCCTATATTGTTCCACTTTGTCCCTCACTTGAATCAAATCTCCCTTTACTATACAAATATTTTTCCATATTTTATTTTCATGTGTGGCAATTTTTTTTACATTCCCTTTGATCCTTAGCATAATTTCCTTTGCAATGTATGGTTAATTTTTCCATTTTTATTTCAAGTGCCGTAAATTGATAGTTTATTTCTTCATTTCTAACCTTGAACATTTGCTTCATATTACTTAGCATTTCTTCCAGTTCCTTTTTTTTGCTTCTCTTTCTTTATTGTCCTTTTTCTTTTCATCTCAGTCCCTTTTCTCTTTTTCTTCTCTCTCTTCCCAGTCTCTTTTCTTTTTTTCTTCTCTTACTTTCTTGTCCTTTTACCTTTCTTCTTGGTCCCTTTTCTTTTTTTTCTTCACTTTATTTCCCGTTTCTTTTCTTTTTCTTCTTATAACTTTAACCTTTCTTTTTTTCCCTCTGTCTCTTCTCTTTCTTTTCTTCTTATTTCTTTTCTTCCTGTCTTGCCCGCTCTATCAGCATTATCCTTTGCACTATATTTTGATACTTATTAAATTGTTCCTACCTAGATATCAGGCTTTCTGTGTTTTCATCCATCATACCTCATCTGTTATGCCACTGCATTCCTAATCATTTCTTTCCCTGAACTCAGCATCTTTCCTTCATTTGATCTGTCTCTCTATTCTATTTTCTTTAACCTCACTTTTTTCTATTTTTCTCTTTTCTATATTAATATTCATTATACAGTTTATTCTAAATTTTATAACTGGCTGACTTGCTCAGCTCCCCTTTAGAAATAGTCTACATTTCACTTCAATCTGCTGCCCTATTTTGTAACTTAGCCCAAGATGCCCAACATAATATTTAACACCAAAATATCAATAAAAATAAAATAATTTAAAATTCCACTTACCATGCTTCTTGTTGCTCTCTGTAGAATTTGTTTTTATTATTATTGTTATTGTTGTTGTTGTTATTATTATTATTATTATTATTATTATTATTATTATTATTATTATTATTATTATTATTATTATTATTATTATTATTATCATTATTATTATTATTATTATTATTATTATTATTATTATTATTATTATTATTATTATTTCTCTGTGACTTTACAAATTTTGTACACCAAATACTCATATATTTGTCTTGCCCAATTTTTTTAATATTTCATTTCATATTTTTGCTCTTTTTAATTCATGAATTACATATACTTTACAATTTACAAACTTTAATTAAGATAATTTTCTTCCTCTGACAACACATTTATTAGAGGATAATTTTAGCTTATTCTAATTATCTCGAGTACCAGCTGTCAGTACATGAGATATACATATATGAAATCTGAATTAACAGGCCACATATATTCAGTGAATTTTATCATATTTCAATATAGTCTCAAATTTATATATATATATATATATATATATATATATATATATATATATATATATATATATATATATATATATATATATATATATATATATATATATATATATATTGTAGCCCTTGGATTTGTCCAAGACTCCAATTTTTTGAGTTAACTATGCAAAATAAGATTCAATAAAAATTTTCCTCATAGTTTACATTTTTTTTAATAAGCAAAATTTTAGCCAAGACTAAGTTTGAACCCATATCTATAGAGATTGCATATGTTTGACTTGGTAAGCAATCTGAAAATTTATTATTAAGATATTTCTAACCAAAAGATTATTTTATTTTAATTTATGGGTCAAGTTAGTATTAAAAATATATTTAGAAAAGCAAGATTTATACATTAGTTAATAGGTTGACTGAAAATAGGGAGGGGATGTGTAACTCTTAAAACTATGTTAGATAGTGATAATGAATGGTCATAAATTTATACTAATAAGTTAGAAATAAATAGTTCATGAGATTAAATGAAAAAAATATATAATAAGTTATAATAAGTAAGGATTAAAGTATTAAATCAGTTAATTAAATAAATGTATACATGTGGTGTGTGTGTGTGTATTTAATCTAATTGTGGATCTTAATTGTATAATTCACAATTAATAATCATTCCTTGTCATGTTGTAAGAAAATCTTTAAATAAGAAATTAAGTTATTTTAATAAGTTTAATATTTGCAGCCAAATGTTAGTTCAAAGGTCTGGGTTTGAAATTGGGCTGCAATATATATTTTGTTTCATTATTTAATGGAAAAAGTAAAAGGGGGAAGAGAGCTTTTCTGTTATTTACTTTTAATGTGGGTTTCATGGGTGTTGTATTACCCAGTAAATTATCAGAGCCATTTAAATGATATAAATTTCACCAAGGAATTTACATATACAATTAATGGGGATGATCTGTTGAGTGTAAAAATTAATTGGAAATTATATATTTAAATGTAAAATTAATTTTTGGTCATCTGTTAGATTGCAGATGTGAATTTGGCCTGGCTTTCTAAGGGAGCAAAAGGTTAAAAATTAACCAGTGAAAAAGGGAACAAGAGTCAAGTAATAAAAGAAAAGAAATAATTAAAACAATATGTGAAATTATTTCACTTGCAGATGAGGATTATTTTGTAGGTTTACAAGCTATTTAACTCAAATATTTAATATATTTTGTCTCACTTGCAGGTGATGATGATTTTATAGGTTACAAGTTATTAACTCAAATATTTGATATTTTATCTCACTCACAGGTGATAATGATTTATAGATTACAAATGATTTACTGTTCATGAGCATTATTATTACAGTATTAGAAATTGATTTCAAGTTTAGCTCATGCTTATCTCTGCCTTATTTATGCTATGCTACTGAGTATTAGATTTGCCCTAGTTTATTTGCGGAAGTGATTATCATTAATTACATTTAACATTTATTTTTAACAAATAACATTTTTTCTATATATATGTTATAAGCTTACAAAATTAGATTCTGATTCAGATCAATGCTGAAAATTAATTATTATGGTGGGATGAACAGATGATGCATGTAAGACTTCTGATACCAAGGCATTTATAAAATATATAATGCGAGTTTCTGCATCTGGAATATGTGCTTACTCAAAGGATTCATTACCATGTAATCAGTTACCTTCTACAATACCCATTGCTGTGAAAAAAATATTTTAGACCAGGTGATTGAACAGCTTATAAGAGATATCTGGATCCTTTTTACTCCAGTCCTAAATGAGAGTAATGGGGTGGTCTGAAACCAAAGCCTGTTTTTTAAAAAAGGTATCCGACCTAAGAGTAATGGGGTGGCCATTTAAACCAAAGCCCATTCAATATATATATATATATATATATATATATATATATATATATATATATATATATATATATATATATATATATATATATATATATACAAAAAAAATAATTAAAGATACATATGCACTTTCTAAGAACACATTCTCCCTGCTGACTATGTTATTATATAACAAAATTAAGATGCTAAACAAAAGTTTTTTTCCATAGAACAACTGTAAATCAGTTCATAAATTAGCATTTATAATCATGTTACTAAAAACTATAATGAATCTATTTTTTTAAGATATCTATATATGCATTTATATAAATGTAAAGAGGGCTACAGCATATTTTGGGACAATTATAAGGTTAAATTCTATCTTTATGCTGCATTTCGTCATGTCTGGTAAATATTAAACAACTAGTTTATTTATAGCAAATCTATCTCTTAAGCATTTATTATCACTTAATTAGATATATCAATAAATCTTATTTTACTCATTTCAGAAGGGAGTTTTGTTTGTGCACTAATAAATGCAAAACTATATAAGTGTGAGAACATCTAATCATTCCTCAATGATAAATTTTAATATTAATAAACTCCATTCTGAATAAAACATAGCATAAATATATAAACAGATAATTGAAATAATATTGGCATAGACTTAATTTTAAAGAAAGAACATAAAATTACAGCTAAGATTACACATAAGTAAAATCTAAGATTTGGCTTTATTTTGCTTAATTATAATGAAATGAAATTAAAATAGCTTAAATCAAATAAATCTGATTAAATTAGGTAAATCAAATTGGGCAAGACTTACAAATTAAATAGTGAAACTAAAATTTACATTTTAGTTTAGAGATTAATGTTTTGAAAGTTTAAAATTAAATCAGTTTAAACAATATTGGCCATTTAGACTAATCTTAGCAAGCTTTGAGAAGTTAGAAGATTTATTTTAACTGTTCATTTAAAAGTTTGGAGAAATTGGTTACCACATTAAGTTCTGTTGACTGGCATGGCTTTTGACTCTTGGACATCCTCCTGCTCTAATTGCTTCTGGGCTGTTGTTTCAGGTGTTGCCACATCTTCGTAGACCATTCTCAAGATCCAAAAGCAAATTTTTATCTTTCTTTCCCATAAATGTTATAATGTACGATTTAATTATTTTAGCAAAAATTATAATAACTGAGTGCTGAATAAATGAATGAATTCCTCAAAATGACTGAAGTAAGTTTATATACTGGCCTCCCCTCTCTATTTCTTACATCTTGACCACACTTGTTTACCAGTTTTATTTCAAAACTGTTTTTTTCTAATTTTGTTCATTATATTCTCAGAAAATTCAGAGATTCCTGCCATTATTGATTTTCAACATGTTAATCTTTCAATTTTTGTGCAGGTTAATTTATTCAAACTTATTTTAAAATCTATTTTTACTTTTAACTTTTTATATATGTCACAATATAGTGAGAAGGACTGGTTTTATTAAACTATACTTTTACAAAAAACAAATCTGAAAATTGGTAAACATCTTATTCTATATGTACCACATTTAAGCTTCATTTATCTATACAAGCAGAAATATTACAATTTCTATATTAATCTTCTAATAGTATTTAAAATAAAGAAATATATAATGTTTTAACTCTATAACATTATTTTTTGTATATATGTTAGTTTTGGTTACACATGCAGAAAGATTTATTTTTATTAAATGCATAGTATGCATATGCTAATTTATTACACATATACATATGCATCATGCATCATATAATGTATGCTATAATATACACACACAAAATTATAATTAATAGTTTTAAAATTATCCTGTTATATGAGGATTTAGTTATATATGTACAGAAATAAAATACTACTATAGAATATAGTAAGTGAAACAGGATGATAGATAGATCTGACTGTTTCAATAGAAACTTATAAATAAATATTAAAAAATACAGTAATTATTTTTTAAAAAAGAACAAAATGTATAAATGTCACTAAGGAGCACTTTCAACTAACCTCATAGTCTTTGTCAACTAATACTTTGAAAGATCAACTTTCCCATAATTTCATAATCTTAACATTTACTGCCTGCCTACTGACTATGTCTTGCTTGTATTTATATATTAACATAGCTTCCTTGATTTATTATTATTATTTTTATTATTATTATTATTATTATTATTATTATTATTATTATTATTATTATTATTATTATTATTATTATTATTATTATTATTATTATTATTATTATTATTATTATTATTATTATTATTATTATTTCTTTCAGTTTGCAATATTTTTACATTATTATAATTGAAATTAAACCATATATACATGATTTATTATGGTCATAAAAATGGAGGCTGATAAATTATCATTATCTTTAGAATTTTATTTTGTATTTTGAACTCTTTTTAACAACAACAAGTACTCTTTTGTTATTTTCTTCAATGGACATCTTGACTCACCTATATATTCAGTACCACACCTACATATCCATTTATAAGTTATATAATTTTTATTTGTAAATTTATTTATAAAAAACAAATTTGTATCATTTATAAATGGATGTGTAGGTGTGGTAATGTATATATAGGTGATTCGAGATGCACAATGCAGAACAGAATAAAGGAGCACTTGTTGCTATTAAAAAAGTTCAAAATATGAAACAAATTCTAAAGAAAATGGTAATGTATCAGTTTTCATTTTATTACCATAATAAATCATGTATAAATGGTTTAGATTTCAATTATAAAAATGTAAAAGTATTGCATACTGAAAGAAATAATAATAAAAGAAAAGTCAATGAAACTATATTAATATATAAATACAAGCAAGACCTAATCAATTGCCAAGCAGCAAACATTATGATCATGTAATTATGTGAAAGTTGACCTTTCAAAGTATTAGGTGACAAAAACTATGAAGTTAGTTGAAAGCGCTTTATATTTTTGGTTCTTTTTTTTAAAAAAAATAATTTCTATATTTTCTAATATTTATTTATAAGTTTAAGTATATTATTTTGAAGAAATACACACATTGATTTGTAGTATATATATTGCAATCCTATATTTGCTATTGTAATTAATTAATATAGCCAAAAACTACAAAAAAATATTGGCTTTCTTTAATAGTTATGCAAAGTAAATTCACTACTATATAGATAGCAGATGTTATGATCAAAAATAACATTTAAAGTTACTCATAGTACTACCTAAAATAATATATAATTTTTAAAAATATTTAAACATGTGTTCTGAGCAGATTTTATTGAAGATTGCATATATAATATATGTTATTTAACATATAAAAGATTCAAACTCAGACTTTTATACAACTCTCAAATCTTAAAAATAAGTAATCACTAATATACATATTTCATACGAAACCAGCTCTCATCAGTTGGTCCAGATTATCATGTCCACGCACACACACACGCACACACACACAATATATATATATATATATATATATATATATATATATATATATATAATCAGTGCGCAGCTTTCAATTAAGATAGCCAATCTTCATACTTTAATGACAGGATTCAACCTACTCAAACAACTCTTCAGCCTTCCATTTCATTGAAAATCTGATGATGGAATGTTCAAAGCCCTTATTAGTGCCAACCTACCCATGTTGACATTAGTTATTCTGACCCCTCATGTAAGGGAGAATAATCCATTTTACATACATATGCCAAGGATGGGCAGACCTTTAATGCACTTTGTATTAATATGTAAATTAATACACCGTCAGGCTCACACCTGCACATACATGCAGTTGAATTTTTATATACAAGTAGAAAACATGCACATGTGTAAATGACATTGTTAAAACAATATATAAAATACGATACAATAAATTTGACATAACAAAACAGAATGTTTTAAAACAATTGTACAATAACAGCATTATGATAATTACAATTGAGATTACATTTATCTAAAATAGTAAAACAGTCCATTTAAAATATATATGTGTGTGCTAGCAATTTCTATAAGTTTAAACTTAAAAGTTTTAAATGTAAAACTAACTATTAAATTATTTTAAGAAATAAAAAGTATTTATTAAATAAATTTAATTAAATAAATATCTGAGAACTTTAAAGAGACATTATAACTTATTTAGTTTTTAAAATTAAATGATTGTAGATTTTTTTCATAAATAATTTAAATTAAAGTACATTATTATTATTATTATTATTATTATTATTATTATTATTATTATTATTATTATTATTATTATTATTATTATTATTATTATTATTATTATTATTATTATTATTATTATTATTATTATTATTATTATTATTATTATTATTATTATTATTATTATTATTATTATTACGTTTCAATAAAGGCTTTATTGATCTCAATGGTTTACATAAGTTTACATCTAGAAAAATTTGAAATTTAACATACAATGAATAATATTAGGGTAAACACATATAAATGAATTTAGTGGTTACACTTTGTGGTTAATGGACTATAACAATATAAAAATTAAAAAAGCAAAAATAATCAGAGTTCTAACGTTTGAGGAGCTTATTTAGTTTTGTCCGCATGTCACTTTGAATGTTAGTTGTATGATAGTTTTTCTTTGCAGCATTCACAGCATTGATGGTTGTTTTAACAATGACCATGTTGCTGCATATAAGTGGGGGTTGGTTATTATTTTATCTCTATTTCGAATGTGTAGCAGTTTGTCGCTAAATGTAGCTGGGTGTCGTCTGCTGTTATTGCCAATTAAAAAAGTACATCGGGTGCACCAATACACATATAGAACAAATGTGGCTGCCCTAATGCTAGGTATTGATCTTCCCTGAAAATCAGCTATTATGTGATTAATGATTGTACCCGGTTTTCTGTAGGTGTTACACATCATCTGTCGTGTTTGATTAAGTGCTATACATTGATAAATAAAGTGGTCCAGTGTCTCTTCTGCTCGATGGCAGAGTCCACAGAAGGGGTCAATAGATATATACATTCTTTTATGATAAAGAAAGTGGGTTGTTGGCAAGGCAATGAGATTGATTTTCATGATAAAATCAAAGTATTTGGGCTCTAGAGCCCATTTTTTATATTAGTATCTGCTTCTCTGTTTATTAAACCATAAACATCCCAGTATGAATACTTATGCAAATACTGTTCTGGAATCTTGTCTGTGGTTTTGCATTGGTATATAATGTTGGTGAAAAAGGAACCTTTTGGAGGTGGTCTATCTGTTGGAGTAACTTCTAGCAAGTGGTTAATTTTGGGGTATTTGGCAAGTATTGTGATTATTGAGTTCCTTAACTTTTGTATATGAAAAACATTGATGTTGTGCAAGCCAAGCCCATTTTTTATTAGAGGTTGGCTAAGTTTTTTTGTGGAAATTGCTACTGTTCTTCTGGCCCAAAGTAGTTTATTATATATGGTTTTAATTTTTGAAACCCCTTTGAGAATGAAATAACCGGTACATAGTAAATTATTTTGGTTGTGATAAGCTGGTTAATTAACTGTACTTTGGAATATAGTGAAAGATATGCCTTGGACAAGGAGTTTATAATTTTTGTGGCTTCTTCTTTAAGTTTATTTTGGATATGACATCTCATTCCTGTAATTCCCATATGAAATGGGAACCCAAGGAAAAAGTTTGGTTTTGATTTGTAAATTGATGTACATGGTTTACCAGTGTATAGAGACCAGGCTGTGGTTTTTGCTGGATTAAATGATAATTCATATTTTTGTGAATATTCTTGTAATATCTTTTGGAGTTGCGGTATTTGTTTTTTTTGATGTTAGGAATATGGTAACATCATCCATATAGGCGATGCATGTAGTGCGCTGTGTTGTGTCTGGTATCTCGATCCCAGTAAATGCATTTTGTATGCTTTTAATAAGGGGATTGATGTAAAATATAAACAATAGTGAACTAAGAGGGGATCCTTGGGATATAGATTTGGTGGGTGTGAAAGATGGTGAGTTTCTTCCATTTAAAGTTATATGGATCTCTCTGTTCAGAAGCAGGTTAGCAATAATATATAGATGTGTTCTAGGAATTTCTGTGTCTTTTAGCATTTTTAGAAGTGTGTATATATTGACTGAGTCAAATGCAGCTTCTATATCAAGCTGCACAACAACGGGTCCATATTTTTTCCGCTGTTTTACTGTTGCTAGAATTGCTTTGAAGAATAAAGCTGCTTCTGTTGTTGAAGAGTTTTTCTTTGCATATTGTGCTTCGGAGATAAGTGGCATTATATACGGTTCAATTTCATCTTTAATAATTTTCTCCATAATTTTGATCGGCAAAGGTCCCATAGATATTGGTCTGAGGTCTGTAATAGGTGGAATAATTGCTTTCTTTTTATTATAGGGTACTATGGCTATTGGATAGACACCCTCCATGGGTTGAATTTGTTGCGCTAGATGGTTTTCTAACTGACACAAATATTCTGTTGTGAATTTGCTTAGATGCTTTAATACAAACAATGGAACTCCAGGATTACCTGGATGGCAAGCGTTTCGAATAGTATTTAGTTTTGTTGTGAATAGATCTTTTGTGAATGGGGTTTTTGTCTCTGGTGGGCCAAACAGATTATGTGGTATTTTATAGGGTTGTCTTTCTTGTAATTTCTCTTTAAAATATTCAAAAATTGGCATAATCATATTGTGTCCTGCATATGTTCTACTATTTGTATATAGTGCCGTTGGCACTTTTACATCTGGTTGGTTCCCCAGCACCCATCTTATATAATCTCTTGTCCAAGTGTGTGGCCTGGTTAGGCATACCTTGCTTTTCTTTATCTTCAGATAGCTTTTGAGTTCTTCACATGCTTTATTGTATGCATGTGTAAGCTTGAATATATACTGCTGGGTGCAGTGTGAAGGGTTAATCATGATTATTCTCTGGTGTAACTGATCTGCCAGAGACAAAAGTCTTGATGGTGGAGGTTGTTTTTTTTGTTATATGGTTGATGTTAAAGGACAACATTCCCATAAATGCTAGATATTTCTGGACTGGGTTCAAAGTCATGTCTTTGATTTTGTTTAGCATTATGTAGGTCTCAGAGAACAGAAATTCAGGGGTTGTTTCTGGGAGTAAAACTCTTATTGTTCTTGTAAGTGGAAAGGGTGATATTTGAATTTGGGCACAGTCAATTGTGACTATTTGAGCTGAGTGATCAGAAAAAGTTGAGGGAGTTAGTTTTATTTCAATAAGGTGGTGAAGCATTGGAGAATAAAAGCACAGATCAATAAGTGAAGAGAAGCGATTATTGTGGAAAGAGATGGCATCATCTGGCAAAAAACCTTGGCCACTCATTAGTGGTATGTTTATTCTGTGAAGCCAACGTTGGGTAAATTCCTGATATTTTAAATTAAAATCTCCAATTAAGATGGTTGGGTTTGAAGTTGTAGCTAACCTTGAATTAATGTTTGCAATTATGGTATCTATTTTTTTATTCTGTAAAGGCATATATACAAAAACCAGATCTATTGTTATGCTTTTTTGGTTGAAGGTTGCAATTAATAAGTTCATGTCAATGTGAATTATTTTGAACGTTGTGAATGGGCAATTTCTAGCAATTATGAGTCCAGTTCCAGCTGAGGGAGAGGAAGAGTCTCTGGAGCATGCACAGAAACCTTCCATATTTAAATGTTTGGCTGGGTCAGTTTGTGATCCAGCATAAATTTTTGTCTCAAGTATACCAAGCAAATGTGGTTGTATATCCTTGATCCAATGTTTTAACTTATTAATTTTTGAGGTCGAGTTCAAACCCCTGACATTGATTGCCGCAATTTTTATTTTCATTATGTTTTTTGATTGAGATTTAAATATTAGGGTTGATCTGGTGTTTCTTCCCATTCATTCTCATATTCCATTTCCAGATCTTCATCTGCTTCCACTGTAGTTGTATTGTTGTGATCAGAAAGGCTAAGGTTGGCTTCTGTTTTGATTTTTTTGGGCCCTCTATTTTTCTTTGGTGGGCGGCCTGGTCTTCTTCTTTGTTCTGTGTCAGCTTTGGTGATTTGAGGCATATTTGGGGTGATAGCTTTCATAATTTCCATTGTTGTATTATTTTTAATATTGGGTGTTTGGTGTGTTATATATATTTTTTCTTGATCACTATTACTGTGTGAGTTTATTTGTTCTTTTATTATCTCTTTTTCATCAGTATTTTTGGTAGTCTGACTTAGATTGTGCGCTATTTTTTCCATTGGAGCCTCTTGAGGTTGTTGACTTTCTGTTTTTTTATCAGTGGGGGTTTGAATTCTATTGGTTGATTTTGTTGATAAATCCAGAATTTCAGGTGCTGGCAACATGTGTGCAGTTTTTTTATTATTCAATTGCTGTTGATCTGTGGTTTTTTTATTAATTTTTTATTGTTTATTAGTTGTTTTCGTTATCTGTTTTGTACTGTTTGATTCCGGTTGGTGAGCTTCTGTTGGTTGATCTTCAGAGCTCGGTTGGTTTTTTTTGGTTGATTTTGGTGTTGCAATCGATTGCAAAGTGTCCGGTTTCACCGCACACAAAACATCTCGGCCTTAATCCTTTTATGTGAATAGTTAGTAATGCATTCTGGTCAATTATTTGTGTTGGAATATCCTCCGGGTTTACATTGTCATTCAGCTTTATTTTGAAATGAAAGTTGTTGCTGAAAACCGGTATGGGGTGTCAGATAAGTAGATTTGTTTTATATAAATAGCTTTGCCAAATGACTGTATTAATTTTTGAAAATCCTGAATAGTATATCCGAAGTAAGTGTTTTTAATTATTCCGTTACAATAGTTTTGCAAGCTTTGATCGACTATTATTAGCGTGTAGCTTCCCAAAGTTTTAACTTTAGTTTGAAATCTTGCACGCTGATGTTCATCGAAAAACTGAATTGCAACGTATCGCGAGTTTGGATGCTCTCCAATACTAGAGACTGTATCCCACAATGCTGTTGCTGTCAGCTCCTTGTAAAGAAGCTCTCTGGGGAATTTATAGAGTGTTAAATTCCTATCAGTGACAGCTAACACTAATGATCTCGGTGAAAAAAATTTTTGGAAAGTTGCGAATAATTTTTTTGGGATGGTGCTGTTGAAATTAACGTTTATTTCTTGCAGTTCATCTTGATTCCATATCATTGGGGAGGGCTCTTCATTATTGTTTTCCATGAGGTTTAAATTATTTATGTCGGCTTGATTTACCTTCCTAAATCTTGCTGTCTGTATTAATGCTGGACTTTTTTAGATGCTGTGAAGCTGCTGGTTTATTTTTGTTATGTTTGCGTATGTTTTTGCGATAGTGGCAGTTTTCATTTTATCGCCATTTGTTTGAGTGCAATTTACGTCATTTGCTTCTTGACGCGACGCCATGCTTGTTTATGACGTTAGAATTAATTTTTTGTTATGAACGACCATATTACTTACTTTTTGCTGGAAAAAACAACTGTTCAGTAATTAGCCATCGCTGTCTTTATCTATCACAGATATATATCACAGTTTTTAAGTGTGAAAAACGATTAGAATATGGGAAAAAAAAAGATTATTAATAAGAACTTCGTTCTTGATGACTTATTATTATTATTATTATTATTATTATTATTATTATTATTATTATTATTATTATTATTATTATTATTATTATTATTATTATTATTATTATTATTATTATTATTATTATTATTATTATTATTATTATTATTATTATTATTATTATTATTATTATTATTATTATTATTATTATTATTATTATTACTAGTACTACTATTTCCTTTTTTCTTTCATTTTCTCCAAAAATTATTATTCAGAATTTACCCAGACTGTTTTGAACATCTGCAAGAATAAATCACCAATGTACTGAACAATTTTTACCTGTAAAACCTAAAAGAAGAAAAAAATTCACTGGAGACTAATTAAGATAGTAGGTGACAACACTTTAAATCGTCTTGGGGAAATTTCAGTCAGACTTTGTAAAACTCTTGTGCATTCAAGACCCAATCAAATTAAATTTTAAAATAGCAATTTTTATAGCACTATTTCCAGAATGGTCAAGTAGATAAATTCATTCTAGGCATTTTGCCTAGCTGGCAAAACTGATCTTTCAAAGTATTGTGGGTAAATAATAGCAACAAGAAGATTTATCTCTAAATACTATAAGTAAAAAACTCTAATTTATTGTCTTCAATTATTAAAGAGAATTTAGAAAAATTGCTTATGATAACAACAATTAAATTGTTTGTTTCATAATTGTGAAAGAACTTGTTTGGAGACTATGAACTAATTCATTATGAATTACACACATTTAAAAAATACAGAATACGACTAAATCCACATATAAATTCACAATTTGTAGATAATGCTTTTTTGTTAATGAAAACCAATGAAGGTAATTCATCTAGGAATTATTATTTATTTGCCAAGTCTTATAATTTATTAAAATGTCCTGAACAATATAGCAAAATAAATAAAGTGCATTTAAACCAAAAGATTAGTAATTTAATGACATTAAAATAGTGATAAATTTCAACCCTAAGGATATAAATATACAATTTTTTTCTAAAGAAATAAATTGTTACCATAGCAAAAACTACAATACAATGTCAATCCTTTCATGATGTACTTAGGATTATAAATGCCACAATATTCTAAAATGGATTAAATTTATCAGCTATATAATCCAGAATAGAATTACTAAATGTACTTGTTAAAAATTTGTAAAATGATTATTTTAAATGTCACCAAAGATGTAAATCTACGAGATGAATTACCTTCTGCTTTTAATATGATATTTAGTGCTTATGTTAAAGTATTCCTAATGCAATACTCTGCAAAGTGCAAATATTTGTATGGGTTAATTCTCAATGCTCATGAAAGTAGAATTATGTTTTGAGGAATGTTAAAGCCATTCTCTTTCTAATTAAATAAGTTTTGTTTATAATTGTTGATTTATTTAGTTTAAAATTATTATTGAGAAATAAATAATTAAAATTTCAAAATAACTTTGAGATATGGCTGATATATGAATGCACAGTTAACAATTTTATATATTTTATTAATGACAATGGGCATGAATTTAATATATGTTATTTACTTATTATTGGAGTCAGGTTGCATTTAGTTATGATTAAATCATTAAGTAATATTTATTTGTATAGCACCGATGATATTTGTATAATGCTGAAATGCTACACTATGCAATAAGAAATTCTGATAATATAAAAATAATAAATTGTATCTATTCTTAGAGGTAGACTTCTAACTAGTAATTTAAATTAAGAATAATATAAAAAGGCAGAGCTAAACCTTCTAGTAAAAGACATGGATGTATTATATATACATCTCTGTAATTTTATATCATTTACAACTAATAGTTAATACATTAAATATGCTTAATCCCGCATTTAAGTATTTAATATATACAGGATTTGAACTCATATTTTTAGAGCACTGTTTGTATATATGTGTGGAAATAGTAATCTGGACCAACTGATGTTTGCTAGCTTAGCATGAAATACATATATTGGTGATTATTTATCTTTTCAACATGTATGATCAGGTGGGTCAACAATATGAGATAGCAGTGAGAGTAGTGGATCATGTGAAAGTCTGAGTTCGAATCCCACAACTATTAGTTAAATAATTTTACTTATTCCAAAATGAACAAGCTTGCTTTTACAGCATGAGATTGATAGTCAATTGATTATTATTAGCAATATAATTTGGGACATTATAAAATATTATTATCCTTTTGAATATTAATTACTGTTAAGCACAATCTTAGTACATACGACATGTCTGTTTAATATTTTGAGTTAATATTGTTCGACCAATAGAATATCATGTCTTTGCAACACTTTAGAATTACGCACATATTCATAACCGAAGCTCAGCTTATTCAAAGAAAACAAATGATATTATACATTAATATTGTTATAGAATTTTGTTATTATTGTCTGCTTATAATTTGTTTATTTCATTTATATACTTGTTATTTATAATGAAGCAAATATTTGATATATAACTGTTGTCACTATTGAAATCGTCTTCTTGGCATATTGTTGAAATAAAAGGTCATACTTCCAAGCAATTAAAGTATATATTCATTTATTCCATTTTATACACCGTTATTATTATTACGTTGCTATCTGAAGTACAAGTTAATATGATGAGGTGATGTACAATAAAATACATTTTACATTCATCATACCTAGTCTAACTTAATAAACTTTACATATAACACATTATTAAAGTGAAAGATTAAAATTGATTTAGTAAATAACACTGAAATAAATAATTAATTAAACATTGTATTTAACTTAAGCATGAGAGAGAGAATTTGCTAGCTTTATATAAAAGTATATATTAATTTGTATCAAAGTAATTAATTATACAGGAGATATCGTAAAAGAATATAGTTGTTCAAGAATACAATAAGATTTTTATCATACATTTATAAGAATGCCCTGAGAAATTTATTAATTTAAATTTTATGTATTATTACATTTTAGAATATTATTAACATTTATTTTATGTAAAAAATAAAAAATGTATTCATTTTAATGTGTACAACCATCAATCAACCGTAAACACACTCCATAAAAATGCACTAATTTCAACTGGTCGTCTTTTGCTCCTATCTGACTGTGACTTGAACTTCAGGTTATTATCTATATATATATATATATATAATTCTTCGAAAAACAATACAATAATTAATACATTAAACAATATTTGTTATTATATATATATATAATTCTTCGAAAAACAATACAATAATTAATACAGTAAACAATATTTTAAAAACAAATACCCATTATAATTTAATAGAAGTTCCAAGAATTATATATATATATATAATCGTACTTAAAAATTAACAAATAGGATAATATATCTAGCCTTTTAGTCTTTGTCAGCTAACACACATTTACTAAAAGAGTTAAAAAACAAAATTGTAATGAAAATGATAAAGTTAAGCTTCAGTTTCAATTGATCATAATAGGATATGCATATATGGTTTTAATTTTGATTATGATAATGTAAAAATATTACAAATTGAAAGAAACACTAATAAAAGAAAAATAAAGGACGTTATGTTATTATATAAATATAAGCATGACTTAATAAATAGACAGGCAATAAATGTAAACATTAATGAATTGTGGAAAGACTAAAATTTGAAAGTGTGTTTGAAAGTACTTTATAAAAAATTAGTGTTAGCTGAAAAAAACTATGAGTATAGTCAAAAATGCTCATAAGTGGATGCAAGTTTTTTTAAAGTTGTACCATATATATATATATATTACTGTATGTATTAATATTTAAGTATAAAATTAGCATATAACTACAATAGAATACAGATATTGAATAAAAAGATAGATAGATAGATAGATAGATAGATAGATAGATAGATAGATAGATAGATAGATAGATAGATAGATAGATGGATGGATGGATGGATGGATGGATGGATGGATGGATGGATGGATGGATAGATAGATAGATAGATAGATAGATAGATAGATAGATAGATAGATAGATAGATAGATGGATGGACGGACGGACAGACAGACAGACAGACAGATAGATAGATAGATAGATAGATAGATAGATAGATAGATAGATAGATAGATAGATAGATAGATAGATAGATAGATAGATAGATAGATAGATAGATAGATAGATAGATAGATAGATAGACAGATAGATAGATAAACTTTTAAATTTAATTTTCAAATTAATACTGTTTTTGTCATGAAAAATAAATTGGACCTAATTGTATTGTCTTCACAAAATTAGTATGTATATAATGAATGATGTTACTACAATATTAGTATAACATACTGAATGAATGATTTAATTAGTATATATCTGAATACACTTGGATTTTTAATAGTTACTTACCTTTTTTTTCATTTTCTAATTGTTCATTTTCCTAAATATGATATACTGCGCTGAGAATGTGTTATTTTGTCAATATTTTATAAGTGGCTTATTCTATTTCACTCTTTGACATAGGTAGCTTTATTTTCTTTATATTAACTTATATGCATAAGAAATAAAAGTAGATAAAGTAACTATTATCAAGTAATAATATTTGATCAACAAAAATGTATTTAAAACATCAGATTCAACTGATAATTATGTTTATAATCTCTCAGGAGTATTGGTTATAAGCAGTAACAATAGAAAAATGTTCTACACAAGCTTTAGGAATTGACAGAAGTAAAAAAAAAAAGCTATTCTTCTTTTTGTTATAACCTTAAACTAGACTGAATTTCAGGATTCCACTTAATTTTTAATAATATTTTTTATACTAAAAATAAGTTTATTAATTCTGTTACTATTCTTGTTATCTAAATATATAATTATCAGCTAATCATTTTTGACTTCATTACTTTCCAGAGGTTGCAAAGTTTAGTTTTCTGAGATTTTGATGTTCTATACATTTAAAATGGTAACACGATTTAAAATTTAATGTAATATTTTTTCTTGTAAATTTTAATAAGTCTCATCTTCAACTTATGTTATTAAAACTATTAACGTTGCTTGCAACCAAATTATTTAAAAATAGAATTAATTGATTGAAAGATACTGTCAGTGAATTTTATTTTTAGCATTTAATAAAAGCTGTCATGTAATTTATTGATTTGCGAAAAAAAATATTACGTGATTCATTGTAAGTTAGAAAAAAGAGATTTTTCAGAGATTAATTTAAAAATATTCCCTTAACACTTAAAAAAATAGTAAATTAATTTATTTAAAGTATTTTAAAAAAAAAAAAAACGCTTGATTTATAATTATTATTAAATATACCTATAAAATGTGTACTTTTATTTATAAAATAAAAAAAGTACTACTAATGATTTAGACTGATGCAAGAAATAATTGATATAAATGCTTATAAACCCAATTATATAGTGATGACTTAAAAGGTGAAGACATAAACTCTATATTCTTACTAACAACAAAATTTGACTATTAGTGCCATGACTCTAAATATTATTATTAAATACATTTCTAATAAATTCATGATTATAACCTAATTCTACATAATCAGCAGCAAATTGACTTTTTTTTAATATCAGCATTATTACTAAAATTATTAAGTCTTCTATTCCTACACCAAAAACTCAATAAAGATATTTTTTATGTGTAAAAGGCTGATAACTATCAGACCCAATCATATTTTTTAAATTCTTAGGTTTTATAAAATGACAACAAAATAAAACATTATCAACCGTCTCAACACTTAAATTCAAAAAATATAATTTTACAAAATCAAAACAACCACCCTCATTAGTAAAATTAATATTAGAATAAAAAGCATTCAATTCATCTAAAAACTGTATTTTTTCTTGCTGAATAACAAACAAACAATCATCAATATACCTACCAAACAATTTTAAAGAAAAAGAAAATTGATTAAAATTGAGGAGTTTTTAGAAGGATTGAATGCTTTTGATTCTAGTATTAATTTTCCTATTGAGGGTGGCAGTTTTGATTTTATAAAATGAAATTTTTTGGATTGAAGTGTTGAGAAGGTTGATAATGTTTTATTTTGTAGTCATTTTATTAAACCTAAGAATTTGAAAAATATGATTAGGTCTGATAATTATCAGCCTTTTACACATAAAAATATCTTTTTTGAATTTTTGTCCTAGGAATAGAAGGCTTAATAATTTTAGTAATAATGCTGATATTCAAAAAAAGTCAATTTGCTGCTGATTATGTAGAATTAGGTTATAATCATGAATTTATTAGAAATGTATTTAATAATAATATTTAGAGTCATGACACTAATAATCAAATTTTATTGTTAGTAAGAATAACAGGTTTATGTCATTACCATTTAAGTCATCAATACCTAATTTGGTTTATAAGAATAGTCATGTGCTAGGAGGAATGAAGGTTGGATGGATTAAAGGTTCTGATTTGAATTCTTTACTGAATGGTTCAAAACAGTCAATTGATAGTATATCTATTCCCAGTATTGTTTATGATTCCTTGTAGTTGTAGTAAAATTTATATG
The DNA here is from genome assembly GCA_028023455.1 of Epiperipatus broadwayi. NCBI lineage: Eukaryota > Metazoa > Onychophora > Udeonychophora > Euonychophora > Peripatidae > Epiperipatus > Epiperipatus broadwayi. The sequence goes on from JAQFVV010013097.1 coordinate 33,788, forward strand.
CATCATATTAAATTTAGCCTTAAGGAAAGGTTAAAGTTCATATAAATAGAGTTAAACATAGGTATCATAACTCAGCTTTATATATTCATGAATTGAATACAGGCCATGAAATATTATATGACAATGCAATGATTATTTTTTATGAAAAGAATGAGTTAAAAAAGAGTAAAAGAAACTTTAATGATAAAATTTCTTGAATCTTAGGCTGTCAATCTTATGAAGACATTTTTTGATATAAAGGGAAGTTTATTTTTGAAATAAATCATAGGAAGGTTTGTTTGTTTTGTATATAGATGTTGTTTCTTTAGTTTGATTTTCACTTGAGAAGGTCTATTTGTTAGTAGATGAAACCATAGTCATGTAAGGATTTTGGTAAAATTTGAATTTTATCTAGTATTGTATTATTTTATGGTTTCATGTTTTATTTATTACTAGTATAGTGTGAGGTGGTTTTGAATTTTATATATTTATATTGTAATGGATAACAGTTGGATAAAAATCTGCCTGACCCATAAATATACCAGTTACTTAGGCAAGTGAAAAATGTAATGGATAAGTGTTTCACTTGGAGCAACACAAAAATATAACTGGTAAAACAATGAATTAGCTGATCCACAAATAGATTTATAATAACCTAAACTTATAATAAATTTATGAATTTATAAGGGGTCAGTGAATCCACATGTGTTAAGGTATGTTTTCATATGGCAAGGTAAATAAAATTCAATAAATAAAAGGTTTATTTTCTAATAAGTGTATAGCATAAACTATTTGACTAAATATTTTTGTAATCAAACAATTTGTATAATAAAATAATTTGTATCATAGGCACATCAAATGTTGCTTAGATTAATAATAAAATATAAGTTTTTTTAAGATAAACATCAACCCATTGAATTCGTTAAGATAAATAAAACAACTTTAATTTTTAATCTAACACTGTCAGATTGCAATTTCTAAATATGATTTATAACTAAAGATTATTTACATGCATTTTCACAAAGAGTTAAATACATAATTTTCATGCAATATAAAAAATTTTATATCATTATTTTTTGTACCTCATATTCCTTAAATCAAATATAATGGCCATTTTACACATTTAAACTAAATGTTAAATATAGGCTGCATTTTCATTTTGATTTATTTTCTAAAGTTTAGGTCAATGATCAACTTAAGTCATATTTACTTAATTTAGTAGTCAGATGTATATTGATTAACAAATGGAACACATTAATAATTTAAATTATTAAAAAAAAGAAAATTGGGTAGATATTTATCTGTGTGTAACTGTTATTTCTTTGATTATTAAAGATACATAAAAGTTATTTGATTACATAATTTAGAAAAGGCTTATTGGCATTAGGAAAGGCTTATTGGCATTCATTACCAAGTTCAACATTTTACAGTTGGATTATTGTTCATTCTTTCATGGTATCTTCTTTAACATTTCCATGATGATAAATAAAGATGTAGAATTCAATAGGCATTACAATTGTTAGATGAGATCTATTACTTTTGTAAACAGTGTAAGCCATGAAAAATCTAATGGTTCAATGGCTTCAGAAGTCAGCATAGAACTGTGGTTATCCATTTTCTTTATTCCTGTAAACATTACCTGAAGAGAGTTTATGTTCTTTCCCCCTATGTAATATCTACTCACAGTACATTATAATTTTTATCATAAATTCACAGAATGTTGACAAAAGTAGATAAAATGAACAAATATTTTTTTTTTGGGGGGGGGGGGGTAGTCCTTTTGTTGTTATTGAACTTTTTCTATATCTGGTAAAAACAATAACACGTTCTTTTAAACATTAGCTCTTGAATCATAAAATTTTTCTTTCTTTTAAACTTAATAAAATCTATTGTCATTATTTGATATGACATAAAAACAATATTTTATTTTTAATTTTAATAAATAAATCATTCACTAATTTTACATTCACTCATGCTCTACAGATTCTGGTGTGTCAGATTGTAATTGGTAAAATATATAAGAATAATATTTTATTCAAATGCACCATAGGTTCTCTACGCTAAAATGATAATTGTATAAAAGGTGACTTTTACAGTAAATACTAAATAAATGGAGGGAAAAAACTCTATCATTTATATATCAAATTTTAATGGTAATTAATATGAAAGTATATGAGCTTTTGCAGTAAGATCTCATAAGCTAATAATAATGAAAAAAATATGTCCAAATTTTATTATCTCCCTAAACTATAATTAATTACTTTCAGGGTTTAACATTAAAATTCACTGATCAGACTTAATCAATTACTAAATATAAAATAGAATCAAAGGGGATATTTTATTGAAGCTAAACTATATTTATAATCCAACTAAATATGAATAATTTATTTAGTACCTTAATTCATTCAGGTTAAATAATATAGATATTTATTAAAGTTTGTACATGTAATCAATTGCAATTCTATATTCTCAAAGTAAAGTAATTATGAAATCAAAATTAAATATTGTACTATGAACCACACATACATATAAATGATGTGATTCCAACATAATAAAAATACACAAAGTCAAACTTTAAATAAAACAGTTGTTTCATCTTTTATTTATGATATAATGTTTTTTTTTCCCTTTGTTAGAGTGGCAACAATAATATAAATTATGAAAGAAAGAATATCTTTCACGTCATAGCTTTCTCAATTCATTCAGGAAACTCATGTTGAGTACTCATTGATACTGATATATATGTTTAAGTCACATTTATATCCAAATAAACACCATTATGTCAATGACTAAATAAGATGTGATAATAACAATACTTGCTAACTAATTTAAGATCAGATATTTGTTATTTGGATAGAATTACTCTAACTTTTCAGGTCAAAAAATAACAACATTCTCTTCAGACTATAATAAATATATATATATATATGTGTGTTTCTTTGAACTACACTTCCCTTTCCTGGGGTACTCTAATAAAAATAATCTCTAAAAAAATCCCATTATAATTAACAAAGAACCTTTAAATATGACGAAAAAGCTTTTAACATTTATCCATTTCATGCTTAACTTCATAAAATATAGTAGAGATTTTATCAATATTATAGTGGATCTGATAGGCACTTCTTTATAATAAGCATGTATAAGCACTATACAAATTTCTTGGATAATGTTTATATATTCATACATAAAGTATTATAATAGAAAATCTGCCCTTCAAATGTATCTCATTATTATCAAATGATCTCAAGTTACATGCAAGTAAAATTAGGAAATGCCAATATATATATTGGCATTTCCTAATTTTACTTCCATATAATATATATATATACATACTGTGGCCTGTCTATAGGTGGTACGACCCTAAGCAGAGTTTCCAAGTCCCTGATATTAGGCCCTACTTGGATTCGGGTTAGGTTCTATTAATAAACTTACTATATCCTGACCATTTTCTTTAACTATAATAATTGAATTTAGATAAGATTAGTATCTATCTCATGTTACTTTGACATGAGTAAATATTTCTAAAATAAGATATGTTTTAAATATAATCAATATGAGACTTGTTTACCTATAAACAGATCACATCCCCTTAACATTAAACAAATGCAAAATACTTGTTCAGTGGCATAAGAATACCCAGATACTCCTCCTTATTAAGTATCTACATACTCTCATGACTAACAATAATATCTAATATATTATTTTATATTTATAAATATTAAGTTTTAATTCAATCACTCATTAAATTAATCTGTTAGATAATTACAGATAAACTTTGATTCATATTATGTTTAATAATTAAGATTGACAATAATCACAAGAATAACTTTAAAATAAGGAGATCTCAGAAAAATCATTGATTTATTAATTCTTCATACTCCTATGGAATATCAAGAGGGATTTTACAGATTTCCATGGATAGTGTACAAATTAAGAAAGGCTTATAATTTAAATTCATAGTCAAGCTTTATATGTATGTTCTTCAATACTGAATATTAAAATAATATTATTAACTAAACTGTGATTAACACTAATACTTTCACTAATAACTAATGTATCATTTAATTTTATATTAATAAATACATTTTAATAATTGGCAATGGCATCAATGACCTATGGGATCAAGGCAGCATGTAACAAGTAAAACAAAATCTTTACTAAGAGATTTATGCTTATTAAACTGTTAGATTTGCTTTAAATTGAATTGACTTTTTATTTTAATTTTGACTGTACATTTTAAGTTGTGTGATGTGGTGAAAATGAGCCCAGAAAAGACATGCAGCAATTGGAATTTAGTAAAACTTTTAAAACAATCATTTTAATAATATTCATTACAAATGATAATAAACATTTCCATTAATATCAAATTTAAAATAACATAACAAAATAATACATATATATTATAATAATAATAACAGAAAATTAATCTTTAGAGTATTATTATCAAACAAAACTAATGATTTCCCATTATATGTTGAGATATTTATCCCTATGTATGTGAACTATATATCACATATTTAGTTTATTAAACAATCATTTTTTTTCATTCATGGTTCATTAGTTTAACCTCTACATAATAGTAGTACTTGATGATTAAGTAACAATACAAAAAAATAAATGAGAATATAGGGTTATAATTCTGGAGGTTGGTAAGCAAACAAAATTACTACTTTTATCTTTCACATAAGAACAAAATCATTGTTTTTTTTAGTTTATCGATTTGTACATGTATATATAACCTGCTCTTTGGAGTATGTATATATCATTTTGAATACCCTTTCATACTAAATATCGAGTATATTTATTTATTTAAAGGATTCATAATCTTTAAACTTAACCGAATTATTAAATAACTATTAATATAACAACACTTGAATTAATTCCTTATTAAATTAGTTTTCTCTCCCCACCCCCATTATACTAACAAATCATCGATTAAAAATATAAATGCTAACATTAGAAAGAAGTTCTGTTTTAACTCTCAGCTAAAGTATAAAAACAATTTTAAATCTTCTAGTTGTTCCACACTCCATAAACTTATCATAATGTTTTTATTTTTCCTTATTTTTTGAAGATTCTGCTTATCCTAAGATTCTAGGTATTTGAGTTACTACAACAATAATCCTTGTTTTGTCCTTTGTTTAGTAATAAAAATTTATTTGTGGCTTGCTTTATTTACTTTATATAATATATATTTCTCTCCATAGTAAAAAGCACATTTATTATTTCAATTAAAAATGCATCGTGCAACGTTTTTTTTTTTTTTTTTTTTTCAGCTAAAACTTTATAAAACTGACATCCATGCTGGTATGGCTCAAAATAAATAATATATCCAGAATAATAATGAACACTTTTATTTATTACTAATTTAGTTCCATTGAATTTTAAATATATATACTTAACTGTTTCCAAGAGATATACTATTTTTTTATCTATTCTTACTGGATATTTACGGTGTTTATTTATTTCCTTTTGTGTATTACTGCAGTTCATTTTCCCTATGGCACAATTATTGTTATTTTTCCGTGAATATATTCGTTGACTATTCATCTCCAATTATTTCTTCAATACTTATTAATTTTCAAGAGATTATTGGGAATTCCGATTATTGACTTGCCCAGTAGAAAAACGATTAATTTATTCCATTATTTTAACAACAGAGCTTATAATTATCCATGTATATTAATATAGAGTTGTAAATCATAAGGTTTTAGGAATTTTAATCCAACTTTGTTTTTTTTTTTTTAAAATATCACCAAGAAAAAAAAAACTTAGTTACTTCAACTTTACGATCAAGAAGCTCTCCCTCTCTTCCCCCCTCTCTTGAATTTCATATTCCAAGATTGTTTGAAACTCTTTGATTGGCTAATATTTTCCCACTTTTTTTCTATGAAACAATTATTTATTTTGAAAGTTTTTGGTTTATTATTTTAAAATGACCGATTTTCCTTTTTTTTTTTTAAATATTAAACTACAATATTTTTTAGAATTTAAATAAAGATAGAATTTACTGTTTTAATTTTAAATCAGTATTTTTAAAATTAAACCTTATTTATTTACTTTTAAATATAGCAAAATTTGAAAATAAATAATTTCTATGTTTAAAATCAAATGCGCACCCACAATAATTATTAGTCCCTACTACGCATTATGTTTACAAAATTATAATTTAAACTTCACTGGTTTTAAACTCCAAATAATATTAATTGTTCATCTATCTGCACATATATGACTCTGTAGGTTATTTTCTATATGTATTTTGAGTTAAAATCATTTATAAATTTCCATTAGCTAAAACCGAGTTTAAATCTTATGATGTAATACGTCATTATTGTCTTCGTTTAATAAGTAAATATTGGATTTGTAAAATTTAAAATTATACAACAAAATCCTATTTTAGAATAGTATGAGCTAATAAAAAGTGCACAATATACATATATATATTCAATGTGGTAAGTATTTCTGTGTACATGTATGTCTTATAAATAATAATAATAATAATAATAATAATAATAATAATAATAATAATAATAATAATAATAATAATAATTTATTTATTTATTTATTTAATATACACATCAACAGCATTTAGCCAATTATAGTTAGCACAGTAATGTAATTATTATTTACAAATCTAAATAAGGATTAGTAAACAAAAAATAATAATAATACAAAATAAAATAGAAAAACAATAAAATACACAAATAAATAAAAAAGCAGTATATCAAATGAAATTAATGATAATATTTTTCAAGAGTACTTCAGTGAATTGTTTAAAATCCAAATTAAAATTATAATAATTACCAAAATATTTGTTATAAGTTCTAGGTAAATGAAATGAAGGGGTAAATCTTATACATCACATTTACATATTTTCAGTTCAAAAATATTATGAGTACGAGTGTTATAATTCTGTTTTTAATACCTAAACTAGAAATCAAATTAGATACAGAAATATTCTGGGAAATAAATTTATGAAGAAGTTTGAGATCTCTTGTTTTTCATTTTAGCAGTAAATCAATATAGTGTTCTTTACTTAAACTATTTAATTTTACAAATTTGTCAATTCCTATATCTGATCTCTTATGAGGATTCCATATAATTGAACCATACTCCAAGATGGGAGGAACTAAAGTATAAAAAGTTTAATCTTTGTAAATTTATTAAATGCTTTTCCATATCTGTAAATAGCTCCTACAATTTTAAGAGATTTATTCACCATAAAATCAATGTGATTATGAAAAGACCCATTATTGGAAAATGTTATTCCTAGATCTCTTTGATGATCATTTGTTATGATTTTAGAGTCACCAATATAGTAGGAAAATCTTAAGACTTCAGATTTTCGAGAGTAAGAGACAATGGAGCACTTATCCATATTTATATCTATATAATTATATTCACACCAATTCAAGAAATTATCTATATCACTTTGAAGTAAAAAACAGTCATTAATAGAATAAATATGCCTAAAAATATTGCAATCATCTGCATAACATAATAATAATAATAATAATAATAATAATAATAATAATAATAATAATAATAATAATAATAATAATAATAATAATAATAATAATAATAATAATAATAATAATAATAATAATAATAATAATAATAATAATAATAATAATAATAATAATAATAATAATAATAATAATAGAAGTAGTAGTAAATGACAACTCTTAATGAGGTTCAACTATGTCATAAAATACAAAAGAATAAAAAAATATGTCAACAACAAAAAATGGCAAATGTTTACCCATGTCGGTTTTAAACATTAATTATACTTAATCAACCTTCTCTTTAATTTTAATTTGTTAATAAAATAAACACTTATTTAAAGAATCTTTGCTTTTATCATGGCTTGACTCCTTTGACAAGGCTGATCAAGTTTTCTACTGATGAATGTGTGCATTTTTGAAAAGTTTGGGTTGATTTTGAAAAATTATTTCTGCAAATTATGATGAAATAGACTAATAGAATTGTTCAAGATTATTGGAATCCTTCTCCCAAAAGTTGTTTTCTTCTCAGTAAGGATAGCTAGTTGCTTAATACATATTTTTTGCAGTTGCATAATTGTTAATTCGCTTTCTTTTCTTGAAAACTAATAGAAATAAGCAAAAAAGAAATAAGACTTTATATAGATAGCTTATCTACTCACACATTTTTAATATCATATTCAGTTCAAGTAGAATTCTTTTAATTTTAAGTGAATAAGGCAAAATTAGAAAGAGTGAACTTTGCTATTCTTCTATATGTTGAAAAATAAAAGTAAAAAATCTTCCTGAAAACTGACACCAATCTATGATCTAATTTCTGTAATTTTATAATTGCCCTATTAGTATGAATTATGTATGAAGGGAATGCAGTTCGCTGTAGATGGAGTGCCTACACTAGTACAACTGACACAAGTATAAGCCTAAAAACAACAGGAATAACCTGTAACTATACATTTTCAAAAAAAATTATCTATGTATATGGTAGTTGATGTTTATAAATTAAATTTTCCATGTTTACTACTCTATACAAACTAACAGTTTTCTTGAATAAAAGTTATTTTTTTTAATAAAAAAAAAACGATTTTGCATACCATTTCCTTTTATTATCTGATCTTCATAGTATTTTACATTTATAGACTCTTGAAGAATATTCAGTTCACTTCTTATGGTTAATCATTAACTTCACATATATGTTGATAATAATGCTTTTAACTTTCTCTTTGAACATTTTTACATTGTATTGTTGACATTAAAAAAATTATAATGCATATGATTAAAAAGTATATACACAGTTTTTTTTTTTATATATATATAAGTAATTAACAATTATTTTTTTTTACAAATAAATAAATTCACAAATATATTTTTAACTATTTGTGTTATTGACAATACTCCTAATATAATTTTTATGTAATTTCTTTATCTACTTTTAATTCGTTATTATGATTGCCTTCTTAACACGAATCAATACATATTAACTTTGGAAGTGTCAAAGAATGAAGGGGGAAAAGAAACGAGCAAACGTTTATATATTAAAAATATTGCAAAGCAAATTAAATATTTGACTATATATATATTGACTTTTAGTAATAATTTATTCGGAACCTTATGAATACAAAAATACAATCTGCTTTCTTTCATCTTCTTTTGTTATTTTTTTATAGATATCATCAATAACTCTGGAGATTAAGCTATGTTCTCCTTATAATATCAGATATATAAAGTAATACTTATTTTATAAGTGTTTAATATAATCAATTGCTGGTGTAGTATAATGATGATTAGGTGTTGTTGATATCATTTAGAAAAATCAATCATTTAAAAAAAACAAAAACAATACCTACACAAAGACACAAATGATTTAAATAGTTCAATGCTGAATTACTAAACTGAACATCTCCATAACGTTATAATAAAAAATATTGATTACTAATTCATATATATATATATATATTATGTAAGTTAAGCTTTCTATAGTGGATTTAATTGATTATGTATTGATTCGGGAAAGAAAATTAAAGTATATTATTAAACGTGATGTTGTAAATTAAAGTGACCTCATCAAGAAAAATAGAACATCTATAAATAATATTGATGTTTATGTTTTAAAAATTATCATATCAGCAGTTGTATATTTTATTCAATCACCAAATCGCTGAAATTTTTTTTATTATGTATAAACGTCAAATATAAAATTCTCATTTCAAGTTGAATAGAAATATTTTCTTTGAACATTTAATTAGTAATGTATTTGTTTTATTTAAAATGAATCTATTACGTAAAATAAATATTACTGTATTTGCAAATTTTTTTATATAAATTTGGATTAAATTTTGTAATTCAACATACAAATATGATATCGTCATAGTTTTGAAGTAAGTTTATAATTATTTATTCATTATACTGTTATTCAAAATTATTCTTCTGACGAATTAATTATTATTTTTTTAAATTGTAATTTACCAAATATGCTTTTATAACGTATTCAAACTTAAATTTTAACACGACCCTTAACTCTCCATGCCATCTCATATTACTGACCCATGAAATCCGTATATTGATGATTATTTATCTTTTCAACATGTGTGTGATTAGGTAGGTCAACGATATAAGATGGCATGGAGAGTTGAGAGTCGTGTGAAAATCTGAGTTTGAATCCCTTACATATAACATTATATATATGCAGGTGAGTGTAAGCCTGTACAGTGTATTAAATTACAAATATGCATAAGTATTTTGACATCATATTTCACATTTTGCATTCTAAAAAAATGGTGAAACTTATTTATTTCTTTTATCTGATTAGTCTTATTGAAAATTAACTCTTCCGACATAATATATAAAAGAAAGAATAATAATAAATAGTCAAGTTTATTTCGAAAATAAAATGATAAAAATAATAAAGTTCATATAAAAAATAAATAATAAAAGCTTAGCATGATTTAGAAAATTATCTGATAGAACTCAAATATAATGATTGGTTTAATGGTTATATATATATATATATAATTGACTGACAGAATTGAATTTAAACTGCCACTTTGTGATGGTTTTTGTTCATTTCTATAGTAAATAAAATTGTATATACACTTTGTATAATTATATGTTAAAATTCTACTGATGGTTGATAGTTTCCATTTTTATTAAAAGGGATGTAAAAACCATTGTGAAATGATAAATGGAATATAGATTTCCAGTTGGCGATTTATTTATTTCATGATTGATATTTTGAGACTAATAACTTTTTTTTTAATTTGTATTTCAATTGTTGTTATTTGTAAAATTTTAAATTAACAGTGATATTACAATTTAAAATTATTTTTTTATTTTTATAAAGAAATTATCGGGTTGAAACTTTATTTAGTTTATTTTTATAATGAAGCAGAATTGGAAATTTTATTTCAAAGTGCTTAAATTTTAAATTGATTAATTAATAAACATGTTTTTAGAATACAAAACATGTCTTTTTTCACAACTCTTCTTCTATAGCATGTAACTAATTAAAATCACATGATAATTATTTCTTATACTAGCACATTACTGTTATTAAAACAGGCAAAACTCTCCATACAGTAGTGCTACTCAGTGCCAACCAGAGTAATCAATGGATTCCAGAAGGCTTGTGCATAAAATCCCTATCTAGTGCCTACTCATCCAATATCCCCAGACTAGTTTCTGGCTTGTGACCTTCGTCAGTGAGAAGCTTTGTATCTGAGAACACTGCATCTTGATCTTAGGATCTAATGCAACTCTCCAGTAGACACCTATTTTCTCTATTTAACTACAAGACTATGAGAATAAAATTCAAAACACAATAATATTTTCAATCTAAGCTCAATATCTTATATAGTCATATAGAAAATAGTGCTCATATGATGTTTAGTGGTTTAACACCAATCCTGTCTAATAGGATAATGGTGGCTATGGTTGTTAAAGATCCAACAACACCAAAATGTATGGGTACTGAACTGGGTTTAGACCCATGTGATGAGATAAACTATTGAGCTTAAATTGAAAATATTATTGTTTTCAATTTTATTCTCATAATTTTGTAGTTGAATAGAGATAAAAGGTGGCTGCTGGAGGGTTGCATTAGATCCTAAGGCTTCTCATTGGCAAAGGCCAAAAGCCAGAATCTAGTCTGGGGATATTCGATGAGTAGGCTCTAGATAGGGATTTATGCACAAGGTTTCTGAAATTTCATTGATTACTCTGGTTGGCACTGAGTGGCACTACTGTATGGAGATGTTTGCCTGTTTTAATAACAGTAATGTGCTAGCATAAGACATAATGATCATGTGATGTTTTGTGGCTTAACACCAATCCTAACTAATAAGATAATGGTGGCTATGGTTGTTAAAGAGCCAAAGACACCAAAATGTAAGGGTACTGAACTGAGTTTAGACCCAAATGACTATATAATCTATTGAGCTTAGATTGAAAATATTATGTTTTCAATTTTATTTTAATAGTTTTGTAGTTAAATAGAGATAAAAGGAGGCTGCTGGAGAGTTGCATTAGATTTTAAGATCTAGGTGCAGTGCTCTCAGATCCAAAGATCTTCACTGACAAAGGCCACAAGCCAGAAACTAATCTAGGGATATTGGATGAGTAGGCACTAGATAGGGATTTTAACTCTGGTTGGCACTGAGTGGCACTACTGTATGGATAGTTTTGCCTGTTTTTATGTAACTAATTAACTGATGATAAGATAATATCACCAAACAAAGAAAATAAACTTAAGAATTAAGAATCATAATGGTCAGAAAAACAAAAAGTCAATACTTCTGGCTACTCTCAAATATATTTAAATATTTTTTACTTGCAAAAATCTCATTTTTATAGGTCTTATTAGTTACTCAAATAAACTGTTACAAAAATCTTAATACTACCCTTTTTTTTCATTTATTTGGTTATTTATATAATATAATAAAATGAAATAACCAAAATTATATAAAGAAAAAATACTTATTTAATATAATAAGCAATGAAATAATTATTAAACACAATACAATATTTAATGGTCAACACATGTGTTGTCAAATGTACATGTCTTAACACATACATATATTTACATAAGTAGCATAAAATAGAAATGATTAATGAGAATAGACTGCAGTCAGCAAATTTTGTTTTCTTCATCATCATCATCATCATCATCATCATCATCATCATCATCATTATTATTATTATTATTATTATTATTATTATTATTATTATTATTATTATTATTATTATTATTATTATTATTATTATTATTATTATTATTATTATTATTATTATTATTATTATTATTATTATTATTATTATTATTATTATATTTGTTTCAAAAGGTACTTTATTGTTTACCAGTTACAAGCAGGTTACAATGGTTATTACAAGAGTTAAAATAACATATTTATATTATATTGTTCTAGTTGAATGTTACAGATATGTTCATTATCAAATAAAGTTTTCAGATATTGTAAACAGTTACACTTGATTGGTTATTAGGTGCACAGATGCTACTGAAGCTATTAATGAGTAGGGGTGGGCACTGTTATTTTCTGTTTTGTTATTTATTTATTTTTGCTTTATTAACTGTTATTTTTAGTTTGGATTCTCATGTTGGAGTTTTATATTACTTATATCATTTTTTGATTATGTTATAACTTTGTTCTGTGTTTAAGCAGAGAGCAGGTAGATGGATAGATGTCTGTCCTTGTAATCAATTTGTCTCGGATTTGTATTTGCATTAACTTATGTTCAAAAGTTGATGAATGTCACCTTGTGTTATTTCAAATTAGGAATGTACATCTTATGAACCATAAAGAATATAGAACAAAAGTTTCTGTCCTAATCAGAGGTATTGATTTACTTTGTAATGTCATCATTAATTGCTCCATCATGGTTTTATTTCTCCTATATGTATTGCAAGGTATAACATCTTACTTGTTCCATACCTTTGCAGTGATAAATTAAGTGCAGGATGGTTTCTTCAGTATGATGACATAAGCAGCATAAAGGATCCATGACTCTATGTAGTCATCTGTAGACTAAAAACATATGTGGTTGGGAGGGCATCTAAGTTTATTTTAAGGATGAAATTTAAAAATTTTGGGTCTAAGTCCCATTTCTTGTATTTTTGATTAATACTTTATTGTTTATTTTTAGTAGTGGTAATATTTCATTGTTGGTGGTATGGTTCTGCATTAGTTCATAGATTTCACAATATTTATATTTTTCTATCCATTTGTTGGAAATTTTTTTATTGTATTGCACTGGTATATTGCTGATTGAATGAGTGAGTCTTTTGGAGATGGTCGATCAGTAGGAGTTAATTTACTAGATGTTTTAATTTTATTAATTGATTATTTATGGCAATTATTATATTTTTTTGTTTTTGCACATGGGAAATATTAAGACTGTGTAGGCTAAAACCATTTTTATTAGTGGTTGGCTAAGGTTTTTAATTGATATGGCCACTGTTTTTCTGGCCCGCATAAGTTTACAGATTATGGATTTAAATTTCGAGGTGAAAACTTTAGAAAAAGTAATTACTGGCATGTAGTATGTTATTCTCAATTTGATTAGCCTATTGATTAGTTGTGTCTTAGCATATATTGATAGATATGCTTTTTTAAATAAATTTTCTATTTTTTCAATACCTTCTATGAGTTTGTTTTGTATGTGACAGCACATTCCAGATGTGCCCACATAAAGTGAGAAACCTAGAAAAGGATTTGGCCTCACTTGAAATATGAACTGACATGATTTTCCAGAGAATATATGCCAAGATGCAGACTTTGGTGGATTTATTTTCAGTCCATAATTAGCTGAATATTCTTCTACTATACTGTTCAACTGTGGTATCTGCTTTTTAGAAGTTAAAAAGACTGTGATATCATCCATATATGCTAAACATGCTATTTTTTTGTTGATCTTCATATCTGCATGCCTTCAAAATATTTTCTTATTTTTTTAATTAAGGGGTTAATATAAAAATTAAAGAGTAGGGTGCTTAAAGGTGAACCCTCTGATAGTAACTGGGTGGGATAGAATGAGGGAGAATTTCTACCATTAATAGCTTTGCTATTATATAAGCATGGATTTGGGGATTTCTGTGGTTTTAAGCATTTTAGCAGTACAAATATTCTGACAGTGTGAAAGTCTGATGCTATATCCAATTGTATGACCAGAGGGCTATATGTTTTCATTTCTTAAGTTACCATTATAACCTTGAAAAAGCAAAGCTGCTTGTGTGGTTGAAGATTTTTTTTAGCAAATTCAGTATCCAAGATGTAAGGAATCAAAATTTGCTCTATTTTTTCTTTTATTACTCTTTCCTGTATTTTCATTGGAAAGGGTCCCATGGATATAGGTCTTATGTCTTCAAGTGCAAGAATTTTCTTGTTCTTTTTATTGTAAGAGAATATAGCTTTGGGGTACACTCCCTGTACACTCTTAATTTCTTGAGGTAGATGGTTTGGCAGATTACAAAGATATTTTGAAGTGCATTGGTTATGGTGTTTTAAAACAAAAAGTGGTATTCCTGGGCTTCCAGGTGACTGTTATTTTTCATTTCATTCATTTTTTAATCAAATCATCTGCTGTGAATATTTTTTTATTTTTTAATGATCCAAAAATGTGTGTTGTCCACTGTATTGATGGTGCTGATTGCAGTTGTCTCTAAAATATTCAAACAAAGGCATTATCATGTTTTGGCCAGCAAAAATTTCTCTTTGGGTATGTATGAGCATTGGTACTTTTATTTCAGGTCCACTTCTGAGAGCTCATTTTATATACTTATGTGACCATGTATATTGTTGGGTGATGCATAATTTGGTTGTTTTAATTTTTAGATATTCTTTTAGGGACTGACAAGCCTTATTATATTCTTGTGTTAAGTTTCTTATGTAATTTTGGGTGTGTTGTGTAGACATAATTGCTGTAAGTTTTTCAGCATATTTTAGTAGCTTGGAAGGAAATTGTCTATTCATTACTATGTGGTTTATATTAAATGATAACATGTTGAAAAGAGGTTTGTATTGTTGTATAGGGTCTAGTTTTACTTCTTTTAGTTTTTCTAGCATATATATATATATATAAACAAAAAAATAAAGACTTATAAATCCAATAAATATTATATTATTTATTGGATTTATAAGTCTTTATTTTTTTTGTTTTTATATGTATTTCTTTTGGTTAGTTTGTTATATATTAATATTTTGATATATATATATATATATATATATATATATATATATATATATATATATATATATATATATATATATATATATATATATATATATATATATATATATATATATATATTGAGAAGATAAATTCTGGGGTGGACATGAGGAAAAGGATTCTGATTGTTCTCATTAATGGCAAAGTGTTAGTTTGCATTTGGTTTAGATTAATAGTTATTATTTGTGCAGAGTGATCAGAGAAGCCAGATAGGATGTTTATTTTCATTAGATGATATAGAGTTGGTGAATAGAAGCATAAGTCTATCAGTGATTTAAATTGACTATTATGGAATGAGACAGCATCATGAGGAAAGAAATCTTGTTCACTCATTTGCAAAACTTGTATTTTGTGGAGACATTTTAAGTAAATTCATGATGTGATGTGTTGCAGTCACCAACCAAAATGGTGGGATTTGCCAGTAGTGATTAGGAGATTTGAATCAATTCAAATGATTTTAAAAGTTTGAAATTGGACAATTATTTGCAATTATTAGGGCAGATCATGCTGATGGTGATGTTGTATCTCTGGAATCCTGCATAAAATCATTCAGTACCAAAGTATTTGGATAGGTCAATTTGTGACCCTGCATATATTTTGGTTTCCAGTAGATCTGTAATGTGTGGTTTGATTTGTTGTATCCAGTGTTTTATTTTGTATATTTTGGGGTTGAATTTAAACCTTTGATATTGATTGCAGCAATCTTTATTTTCATTTTGAGTATATATTTATGGTAATTTGGCTTTAATCAGTTAGTAGTTTTTTTTGTTTTGTGTTGTGTTGTGTGTCTGATTCAATTATATATTATTTTAAGTGATAATTTGGCTTTGATCATTATTTTTTTATTTGTTTTTGGATATTGTTGTGCATGTGATTCATCTTCATATTCTTGATTAATATCTTCATCAGAGGTTTTAGTAATCTGACTTGTGTGCTGAAAGCTGGCAATTATGTCTTTTTCTGATCTTACTTTCTTATTTTTTTTATATTTTTTGGTGGCTGGCCTGGCTTTCTCTTTTGTTCTTTTTTATTACTAT
Source organism: Epiperipatus broadwayi (assembly GCA_028023455.1). NCBI lineage: Eukaryota > Metazoa > Onychophora > Udeonychophora > Euonychophora > Peripatidae > Epiperipatus > Epiperipatus broadwayi. Next base: position 50,541 of record JAQFVV010013097.1, read on the forward strand.
GTTTTGTGGTATATGTAGTGCTATTTTTTCTAAGATTTATGTTGCTGTATTATTTATAATTGTTTGTTTTAATGGCAAGTTGGAATGATTGTTGGTGTTTCCGTTTTTGTCTGTAAAATGACCTACTACCATCTGAGTTTCTACATCTGTGACATTTTCATATTTATTTATTTATTCTTCAGTGTTTATTTGCAGTTCATTATTTGTTTGTTCTTTTATTCTTGTTTTTCTTTAAATGCTTTCTGGTCTAATATTTTTTTTGTGATTATATTTTGATTTTCAATTTTTACTTGTGATTGACTACTATTGATGAGTTTAGTTGTGCTGTTTCTTCACTGTTCATTTTTATTAATCTTTTCAGTTGTCAAGTTTAGTGGTTCGTTCTTATCTTGTAATTTTATGATTCTATTTGTTCCTGATTTTTTGTTGTTGAAGATTGATGTGTATCTTGCTGCTTTCTGCATTATTTATTGTTTGGCTTTTGGTTGCTTGGGTTTGTTCTGGAATTTCCTTTGTTTGCTGGTCACTCCTGTGGTCTTTCCTTGTAAGGAAGTCTCCTGTCAGGTGGCCTCTTTCTCCATGTGCATAGCACTGTGGCCTGGGTGAGGACTGCTTCTTCATCAATAATCTAGTTAGGGATTTCTTCAGGATTGATATTTTCATTTAGTTTAATTTTGAAATAGAAGCTATTGGCATGTATAGGAATTTGAGTATTGCTACAGTAGATAGGATTGATGTAGATTGCCTGACCATAGGGTTGAATTAGTTTGGTAAAGTTTTGTGTGCTATAGCAAAATATGTATTTTTCAAAGTGCCTGTGTAGTAGTTTTGCATACTTTTTCCAACCACCACTAAGGCATAATTTTCTAATGTCTAGACTTTTATTTGAGATGCTTCACATTGATTTTTGTTATAAAATTGTATAGCTAAATATCTGGAGTTAGGATATTCTCCAATAGTCATGAAATTATCCCATAAATAGTTGTGTTGTTAATTATTTAAATCGGAGTTCTCTTGGGAATTTATGTAGAGAAAGAGATTTCTGTTATAGCTGCTATGATTAGTGATTTGTCAAAAAAAATGTCTTAAAACTATTAAATAATTTTGGGTGTGTGGTATTAATAAATTTAGAATTAATCTCTTTTATTTTTTCATTCGTCGAGCTAATCATTGACGGTTCTAACTCATATTCATCACCGATGTATATATCGTTTATGTCTGTTTGATTTACTTTTCTAAATCTAGGAGATCGATTTAAATTGGTATTTTGCTTATTCTCTTGGTATTGTATATTTGATTTTGCAACATTTGCATATGTTTTTGATTCGATATTATATTTTTCATTGAGTTGAGAGTTTTGGAACTATTTGAGGCATCAATTTTAAATATTGACGCTATGTTTATCTTTTGATGTTGATTAAATATCATTTTAAAAAACGCTGAATTTTTTTTATTTATTTTAAAAGCACTTCAAAATCATTTATGATTGTTGTTTTGGTTGAGGACACTTTTTCTGTGCAGTTTTAGTTGATTTCCTTTTGTCTTTTAAAATTTTTTTAGGTAACAACGTCAATCGGGTTGTTCCATTTTTTAGACAGCAGGACCAGATAATTATTATTATTATTATTATTATTATTTTCATATAGGTTATAATTTAAACTATATGAAAAAAATAACAAAATTTAATAATTAAGAAATTATATATATATATATATATTTAGAGAGAGAGAGAGAGAGAGAGAGAGAGAGAGAGAGAGAGAGAGAGAGAGAGAGAGAGAGAGAGAGAGAGAGAGAGAGAGAGAGAGAGAGAGGATATTTGTTGTTTAGAAGTGATATTATAATTATGTTAAATTAATATCTGCATTTTCTCATCTGCAGATTAATGCATTATTTTGAAATTTTGAGATTTCGAGAAATTATATACAATGACAAATTCGCTTTCAGTTACATGAACATTTAATGCATTTTGTGTTTTATTATTATATTAAATATAAAGCTTTAAAAGCTTAATAATCTATATTATATATTTATTTAAATTGCTGAAGTATTCCAGAATAAAAGGATAATTATGAGAAGGGAAAGATAAAGTTGGTTAATTCACATAAGTATGCATATGTATAGAAAGTGTTACTCATACATTAATAAATTTATTATATGAATAATAAAATCAATGATTAATTTTAACGAAGATGAACAATTAATGATACAATGGAATGATATTTAAAAGTGGAGTCGTTTATAGAAATAAATGATGATATATTAGTAATTGTTTTTTTCTTTAAAAAAATAAAAAAAAAATACTACCAAAATCACGATTTTTTTAATAACAGTGAAAAAGTCCTTTATTGGACCATCTAAATGTTCAAATCAATATTTGTCTACTAAACCCAAATTTTAAAAATAGATAGTAACTTAGAAGTAAATTAATTCAAGATATCGACTTATAGAAAAATAAAGCTAAAAAAATCAGCTGGCATTAAAAAGTGGTTCTGAAAATAAAATAAATGAAATTATGGTAAATTGAAAAGATTGAAATAAGAGAATAAATTGCTATAATTTTAATCATGAAGTAATTTTCCTTTGTAATTTTTATAGAGATTGTATTTCACATTAAAATTTTAGCAATTTTTTTATTTTGTTTTTAATTTAATTTTTTAATAATGCATTAGACTTTATATAGTACATGAGTTTAAAATGAAAAGTTTGAGTTAAAAGTATACTGATAATGGCCAAATTTGTTATGATCCCTTAAGGATTAAACAATTTGATTATTATCAAATTTTGGAAATCAAATCTATTATATTGTATATTAATACCACTATGACTTTTGTATTATCATACCTAAAACCTTAAATAATTAAAGTTTTCTTTACTTATATATGCAGATCTTCAGAAGGTAACAATTTAAAACTAATATAATTTTTAACACAACAAATTTAAAATAGTGTGCCTTGAGAACGACAACTTTTGCAATGCGTTTTAAAAATAAGTATTAATTATTTCTGCCCTGAGAAAATTGAGTCCATTTTTTTTTTTAAAAAAAAAAAACTTTATACATTAACATTGAACTTATCATTTTAGTAGCAAATTCTCTATCTTGATTACTTTGTTATAAAAAAAATTTATAAATCGAATAATAAAGTAAAAATTCAAAAATCAAAATGATTTAACAAAAAATTAAATGTTATATTTATTCACATACAATGAAACAACAACTAATAATATATTGGAGGAGATAGAAAAATATAATAAATGGTTTGCAATGCAATAGGCTAATACTTCAATATTGAAACAATTCTGATAGAAGTAATATTGTTTGATAATAAAATCAATTCTAGATATCAAAATAAAGAAAAATATGGAAGTCACTATCAACTTGTATTGTCAAAGAACTAATTTTTGAATCATGTATTTGTAGATTATGCTTTCAAAATCATCTATTATCCAAACTAATAGAATAAATAACCAGAATTATCATTATATTTTACTTAAACCATATTTAGTTTGTGTTAATAAATTTGCTCCAATAATGTATGTATTTGTATGCTTTTTTCATATGGATATTTAATCAATTAATGATAGAAAAGCCAAAATGCATTGTTAAACTCTATCAATACATGACATGAATCTTTTACATAACAAATTACAATAAATAATCGAGATGATAATATATGTAAAATGGTCTCACTTTGCCATTCTTTCAATACAATATAATTCAATATTTGGAATTTCTTTGTGAAACTAAGGTAAAAAAATGACAAATACTGATTTTATTTAATATATGGTCAAACATTTACAATAAGATTAGATATATTACATACAATATAGAAAATAAGTATGATAAATTAGACCACAAACATTATCCCAGTTTAATTTAAAATATAAAGTCAGTATTGCCATGAATAACATATGAAATAGTTTCAGTGAATGTTCACCAACAAGAATGAAAATATTTTTGTTCAGAAATTAGATTTTAAAATTAAAATCATAAGTACAATTCAATTCTACCATATAATTTATTTCTTCAAAACAAAATAATGCATTTATAAATTTTCATCTGATGTTAATAAAATAATTATCAGTTGTATCTCTCTCTGTGTGTGTATATATATATATATTGAAGCAGTCGACCTGATACTCAGATCGAGCTTCACAGTGCACTCAGAATCTCCCACCCCCAAGCCATATTCAAACTCCATGCTTATGCATGTATATGTATTTATTGAAACAGTAAGATTCGTATTCGAATCTTAAGTTTCACCTTTTTCTGTCGTCTCTCACTGACCGGTCTATCCCGCCCAAATTTAAACTTTTTGGTATCGAATTGTGTGTGTAGCAATATTAAAAATGTATAAATATATGTAGAATTCAGCATAAACATGCACACATTTCGATCTCAAATTAAAGGCAATAAATAGGGATAAAATAGTATAATTTAGATTTCTTTTAGTTATATAATTTTGTATAATTTTAATCATTTATTTTGGATTATAAAGTTCGTATTTATTGCTTTGTTTAAATTTCGTTTAATAATAATTCTAAAAAAATCTGATGTAATATTTAATTAAAAGTTAAAATAATCTTATGTTCCCTTTTTGTCTTTGAAATTGAAAAGCATCGGTCAGTGATAGATAATAGATTAATTAAAGAAAAATTCCCCAAAATATAATTAGTAAATGTAAAATGTAAACAATAGAATGGCAGCTTTCTTTAATTAAAAACCAACAATATGCATTGATTATCCTCAGGGCAGATTAAGTAGAACCTAAAAATACCTTAACAAAAATGTGAAAGATCAAGATAAAAAAAAGAGAGGCCATCTTAGACTTGCTGGAGACATTCACTTAAACTTTAGCTTTGCTCTCGATCACTGAGAGTCTCCAAAAATATAAAAATAATTTGTTCCTGCCAAGGTATGACCGAGTAAAGCACCTAGATTATTCTCCATCGGGAGATGGCCTATCGGATGCCGAACTTTCCATTGCCCGTCATAAATTCACCATGAAGATCTGCTGCCTGAAATGAATGAGAAAGCTGCTGCTGCCATGAAATTAAATGAATATCTAAATACAAGAAAGAATTGCCACTCGTGAACTTTTTGCTGCTAAACTAATGGAATCAGAAAACTTCTTATAAAACAGGTACCTGTCTGTGTTCAAACTCTAGAGTACTCTAATAATATGCTATAGCTCTTCTTCATACTACTTATCTAAATTATAAAATGTAAAAACTACCATATGTATAACTAAAACTGAATAATTAACTTAATGTGTAAATTTCTCTAATAATCTAGCTTACCTCACTCTAGCTTTCTTGGGTGCGTATTTCTATAATCTACATTTTTATCTATAGTTATTATTTAATTATTGCATGCTCATAATTGTCTCAAATTTCAAAGTTTAAATCTATGATCGCTTAAAACAATGAATGCGTGTCCAATTTTCATTAATATTTACTTTCCTAAATAACTTTACTTTCATATAAATCGACACGCATTCAGTGCATCATTTATTGTAATGCAGGGTCTACTACTTCGCAAATGGCTGGCATATTAGTTGTAATAACTCCCAGTTTATATATATTTTGTATTTATTAAATCTAATGAATAATTCTAGAAAATCCCATTTCTTTGAGAGTCGCCAGAGTTCTTGAGTAAATGTTGGTAATGTAGGGCCAAGTCAGAAATCTATTTAAATCTCATCATAACCGTTTATACAGTATACATGTGTTACGTTTTAGAGACGCGATGACCCATTCCGCCGTGAAATTTCCGGATTCTTCAGGGTTGAAATTAACCCCAGTCGTCCTACACAAGCGGGCATAATGGGTGCTCCCGTAGGACTTGACAATGTCATGCAGCCAGCCGGCAAAACTGCGACACGGACCGCTTGTCCCTGGTTATGCTTATGTGACACCTTACTTCGTCGGGCCGATGGCAGAGACCAGCCCGACATTCTTATAAACTCATTCACGGCATTGCAGTTTCGATATACTGCCATTCCATATCGCCTTTCTAAAGCGTACCACGTGTTCCTTTACTTAGTTTTATTATTCTAAACATATCACTCCGCCTCTGCATTATCTGCATAATTCACTCTCAAATAAATGTTTGCCCTTAGTTATAAATAAATATTTTAATTAAATAAATATATGTCTGCCATTACTCTTATAACCCATACTTTAGACTCTTGCATTGCAAAGGTATAAATCCCTCCAGGCATGCATTAGAAATACTCACTCGAGAATTTTAGGTAGCTAGATTACGCCTTCAAATAAATGTATTCCTTTTGTAAACATTACAGTATCGGAAATACCGCTACTGAAATCCTCAATATAAAATAATGTCTAAATAAATAAATGTATTCTTTAAAATATAATCATGTCGCAAATCCCGCTACTGAAGCTGTTAGTCCATAAAATATTATTAGATTGTTTTATTAAAATGTATTAATAAATAATTTTAAACTATACGTCTGCAGTTACGTTTCATTTATTCGATACCCATTCTATATAATATTTCCTCGATTATGTAAATATGAATGTTTAATTAATATTAGTTTGGTTATTGGCTAACTCGAGAATAAAATCATGAGTCTCTTGCATATCCCTGACCACCGTGCCTAAGGAAATATTTACTAATGTCGCATCAGATGCGTTGTTTCGTGGATTGTATTGTGGAACCGATAAACTATGTTCGAACTCAGTACCACGGGTGGCTTCGCTACTCGATGGTGCTGCTGTTCTGTATGGTGGTCGAATTCTGCACTATGTTTACGAGTCACACGTTTTCTGACCGTTACATAGTTAAATTTTTTTTTAGCATTTGGCGCTTTCCAACATGGAGCTTTCGATACAAAAAACCCATATATACCCTGAGCAAAATATAATGCATATAAATTTCTTTTAGCGTTCGTTACTCGAGTTAGCTAATTAATCTATATATATACGATTTTGTTTTGATAAAAATAATGAAAAAAAATAAATCGAGTGAAATAATGTGGGTCGAGTGAATGAAAGGACAGCAGGCGTAATAACAAATTTAAGGAAAGCAGGGATGTGTGTGTAATTTAAGAAGGAACGAAAATACTCGGATCTAATGAAATATTTTGCTATATATATATATGTCAAAGAAAAAAAAAGTAATCAGTCGTTAAATGAGAAAGCAAGTAGCATTGAATTTTTTTATTAAAACACCGTTATATATATATAGCATAGACAGCAGAAGCTTGTTATATATGTTAATAGTAAATATTTTGTTAAAATACAAATATATATATATCATGACAGCAGTAGCTTATTATATGCGTAACCAGTAGTTCGCTATAATATATATGTTAAATATGTTAAATGCAGCAATATAGAGATAGGGCAATGTAGAGTAGGTGAGGGCAGTGAAAGAGTGTTATAGGGCCAATATTCCGGTGGGGAGTAGTCAAATGCTAGTAGTATAAAATAAATAAATCACATTAAGAAAATGGAATCAGAAAATATTGATATACAGCAAGATTTATCTGAAGCTTTGGAGTCGACACCCGAGCGAAGGGAAGCTCCGCAACAATACAGAGGATCAATGGACTTTAATTTCAAGTTCATTGAGAAAATACTCAGACAGAATATGCAAGAAATGAAGAAAATGTATGAGGAGGAAATGAGAAAAAGAAGAGATGAAGAATCAAAACAGAGACAAGAAGAAGAAAAGATAAGAGTGAGAGAATATCAGGAATTTAAAGACATTATGTGGAGAGAGTTAGAAGCCATAAAGGAACATTTTGGAATATCCCCAGCTAGTAAAAAGGAAGAAGAGATTAAAGATATGGAAAAGGAAAGGAAGTCAGAGAGATCAGACGAACCGATGATAGTAGAAGGGCAAGCAGGTAGTGTAGTAAATATGAAAAAGTGTGATGAGCAAAGAAACCTCATTCCAGCCGATGAAGGCCCACAAGAACCGGAGAAGGAAAGCAGCATTAAAGAAGAGACGAAGATGGACACTGGACACCAAAGCTATTTAGCCAAGATGATCCACATCAAAATCTTTAGAGGGGAGATAGGAGAAAATCCTCAAGCCCACTTAGAGAGCTTGCAAAAGTTCTTCCAAGTTCATAAGACAGGGCCAGATGAGCAGATAGCGATAGCCAGTTACCATCTACAGGGATCTGCCAAGGACTGGTGGAATATGGTGAGATGGAAGCCTAAAACCATAGAAAAATACAAAGATGCATTAATGAAGCATTACTGGAGCAATGAGCATCAAAGCAGTATCTACAATATGCTCTGCCAGGAAAAATATGGGACAATACCCCAAGAGATGCACACACAGTTTTTTCTCCGCCAAGCGAACCGGTTTAAATCCCTTACAATGTTCGCCTTTTCGGATTCACACATCATAGGGACCATCCAGCGTAGTATGCCGCTAACCATCCAACAATTAATGGCAGGCAGTCGGATCAAAGACATAGAAGAAATGATTGAATTTCTCACTACATTGGATTTTAACTATTGGGCCAAAGAACCACCCGATAAAAGGCAAAGATTAGAAAACCCAAGGCCGCAGTCATCGATGACGAGAGATCGGTATTATCCACCTGACCCGGGGTTGTAAAAATATTAGACTCTTAGGACGGATTAAACGTATATGAGAATATTAAAACGAACTTGATATAATGAACTTGGTTGAATGGATTGTACTTTAGTCAAGTAGGGTTTTAGATAGAAATTTTATTATTATATATATATATATATTATTGTTTTAATTACTATTACTCTTAAAAATTTTTTTTATATTATACTAACTAATCCTATTCTAAGAATTTTTTATATATATACATTCAGTTTAACTAATTATTACTATGATTTTAACCAGACACGGCCAAATTAGGCCAATTTAATTAAACTAAATTCTAGATCCGGGTATATAAATTGTTCGTTGCTTCATGTAATCTCTGCTTTCTCTATTTCAATATCTGTAAAAAAACAATAATAATGTTTTCGTCTTTAAATTATGTAATGTAAAATTTTTTTCTCTTTCTTGCCTCCTTTGTTTTCCCTTAATTGTTCACGGGAAGTACGGGGAAATGAAACAGTAAGATTCGTATTCGAATCTTAAGTTTCACCTTTTTCTGTCGTCTCTCACTGACCGGTCTATCCCACCCAAATTTAAACTTTTTGGTATCGAATTGTGTGTGTAGCAATATTAAAAATGTATAAATATATGTAGAATTCAGCATAAACACGCACACATTTCGATCTCAAATTAAACGCAATAAATAGGGATAAAATAATATAATTTAGATTTCTTTTAGTTATATAATTTTGTATAATTTTAATCATTTATTTTGGATTATAAAGTTCGTATTTATTGCTTTGTTTAAATTTCGTTTAATAATAATTCTAAAAAAATCTGATGTAATATTTAATTAAAAGTTAAAATAATCTTATGTTCCCTTTTTGTCTTTGAAATTGAAAAGCATCGGTCAGTGATAGATAATAGATTAATTAAAGAAAAATTCCCCAAAATATAATTAGTAAATGTAAAATGTAAACAATAGAACGGCAGCTTTCTTTAATTAAAAAAACCAACAAAATGCATTGATTATCCTCAGGGCAGATTAAGTAGAACCTAAAAATACCTTAACAAAAATGTGAAAGATCAAGATAAAAAAAAAAGAGGCCATCTTAGACTTGCTGGAGACATTCACTTAAACTTTAGCTTTGCTCTCGATCACTGAGAGTCTCCAAAAATATAAAAATAATTTGTTCCTGCCAAGGTATGACCGAGTAAAGCACCTAGATTATTCTCCATCGGGAGATGGCCTATCGGATGCCGAACTTTCCATTGCCCATCATAAATTCACCATGAAGATCTGCTGCCTGAAATGAATGAGAAAGCTGCTGCTGCCATGAAATTAAATGAATATCTAAATACAAGAAAGAATTGCCACTCGTGAACTTTTTGCTGCTAAACTAATGGAATCAGAAAACTTCTTATAAAACAGGTACCTGTCTGTGTTCAAACTCTAGAGTACTCTAATAATATGCTATAGCTCTTCTTCATACTACTTATCTAAATTATAAAATGTAAAAACTACCATATGTATAACTAAAACTGAATAATTAATTTAATGTGTAAATTTCTCTAATAATCTAGCTTACCTCACTCTATCTTTCTTGGGTGCGTATTTCTATAATCTACATTTTTATCTATAGTTATTATTTAATTATTGCATGCTCATAATTGTCTCAAATTTCAAAGTTTAAATCTATGATCGCTTAAAACAATGAATGCGTGTCCAATTTTCATTAATATTTACTTTCCTAAATAACTTTACTTTCATATAAATCGACATGCATTCAGTGCATCATTTATTGTAATGCAGGGTCTACTACTTCGCAAATGGCTGGCATATTAGTTGTAATAACTCCCAGTTTATATATATTTTGTATTTATTAAATCTAATGAATAATTCTAGAAAATCCCATTTCTTTGAGAGTCGCCAGAGTTCTTGAGTAAATGTTGGTAATGTAGGGCCAAGTCAGAAATCTATTTAAATCTCATCATAACCGTTTATACAGTATACATGTGTTACGTTTTAGAGACGCGATGACCCATTCCGCCGTGAAATTTCCGGATTCTTCAGGGTTGAAATTAACCCCAGTCGTCCTACACAAGCGGGCATAATGGGTGCTCCCGTAGGATTTGACAATGTCATGCAGCCAGCCGGCAAAACTGCGACACGGACCGCTTGTCCCTGGTTATGCTTATGTGACACCTTACTTCATCGGGCCGATGGCAGAGACCAGCCCGACATTCTTATAAACCCATTCACGGCATTGCAGTTTCGATATACTGCCATTCCATATCGCCTTTCTAAAGCGTACCACGTGTTCCTTTACTTAGTTTTATTATTCTATATATCACTCCGCCTCTGCATTATCTGCATAATTCACTCTCAAATAAATGTTTGCCCTTAGTTATAAATAAATATTTTAATTAAATAAATATATGTCTGCCATTACTCTTATAACCCATACTTTAGACTCTTGCATTGCAAAGGTATAAATCCCTCCAGGCATGCATTAGAAATACTCACTCGAGAATTTTAGGTAGCTAGATTACGCCTTCAAATAAATGTATTCCTTTTGTAAACATTACAGTATCGCAAATACCGCTACTGAAATCCTCAATATAAAACAATGTCTAAATAAATAAGTGTATTCTTTAAAATATAATCGTGTCGCAAATCCCGCTACTGAAGCTGTTAGTCCATAAAATATTATTAGATTGTTTTATTAAAATGTATTAATAAATAATTTTAAACTATACGTCTGCAGTTACGTTTCATTTATTCGATACCCATTCTATATAATATTTCCTCGATTATGTAAATATGAATGTTTAATTAATATTAGTTTGGTTATTGGCTAACTCGAGAATAAAATCATGAGTCTCTTGCATATCCCTGACCACCGTGCCTAAGGAAATATTTACTAATGTCGCATCAGATGCGTTGTTTCATGGATTGTATTGTGGAACCGATAAACTATGTTCGAACTCAGTACCATGGGTGGCTTTGCTACTCGATGGTGCTGCTGTTCTGTATGGTGGTCGAATTCTGCACTATGTTTACGAGTCACACGTTTTCTGACCGTTACATTATTAATATATATATAATGCTATTTCTATAAATTATTTTCTTGGTCTTATTATATTTATCACTAACAAGACTTATTAATGAACAAAACCATTTAATTGACTGAAATAGACTTAGTGCCAATTAATTTATTAACACTTCCTGCCCAGTATATTTGTGGATATCAGCCTATTCTGATTCCAAACACCAATCCTGTGCTTGCATAAAAATTATACTGGAAGGGATGAGGAGAGTAATCATGGTCTGTTAATAAATGTCTGGCTACTAGTTAGCTAACTCAGGGAGAGTGGTACTTAGACTGACAGCAATGTGTATATGGAAGATAGTAAGAAGCAAATTAATTAAATTATTGAATAACTAAAAGTATGTGTATATTTTTGAACTAAATAAATAATACATGAAATACAAAAATAGAATAATAGTGCTCAAATATTTAATGAATGTAATACCATATATATATTTTTCTACAGACAAAATGGCTAATCATTACAAATATTAAATAATTTATTTTTAATATGGGTATTCTCATCTAATATAACAAAATTACAGTCTCTAAATATAATATTGAGAATGCACATTTATATAAACTTAGGATGATATATGTATTATCCCTGGGAAGGTAGCTTCTTCAGATTTATAAAGAAAGTGAGTTTAATCATGAAACACTGTGGCAACATAAATTGTTCAGCAAGAATCCCTTATCATTTTTTAACTTTTTGATGGTCTGATAATGATTCAGAATACTGGTAGAGATGCAAATGGACAATGTGGATTCTTTTTAACTTTGGACAGTTGTATAATCATGTAACAGCTTTTGTTTTTTCGAGAAGCAGTAGTATAAAAGCCTAGCATATTTAGAGCTTTACCCCAACCTGTTAATATTAGCTGTTAAATATATTTTTCCATTAAAAATCAGCATTTAGAAATCTCTGACATAATTAAATATGGCAGTGAAAATAACAGCATAAAAATGAAAATGGTCTGATTTTGCTATTTATACTTTTTTTGTGTCTAGAAGTTTCTATTCTTTTCAAAAATGTTAGGTATTTGCTATCATCCTGTGGGATCTGAGGTCTGACTTATTTTGTCCTATTTGCTTCTTTTTACAAAGAAAACCTTTTAACATGTTTCTTTATTTTAAAATGTTTGTTAGACACAATGAAAAATAACTTTAAACAGTACTTATTGTAAAAGTATTCTGTAGATAAAAAATATGTTTAGTTACTTTTTTGTCATCATTTACATATTTATTTGTCTTTATTAAAAATAAAACAAAATTATGTTTGACTATATAATAACATATACATGCACATTTTCTATTAACATAAATGATCACAACCCTCACCATTAAGCTATTTTAGCTCTTTATTTAATCATTTTAAAATAAAAATCAAATATATACATATAATAACCATATCTATGTATGTGTGGCTACATAATCCCTTACCTTGGAACAAGGTTTAAACCTGCCTCTGTTACACTATCCTCTGTTCAGAAGTCTTCAAACCTGGTCTACATGTTTGAATGACTTAAATTTATACAAAATAGATATATACATAATAAACAGGGTTAATTTTTTCATTTTTAGATATCTGTGTATTTTGGTCTAGATTCCAGTGACCAAGCCTTGTATGATCCTTAGATTTCCTGCCCTGTATCAACCCTAAAAGCATTATTTCCCTTACAGTGGATGAGAGAAAAAGGATTTTTATACATATTGCAAAATCTTAAACATATAAACTTGTCAGATCACTCTTATGGGATGTCCTAACCATGACATGATCTCCTAATTTGAACTTATATGGATTTTTTCTTGATTTTTATTCCTCATTTGGTCCATCCTAGGCAGGATCTGGGATGAACTTGGCTCAATCAGCTTCTTGGTCAATATGAGTTTTTTCCATACATGGTAGAAATGATTTAAATAGTCTAGGAATATGATGCCTGAAATGCAAATACAGGGAGGCAAAACCAATCGATTCATTTATGGTCCAATTTATATAATTCATGATCTACTGCATGTGCTTAACCCAGCTGTTGTGATTTTTACTGAGATACATATGAAATAAATGCCCTAATTCCCACATTTAAAATTTCACGAGGGTTTGATTGAGAGTTCCACATTGATGTGAATATATGCTTAACTTTTTATCACTGGGCCCAACTACACTACTCCCCCAACACAATTGAAGTACGATGCTTAGATAAAATGACCATAGACTTTCCAACTCCCAGGAATTGCCTACTTTCCAACATCTTCATGGCATTTCTCATTTTAGCCTGAGTAATAGGATATGTGAATACGCACTTTTAAAATAAATTGTACATGACCACAAGGTATTTTTATTAAACACCAGTAATGGCCATAAAAATATGTTGCCACCATCTCATAAAGTTTTGATGGTATAATGGAGTCCATGGATGTCATGTAGCTCCTATCTTCAGGTATTGTTCTTTCACATGCTTCACATCTGTCCAGCAGGGCCACGATTTTTCATGCATATCTGGCCAGTAGAACCACTTTCAAAGCAAATGCTTAGATTTTAGGGTGCCATAATAGCCCTACAGTTAATGAACATTCCATCATGATATTGTCTTTTATCTATTGAGGTATCACAAGCTTCCATTCTTCTTGGTCATCTCATATTTTGTATTGTAATATACCATGACATACTGGTATCTTGTTTCTTGATTGCTTTCCCCTGTGGTATTTAGGCATTACACTCTTGTAATAACTGAATCACATGATTCAATTGCTTGTCTTCAAACAGATAATAATCCAGATGTTCCAACTCTTCCTCCACCCTTTATTCATTGTTTAAATCTATACTGGCAATGTATAGATTTTCTGTTTCTAAATGGCAGGACTGAGAGCTGGCAGGATTTCTGCTCAGAATATCAGTGATGACAATTTGAATTCTTTACAGTATTGCATCATATGGTTGTATTACTCAAAGAACAGACTCCAGTGAACCAATCAGCTATTTGTCAGGTAGCTATGATTTAGGAATTCGAAGCTTTTGGAGTTGGTACATATGACCATCTTTATCCTGCAAGAGTGGCATAAACTTCGGAAAGCCAAGGACAATTGCTAGTGCTTCCTTTTCAATGGCAGACTGATTTAGTTCAGATCCCCTTAACAGATAACTGATAAAAGACAACACCCCATATGTTCACAATCTTGCACTTGTAAATAAAGTTACCTCCAACCCATATCCACTGCTATCAGTCTGTACAATGAATGGTTTGGTGAAATCTGGGAATAATAATATTACCTATTTCATAAACCTCCAAAAATATCCTCCAAGGCCTTAGGTTGCTCCCTAAACCACTTCCACAGTATGCCATTTCTTAATAGCCTCACTAGCAATTCCATTCACCCTGCCAACCATTCATGAAACCTATTGTAAAGAGTGAATCACCCAGGAATTATTGAATCTTTGTGCAGGAAAATCCTTGATGGCTAAGATTTTATCTGTATTTGTCTCATCTATGAAACCCACCATGTGGCCCCAAAACATCATTTCATCTCTTATTGGAGTGCTTTTTACACATTTGTCTTAATCCTTTTTTTATCCAGTGAAGAAGATCTCTACATCCCACATATGCTCACCAATAGTTGATGATCATTATGTCATCAATGTACATCATCATTAGCTTTTTGACTTCATCTAACAGCTTGAGGCATCTCAACATACCAGCTACACTATTTATCAGGCCAAATGACATTTTATTGAATGGTAAAAATATCCTCCACTAGCTTTTTGACTTCATCCAATAGTTTGAAGCATCTCAGCATACCAGCTCTACTATTTATCAGGTCAAATGACATTTTATTGAATTGGTACCATTATCCCTCATATATAAAAGTTGTGTGCTGCTAATCATCTGGACATTTTATTGAATTGGTACCATTATCCCTCATATTTGTGCTGCTAATCATCTGGATGAAGCTTGATTTTCCAGTAGCTAGTGGTCAAATCAAAAGTCAATAAAAGTTTGTTTCCTTAGAACTTCCCTAACAACCCATGTATAAATGTCAAAATGTTACAGTCCAACACTTACTTAATTTAGTTGCCTAGAATCAAGATACAATCTGACAATCCTATTTTTTACCACAGCTAATGGATTACAATACAGGGTTGAGCTATTTGAAATGACCCCCACCCATTTCATCATTTGATATATATTTTTGAATCTTCTCCCTATACTGATCAAGACAGGTAAGAATGGGATTGCAATGGATTATTTTGTTATTTCTTAATTTGCTGATCGAAACCCTGGATCACTCTGGTACATCTCTGTAAAGACATGGTTATATTTTTTAAGTATCTTTTGTAAGCATGACTTTCCAATTTTCATTTGCCATTCATACCTTTAACTTTTCCTCTATATTCTTTGTTTTTTCTTACTCCACTATTGAGATTTATAGCTTTGGTGTTTCAAACTTTACTGCATCTTTGTCATATATAATATGTTTAATCCCAAAATCGATGGCACATTTGTATTTATGCAAAAAGTCCAATCCTATCAAAGCATCATATATCAGACCCTTCATGATCAAGAATACATGTGAGAACAGTTTTTCATTTATTTGTTACTCTAATCATAATTTCTTAGGTTACACCTTATGCTTTTTTATTTGTTACTATCCTACCTGGACTGGCTTCATGGGGGCTGGCTGAATGCTGTTCACTTATAATATGGGAATATCTTATGCTACCAGAGTCTACAAATGCCTCAACCACTTCCATTTAACTCTATTCTTTTGGTTTTTCACTTTAGTTTGAAAAACAATTTGTTGCCATCCTTACCTGGACAGGCTTCATTGGGACTGGCCGAATCCTGTTTACTTATAATATGGGAATATCCTATGCCACCAGAGTCTACAAATGCCTCAACCACTTCCATTTAACTCTATTCTTTTGGTTTTTCACTTTAGTTTGAAAAACAATTTTCTAAAACTATTGACAGTGTTATTAATATATTGAAACCAATCACTGCTGATACATTTTTATAAATATGTTTTAAAGATCTTGTTTAGATATATCAAAGCATAATTGGACATGGTTTGAAAATCAGATTCTTTTCTTAATTTACAAAGCCAGAAACTTTTTTCTTCCTCATCATATAAACTCTATTTTTTTCAAGAGAACTTGTGAAAATATGTGAATGTATGCATTTATTAATTTATATTAAGATGAATAAATAACTTTGTTCATTTAATTAAAATTTCATTAATGTAAAAATACAAGAATATTGTTTTCTTTTAATTGTAAATACCACTCTACATGTGCTTTCAAAATTTGTACCTTTTATATAAGATATTGTTCCACACAGATGCACATTTTATATGCAATTTATGATTTCAAATAGTAAGTTTTATTGATATTATTTATCATTTTACTAGAATTCATTAGTTTTTTTTTTAGTTTGTATATTATGTGCAAGACATTTTTACTAACATTTTTAGACTTTATATAAATACAATTAATATACATTAGTTTAGAAATATGTCCATTCTTTTATATAGTCAAAATTATTATTCCATTTTAAAATTTCTTTAGACAAAATTAAAACTAATAGTATTTAATATATATATATATATACTACTGCGGTTAAAACGTTTTTGATTATTTGATGATTTAATGTTATTTTTAGAGTACATTATACATTGTTGGGTGAAAATTAATTTGTCTTAACTTATTATGATATTAACATTATTTAATTCACCACAACATTTTTCACATATTTCAATGGTTTTCCCCATTTCTAGGTAATAACATAAATTATTATTTTTAAAAATTTGCACTATTAATGATATTATTTTGCCTGTGTTATATATCTGTAAATATTAAAATTTAATGGCAATTTTACCATTGTATAAATATATTTAAAGTTTCAACAAAAATGTAAGAAAGCAAGAGCCAATTATATTTGCTAAAAAGGTATGATCTGGTAACACTTTTTGGATTTCTTGCAATTATTACATTTGATGTTTTCAGTTTGTATCATTAATTTTAAATTTTTGTTGCCTAATGCTGACATTTTATCTATATTGTTTTAAATTACACTTTAGATATGACACCTATAGTTCTGTTAAAGACATAATGTATATATAATTTTATAATTTCTATTTTTTATATTATCTGGTGTGCTATTGCTAATAGTTGAATGTTTTTATAAAGTTTAGATAAATCTCATATTTGTGCGTAAAAATAATTTAATAATTAATAAAATTCTTGTTTATACTTTACCTTTGAATATTACACAAACATTTGGATCTCAATATCAAAAGAATTATACAGCTGAGTGTTTTCAGGAACCTTTAGATCCCATATTCATAGCCTAATCCCTTATTCATATCCTAATAAGGCTATGAATATGGGATCTAAAGATTCCCAAAAGCACTCAGCCATATAATTATCTTGAAATTGAGCTTAACTTGTTTGCATAATGCACAATTTGTAACTTAATTAAAATTACAAGATGGAATTACAAGTGACAAAGAAGATATTAGAAATTATAGAGTTATTGGTCTTCTGTCAGCTCCATACAATAACTATATTAAGATTATTACAATTTATTTTCTATGGAGTTTGGGCTCAAACTAACAAAAATAATGACTTGAACATAGTATTTATTGAGAGAAGTTGTAGAAAGAACCAATGAGTTCTATGTCTACCAATGAGTTTTTATAAAGACATAAACAATTAATATTATATGATAGAATAGTCTAATAAATAATTACTATATAATAAAAATGGATATTAGAAATTATACAGCATTAGACTTCTATATATTCAATACAATATCTTTAATAATTATTTTTACATTTTATTTATAATGAACTTTGAACTTAAACCAGTCAACAAAATTTAGCATGATTAAAAAGTGATTTTCTATTTAATTATTGAGAGCAGTTTAAGAAGGACTGATAAATGTGAATTGCTATTTTAAATTGGATTTGTAGATTGTGCTAAGTCATTTCATTCTACAAGCATTTTCATAGTGATTAAAACATTGGATCATCAATATATTTTGAAAAAATATTACTTAATATGAAGCGGCAATGCTTAAAAAGATAATGATACTAAGAACTTTAATGCTAAAAGTGAATAGAAATATGATTAAATATCTCCAACATTTTTACTATAGTTTTAATAACTGAAACACAGGCTTATTATATACCTACAAGTGGGGTTCAGATTGACCTTAGGTCAACATGGGTATGACAAGAATCTCGGCCTCAGGGTGGCCTTCGAGCATTCCATCATCAGATTTTCAATTGGATGGACGGTTGAAGAGTTGGAGTGTGTAGTAGATTGAAGCCTGTCCATTAAAGTATGAAGATTGTCTATCTTAATATATACCTGAGCACTTATAGTATATATGTGTGGGAGATGATAATCTGGACCAACTGATGATTGCTTGTTTAGCATGCAATACATATATTGGTAATTATTTATCTTTTCAGCTTATATGTGCTTGAGTGTATCAGTGTTATAAGATAGAGTGGAGAGTGATGGGTCATCTGAAAGTCTGTGCTCATATACCCTATATATAGTTTTAAAAAATATATTTTGTTAATTAAACTGGGAAACAAATTTTATTTAAGTTACTTAGATTTTTCCAGATAAAGTGGTGGCTTTTGTCAACATTGCCCCAGAACTCCATCAATATTTTAAATGCAATAGATGAAAAAACTGAGAATAAGAATGAATAAAATAAAATATCTTGGTTAGATTGTTAATATAGATCAAAATAATAATGACTAAAATTCGTCATATAATTAAAGTTGGATAAAGTAGTTTTGGTAGAAATAAACTTAATAAAAAAATGTCTATTTGTTTAAAAGAACATATTCTTTGGGTAGGTTTTTACATATGGATCTGATATTTGGATATGTTTATATAAACAATACAAGAACATTAGAATAGTCAACAAAGTATAAATAAAAAATCATATTAAAAATTATAAAAATTCTAGAGTATTGTGTGCTGGGACGTGATAGCATATAAGTATTATTCACATAACTACAAGAATTAAGATATTTAAATTGATTTGTGATGAACATATTACAGGAAGAGATCATAAATAGATGGAGAGAGGAAGTTATAAACATGATCTCATCAAATTAAAAAAGACTGTGGGGAAGGGAGATTACATATGAGATGAATGAATAAAATATAAAATTTGTTAGAGTAATATGAAAAAGTGAAGCTATGGATCAGAAAAAAAAATAGAATTAAACTTGAAAAGATCAACAAGTAGTGAATTGATAATGGTTTAAAATTGTGATAATGATGAATATATATATATATATATATATCACTACATATAAATATAATGAGTAAAAACAAATGAGCATCAACAACAAAAAAAGAAGAGGATAGACAAAAGTTATTTTTAACAAATCTATTGCTAAAAAAATTGAAGTAAAAATTAGCGGTGTATGTTTGTTCAAAAAATAATTGTGAGCTAATGACGAAAATTTTCTATTAAGTTTCAAAAATTAAAAACAGTTTTAAAGTGGTTTCATGTAAAATAAGTAAAAGAAAGCACTATAAAATGCATTATGTCTGAAAAAGGTAGACTCCTCTATGTTGTAAGAATTCCTTCATTGACTTTATAAAGAAATGCAATATTTATTTATTTTCTACTGGGAAAATAATGAGCATAAAAGAATACACAAAAAAGAGCTATAGTTAAACATATCATTAAAATAATTTGGAAACAAAATTTGAAGAAATTTAAATACATCACAGCGAAATAAGAAATAAACAAAAAATGGATCTGCATGTTTTAAATTTGGTCTGTGATTCATAGATTAGTTTGTACAGTTATTGCAAAATTTATTTCTTGAGTATTATTTTTTCACTTTATTTCTGTTTAATGTTGGAATTGGACTTGCAGCAATCATGTATAAATAAATAAAGATTTAATACCTGGTCAAATTATATATATATATCAACAATGTGTAAATTATTTTTTTCTATATTTATACTAATAAAAATAAATAATAATGTTGATAAAGAAAGAAAATAATTCCATGCTAGTTTTAAAAATAAATAAAAAGTTTGCTTTCTTTTAATGATCATTAATTTAAACTGAACATAGACAAGTTCTTTTCCAAAACAATAAAAACATTTAAAAAATTTTCACAAAGAGTAATCAATCAATAAAATATTAAGACAGTTATATTGCTTTAGCTTATATTATTCACTTATCTGACTTTTTCTTCAAAACTTTACCACTCCATTTATTTAAGTTTAAAAAGATTTATTATAAATTAGAACATTTACTCTCACTCAACTTTTATTTACATAGCTAAACCGTATAAAACAAGCCTTAAAACAATATAATTTTTTTAAATATGTAATACTTTCTATATTATTAGCAGTAATTCTTACTATATTATTAGCAATTTAAGTACATTTTATACATATGATTTTTTTCTAATTTATAAAACATACAATGAAATTCAAATGTTTATGAGTAGCAGTTTAATAAAAATGCAACCACAGTGCAGCTATTAATTTAAAAAGCAAAGTTTGCATTCATGATAAAAAATTATTGTACAATGTAGATAATCTAGTAACATTAATTTTGCAACAACTATGAGTGCGATAGTAGGGACCTCTACAGGTGTTTTAACCACAAGCTTACGCTATGGAACAACTATGATTGTAATTTATAATATATAAATAATATCATCATCATCATCATTTCAGCCATTATTAATCCATTGCAGGATAAAATTTTACCCGTGTTCCATACATCTTCTATGATCTCTCTCCTCTCTTTTACATAAGATTCCAGCACACTTTCCTTATTTCATCCATCCATCTCACATGTTATTTTTCTAGGCTTTTACAATTTATAAAAAAACCCGATTAAGATTTCAACTGTTCATCTATTATTATCTCTTTTAGCATTATGTCCAGCCCAACTTCATTTTAGTGTCTTAATTTTTTCGAAGGTATTAGTAACATCTGCTATTTTTCTCATCCATTTTGTTTATTTTTAATGTATTCTTGTCTGAAGTGTCTGTATTACTCTTTTTTTAAGTGTTCATGTCTCAGATCACTAAGTAAGAACTGAGAGAACACACTTGTTAAAAATAATCCGCTTCAAACATATAGGTGTATTTCCATTTAATATTAAATCTCCCAAAAAGACTCCAACCAATTATTTTTTTTGATTAATTTCATCATTATCTTTCTACTGTAAAAATAATCTGATCAAGGTATTTATCTTTCTACTGTAAAAATAATCTGATCAAGGTATTTATAATTGTTAATATTTTTAACTTATCATTATTAATTTTTTTTTCTTTTGAAAAAATAAATTAAACACTACTTTAGTCTCTAACATTTGTCTTTAATCCTGATTTCTTACTTACATCTGAGAACTCTTGGAATATGGACTGAAGATCTAAATAATTGTTTATAAATAAAAAACTATATCATCTGCAAAATCTACACGACTTTAAAAACCTATATTTACTTTACTCTTACTCCCATAGCATTCCAATTTAATCCACCAGTTACTTTTTGCAAAACTGCTGCAAAATGATTTAGAGATATGGGGTCATTCTGTTGTACACCCTTCTCAATGTTACTTTTTTAGTATTATTGTGTAAATGTAATTGCTGCTGTTGCATTTTTGTAAATATTCTTCAGACTATTAAAATAATTTGTTTTTATATCTTAATGATTCATTGCTTTCATCATTAAAGAAACGTTTGTAGATTTAAATACCTTTTCATAGTCTTCAAATTCAAAGTGTAATGGCAATTCTGATTTATTGGTCTATATAAATATTACTATTGCTTCACTTCTTTTTTTATGATATTAATTATAATTCCATCATTACTTGGAGCTTTTCCTTCTTTATAAATTTAATTGCATGTCTCATTTCATTTAAAATCCTGGATAATTCAGAATATATATCATAATAAAAGTAATAAAGGTAACAATAATTTAATTATGAATCCAACTTTGTTCTAATTAATGTACATTATATATATATATATATATATATATATATATATATATATATATATATATATATATATATATATATATATATATATATATATATATATATATATATATATATATATATAATGTTTTATGGTTATATAATGCAGAGAAAAGATTTTTGGATAACAGATCACTTTCTTTTCTAGATGTTTTAATTACAAGAAAATGTGATGAAACATTATCAATATCAGTATACAGAAAAGCCACCCATACAAACAGATATCTTAATTTTAATTCTCATCATCATCCTGCTCAAATTTTTTTTTGTATCAAAAAATATTTTGACTAGAGCTATAATTTATCTAATAAAGAACACCTTACTCAAGAAATAGAACTTACAAAAATATTCTACTTTCTAATGATTATAATAAAAACATCATATGTAAGACTTTATATAGCATTGATACTAAAAAGAAAAAAGAGGATAGAATTGAAAATTCCTCTTTTAATAGAGTAATTTTATTTTATATTAAAGGGATTACTGATAAAATCAATAGAAGACTATTTTGTTTTAATATAAAGACTACTATTTCTACTAGCAAAAAATTGGGTGATTTTTTACATAAACCTAAAGACATAATATTTTTGAAATACCAAGGAGTTTATAAAATTCCATGTTTGCATTGCTCATGAAGCTATGTGGGTCAGTCTAATAGATGAATAAATGTCAAAATTAAGGAACACAAAAATGTTTTTAATCAAAAAATTAACACATAGGTTTTTACTTCTCATTTTTTGGAAATTGATCACAAACCTAACTTTTACAATGCAAAAATGCTTGGTAATTTAGAGAGATATGATTTGAGAACCATGAGAAAGTCAATTGAAATATTTTAGAGACCTACTGGTTTAAATAGGGATAATGAAACACAAGATATTCCAGCCATATGGAAACCTCTTATTTTATCTATGTCTTCAAATATTGATTTTAAATTGATGAATGTTAAAACTAAGAGAAATATAGATTTTGGTAAACCTCATATTCTGAACACTAAACTATTTTAAACTGATTCTCATGCTTCACCTTTCACTCAGTCACATTATAATTTGAGATTGAACACATTTTCTTTTAAGAGTCTAGCTTGACAATGATGGATGCATTGTCAAGATAAACTCTTGATATATATATATATATTGTAACCGGACCGCCATACAACCGTTTTATTACCTCAGTTGTAACAATTTTCTGATGAGCATGCTGTAGGAAGGAACTATCAATTGACATTCCTAATGCAGATGTTAATGGCACCTACAACAATATTTCCTGCTCATCAGAGGATGTAGTACAATAGAGACTGGGAACATCTAAACATTTATATGTTTGGTTTTCCAAACAGCGCCATTAGAGTTCTGTCTTACTACAACCTGACTGGCCTTGGTCTAGCTATGTCTGACGTAGCTCAGAGAACATGAGATTCTCATGAACCAGTGCTATAATTGCTGAGTGATGTGATAGATAAACAAAATAGAATTGGATAACTGGACAACCAATTTAATTTTTAGTAACAAAAATTTATTAGATAACAATTAAAAAATAAACTTGTAAACATTCTGGTCTAGTAATAATTCATTCCGAATTTAATTAACAATTCATTTTGAATTCACTTGAGAGAAGATAATTATGAAAATCCTAATTCAATGACAGTTCATTAATTTTTTTATGAGAAGAAGCTTGTGATTATACTGATTTAATAATTATTCATTCCGAATTCAGTTAACATATCATTTTGAATTCACTGGAGAGAAGATAATTATGAAAATCCTAATTCAATGATAGTTCATTAATTTTTTTTATGAGGAGAAGCTTGTGATTACTCTGATTTAATAATTATTCATTCCGAATTCAGTTAACAGTTCATTTTGAATTCACTTGAGAGAAGAAAATTATGAATATCCTAATTCAATGATAGTTCATTAATTCTTTTATGGGAAAAAGCTTGGGATTATTCTGGTTTAACAATAATTCATTCCGAATTCATTTAATAGTTCATTTTGACTTCACTTGAGAGAAGAAAATTATGAATATCCTAATTCAATGATAGTTCATTAATTCTTTTATGGGAAAAAGCTTGGGATTATTCTGGTTTAACAATAATTCATTCCGAATTCATTTAATAGTTCATTTTGACTTCACTTGAGAGAAGAAAATTATGAATATCCTAATTCAATGATAGTTCATTAATTCTTTATGGGAAAAGAAATTTGGTAGTAATTAAACATTTATGATTTATATAACATTTCGTTATCTTATCATTTGATAATTAAAACATTCATACTCTAGCCAAGTATGGAAGTATATTTTTACACATAATCTTTGTGACATTATAGTAAATTTAGAAGCAGATAAGTATTTATGATTTATAGAGTATCTTATCATTTGATAATTGAGGCATTTATATTTTAGCCAAATGTAGAAGCATATCCTCACACATAAACTTTATTACATTACAATGAGTTTAAAAGCAGTTAAATATTTATGATTTATAGAGTATTTATCATTTGATAATTGAGGCATTTATATTTTAGCCAAATGTAGAAGCATATTCTTACACATAAACTTCATTACACTACAATGAGTTTAGAAGCAATTAAATATCTATGATTTATAGAGTATTTATCATTTGATAATTGAAGCATTTATATTTTAGCCAAATGTAGAAGCATATTCTTATACATAAACTTCATTACACTACAATGAGTTTAGAAGCAATTAAATATCTATGATTTATAGAGTATTTATCATTTGATAATTGAAGCATTTATATTTTAGCCAAATGTAGAAGCATATTCTTACACATAAACTTCATTACACTATAATGAGTTTAGAAGCAATTAAATATCTATGATTTATAGAGTATTTATCATTTGATAATTGAAGCATTTATATTTTAGCCAAATGTAGAAGCATATTCTTACACATAAACTTCATTACACTATAATGAGTTTAGAAGCGGTTAAATATCTATAATTCGGTCAAACATAAAAGTATAATAAAGATGTCTTAATATTTATTGAACAAATTCTACGCAATTAGTTCGAAAAATTCACTTTGTAATATTTGATTATTATGTTTTAGTATTTTATAAAAATTACCTTCCAGTTTTACGGTCCACTTTATTCAAACGAAGGCAGGTTATTTTATTAATGGAAAGTCATGGCACAGCATGGAGAGAGTGAAGCTCTTAATTTATTCCAGTTTCATTATAATTTCTCTAGTAAAACTTTTTATTTTTATTTTCACGTTTTGTTAAAGCCCTCTGTGTAAGACGATAGAGAGAAAAAAAAATTTCTTCTTTCTTCAACGACGTGTCTAATTTGAATACTGCCTCAGTTTAACTCAAGTATCCTTTTTCTTTCTTTTTAATGATTGGATAATTAATTTCTTTCTTTTTTTTTTATTGAGACAGATAAAAAAAATAAAATAAAATAAGACGATATAACATTCTATTTAAATCCATCAATACTAAAAATCAAAATTATGATTTTATTTTTCATTTTTAACGAATCACAACTTTATTGTGTTTCCAATTAGACTGAATCACACTAGACATTTTTGAATGGGGGGGGATCTTTTCAATATTTATATGAGGAACAGCATTCCTGTTTCATTACCCCTCACCAATTTTTGGGATGAAATCGCCTGGAAGTACGATTTCATTCCATATACTATACACATTATTTCTCAGTACTGGTCTTAGATATGCTGATGAATGGGTAAGATGAGCTGGAAAAGTGAATACATGAACCATAGCCTCCAATGCCAGGATAAGTAGACGGCCAAGCACAAACCACCAGCACACACCGCCTCATGACGTCACGAGAAAATATCTCATTTTTAAGCACTACCTCTCTTGTACCTAGAAGCATCATCCAATCAAGAGTAGGAGCCAGAGAAAAAAATCAATTTGGCACTCAGCCAACCCTGCTCAGCTTCAGTGAGTCTTAGGGGCTATCATTTGGTCTATCCATGAGACCAAGGCCTATCCATGAGACCTATATATACGCACTGCTGGACTACTCTTGGAGCACAACATCCAGGTCGGGATAGTGCTGAGCATATACTTTGGAGCATCATAACACAATGCATCCAAGCAGCTCTGCTCAATCATCCACCATCTCAACATGAAAAACACAAGCTCATGCATCACTACATCACACTCACAAACTTTTCCATCAGCTATCTCTATTTTATTCTGAATTATAACTGGAACCTAGTTTGGAGAGACTGAGGATCATGATCAGTTCTCCTATAGTCCTCTTTTATATTATGAGGTGACATACTTCTGGATCGTCTCTTTGTTGAAAATTTATCATGTTCAACATTACTGTGGTGTCTTGCTTCTTCACTTCTGTATTCTCTTTGGAGATCCTTGTTACTGTTTGATCTTCTAATTATACGCGTCCGATATGGACCATGAACACCATCCGTGAATTTTCTCCTACTCCTCTTCCATGGTGGTATTTCATTTTTGCCATCTGTGAATTTTCTCCTGTTCCTCTTCCATGGTGGTATTTCATTTTTACATAAAAGTTTATTTTTAAATGGTTCTTCTGCCATAATAATTATTCTTTTAGTATTTATAAAAGTTTCTTGTTGCTTAATTTTTTTCACACTTATAAATCCTGAGTTTTCAGATTCCCTTTTGGTGTCTTTTCCTGCATAAGCAACTATATTTTTAATAACTGTCTTTATATATTTTTTTTCTGTACTCAATTTTTGATTTGAGTTTATTAAGCTTTTGTTTATAATTTTTACATATGGCTGAGGACTAACACACTTTTCTTTCCATTTTATGATTCCTTTCTCTATCTTTGTTACTATTTCATAGCATACATCAGACAATTTTTCTGAAACATTTTCTTCTATATTGAACAGTTCCTTTGTTATATTTTGATTATGTTCATTTTCACGTTTTTCATCTTCTTGAAGATCAGAAGATTTTAATTTTGCTTTATTAGATTCCTTTTCATCCATTTGAAACTCTTTTACTGTATTTGATACAATTTCATTCTCAGCTTCTGTATATACTGTTTCTTTATTTTCAATTTTAGAGGTATATTCCACAATCAGAAGTATTCCTGAAGGTAGACTGACAATTTCAAGATCACTCTTTGTAATTTCAATTTCTTCCTTTTTAACAATCTCAAATTTTGCTTCATCAGTTATAGGATATTCAATTTGTGATTCCTTTAAAATATCTTTGCTTGGAGATTCCAAAGTTTCCTCCTCATCCAATTTTTTAGGTTGAATTATTTCCTTTATCAACTGGTCTAACTTTTCATTCTGTTTTTCCACTGCTTCCATAATTTGTTTTTTATCTTCTTCTCTCTGTTTGATATCTTCTTCTCTTTGCTTATCCCATTTTTGGTTATATTCTTCTCTCTGTTTGATATCTTCTTCTCTTTGCTTATCCCATTTTTGGTTATATTCTTCTCTTTGTTTGTCTCTTTTCTTTTGGTCTGCTTTTATAATTTCTATTATCTGAGCTATCATAGCTATATTTTCTGTTTTCTGAGCCTCCATGTTTACCATTTTTCCTTTGTTTTCTGACTTAGTAAGCTTCTCTCTCCACCCACACCATGACCCTACTCCATCTTCTTTGAAATGCCCGTTTCATTCGTTATGCCATTCACTTTTGTTTTGCCTTTCTTTTAAACTTTTATTTCTTTATCCTTCCTGAACAACTTACATCACCACATCATATGCACTGTTCATATCACAGAATCGTGATCTGCTTATGCTTATTAGTAGGCTAGCTAGATCGGACTTCACAGTAAGGTGGCAATATAATAAGTGCCTATGGTTAGGCTAGCTGAATAAAACCTCACAGTTGAAAGACAAATGTAACTGGAGAACTAAAAATAGTTTATCCAGGTAAAGCCCCACGTTGGGCGCCAAATGTAACCGGACCGCCATACAACCGTTTTATTACCTCAGTTGTAACAATTTTCTGATGAGCATGCTGTAGGAAGGAACTATCAATTGACATTCCTAATGCAGATGTTAATGGCACCTACAACAATATTTCCTGCTCATCAGAGGATGTAGTACAATAGAGACTGGGAACATCTAAACATTTATATGTTTGGTTTTCCAAACAGCGCCATTAGAGTTCTGTCTTACTACAACCTGACTGGCCTTGGTCTAGCTATGTCTGACGTAGCTCAGAGAACATGAGATTCTCATGAACCAGTGCTATAATTGGTGAGTGATGTGATAGATAAACAAAATAGAATTGGATAACTGGACAACCAATTTAATTTTTAGTAACAAAAATTTATTAGATAACAATTAAAAAATAAACTTGTAAACATTCTGGTCTAGTAATAATTCATTCCGAATTTAATTAACAATTCATTTTGAATTCACTTGAGAGAAGATAATTATGAAAATCCTAATTCAATGACAGTTCATTAATTTTTTTATGAGAAGAAGCTTGTGATTATACTGATTTAATAATTATTCATTCCGAATTCAGTTAACATATCATTTTGAATTCACTGGAGAGAAGATAATTATGAAAATCCTAATTCAATGATAGTTCATTAATTTTTTTTATGAGGAGAAGCTTGTGATTACTCTGATTTAATAATTATTCATTCCGAATTCAGTTAACAGTTCATTTTGAATTCACTTGAGAGAAGAAAATTATGAATATCCTAATTCAATGATAGTTCATTAATTCTTTTATGGGAAAAAGCTTGGGATTATTCTGGTTTAACAATAATTCATTCCGAATTCATTTAATAGTTCATTTTGACTTCACTTGAGAGAAGAAAATTATGAATATCCTAATTCAATGATAGTTGATAAATGCTCTATAAATGATGAATACTCTATAAATCATGAATATTTAAATGCTTCTAAACTTATTATAGTGTAATAAAGTTTATGTGTAAAAATATGCTTCTACATTGGCTAAGTTATAAATGCCTCAATTATCAAATGTGTAACCGGACCACCATACAACCATTTTATTACCTCAGTCGTAACAATTTTCTGATGAGCATGCTGTAGGAAGGAACTATCAATTGACATTCCTAATGCAGATGTTAATGGCACCTACAACAATATTTCCTGCTCATCAGAGGATGTAGTACAATAGAGACTGGGAACATCTAAACATTTATATGTTTGGTTTTCCAAACAGCGCCATTAGAGTTCTGTCTTACTACAACCTGACTGGCCTTGGTCTAGCTATGTCTGACGTAGCTCAGAGAACATGAGATTCTCATGAACCAGTGCTATAATTGGTGAGTGATGTGATAGATAAACAAAATAGAATTGGATAACTGGACAACCAATTTAATTTTTAGTAACAAAAATTTATTAGATAACAATTAAAGAATAAACTTGTAAACATTCTGGTCTAGTGATAATTCATTCCGAATTTAATTAACAATTCATTTTGAATTCACTTGAGAGAAGATAATTATGAAAATCCTAATTCAATGACAGTTCATTAATTTTTTTATGAGAAGAAGCTTGTGATTACTCTGATTTAATAATTATTCATTCCGAATTCAGTTAACAGTTCATTTTGAATTCACTGGAGAGAAGATAATTATGAATATACTAATTCAATGATAGTTTATTAATTTTTTTTATGAGAAGAAGCTTGTGATTACTCTGATTTAATAATTATTCATTCCGAATTCAGTTAACAGTTCATTTTGAATTCACTTGAGAGAAGATAATTAGAAGCAGCAAAGCATTTATGGTTTATACAATGATTCATTTGTTCATTTAATGAATCATTATTGACTAATAAATATTTGAGCTCAACAATTCTTGGTTTATAGAGCATTTATCATTTGATAATTGAGGCATTTATAACTTAGCCAATGTAGAAGCATATTTTTAAACATAAACTTTATTACACTATAATAAGTTTAGAAGCATTTAAATATTCATGATTTATAGAGTATTCATCATTTATAGAGCATTTATCATTTGATAATTGAGGCATTTATAACTTAGCCAATGTAGAAGCATATTTTTACACATAAACTTTATCACATTACAAGAAACCCAGAAATATCCAAATATTTGTGATTTATACAGTATTTCATCATTTTTGAATTATTACTGATTGGTAGACATTTGAACTCAACAAATTTTTGTTTATAGAGCATTTCATTTAGAAGCAGTCAAGCACTTATAACTTATACAATAATTTATTTAAGGTAAGAACCTTATAAGCAGTCAAGCATTTATAACTTATACAATAATTTATTTAAGGTAAGAACCTTATAAGCAGTCAAGCATTTATAACTTATACAATAATTTATTTAAGGTAAGAACCTTATAAGCAGTCAAGCATTTATAGCTTATACAATAATTCATTTTGTAATATTTGAGACTTATGTTTTAATATTTTATAAAAGTTACCTTCCAGTTTTACGGTCCATTTTATTCAAACGAAGGCAGGCTATTTCATTAATAGAAAGTCATGGTGTAGCATGGAGAGATTGAAGCACTTAATTTATTCCAGTTTCATGATAATTTCTCTAGTAAAACTTTTTATTTTTATTTTCACGTCTTGTTAAAGCCCTCTGTGTAAAACGATAGAGAGAAAAAAATTTCTTCTTTCTTCAACGACGTGTCTAATTTGAATACTGCCTCAGTTTAACTCAAGTATCCTTTTTTTTTCTTTTTAATGATTGGATAATTAATTTCTCTTTTTTTATTGAGACAGATAAAAAAAAATAAAACAAGACGATATAACATTTTATTTAAATCCATCAATATTAAAAATCAAAAATATGATTTTATTTTCCATTTTTAACGAATCACAACTTTATTGCGTTTCCAATTAGACCGAATCATGCTAGACGTTATTGAATGGGGGGTGTTCTTATGGATATTTATATGAGGAACAGTATTCCTGTTTCATTACCCCTCACCAAGTTTTGGGATGAAATCGCCTGGAAGTACGATTTCATTCCATATACTATACACATTATTTCTCAGTACTGCCTGGTTTTAGATATGCTGATGAATGGGTAAGATGAGCTGGTAAAGTGAATACATGAACCATAGCCTCCAATGTCGAGACAAATAGATGGTCAAGCACAAGCTACCAGCACACACCGCCTCATGACGTCACGAGAAAATATCTCATTTTTAAGCACTACCTCTCTTGTACCTAGAAGCATCATCCAACCAAGAATAGGAGCCAGAGAAAAAAAAATCAATTTGGCATTCAGCCAACCCTGCTCAGCTCCAGTGAGTCTTAGGGGCTATCATTTGGCCTATCCATGAGACCAAGGTCTATCCATGAGACCTATATATATGCACTGCTGGACTACTCTTGAAGCACAACATCCAGGTCGGGATAGTGCCGAGCATATACTTCGGAGCATCATAACACAATGCATCCAAGCAGCCCCGCTCAATCATCCACCATCCCAACACGAAAAACACAAGCCCATGCATCACTACATCACACTCACAAACTTTCTCCATCAGCTATCTCTACTTTATTCTGAATCATAATTGCAACCCGGTTTGGGGAACTGAGGGTCATGGTCAGTTCTCCTATAGTCCTCTTTTATATTATGAGGTGACATACTTCTGGATTGTC
This sequence comes from Epiperipatus broadwayi, assembly GCA_028023455.1. Taxonomy (NCBI): domain Eukaryota; kingdom Metazoa; phylum Onychophora; class Udeonychophora; order Euonychophora; family Peripatidae; genus Epiperipatus; species Epiperipatus broadwayi. The sequence goes on from JAQFVV010013097.1 coordinate 82,824, forward strand.
TCTTTGTTGAAAATTTATCATGTTCAACATTACTGTGGTGTCTTGCTTCTTCATTTCTGTATTTTCTTTGGAGATCCTTGTTACTGTTTGATCTTCTAATTATACGTGTCCGATATGGACCATGAACACCATCTGTAAATTTTCTCCTGTTCCTCTTCCATGGTGGTATTTCATTTTTACCATCTGTGAATTTTCTCCGACCAAGGCCAGTCAGGTTGTAGTAAGACAGAACTCTAATGGCGCTGTTTGGAAAACCAAACATATAAATGTTTAGATGTTCCCAGTCTCTATTGTACTACATCCTCTGATGAGCAGGAAATATTGTTGTAGGTGCCATTAACATCTGCATTAGGAATGTCAATTGATAGTTCCTTCCTACAGCATGCTCATCAGAAAATTGTTACAACTGAGGTAATAAAACGGTTGTATGGCGGTCCGGTTACAATATATATATATATATATATTGTAGCCCTTGGATTTGCCCAAGGCTCCATTTTTTGTAATTGACTATGTAAAATAATGTTTAAGAAAAATTTTCCTCATAGTTTGTATTTTTTTTTCAATAGACAAATTTTTTACCCAAGGCTAGGTTTGAACCCATATTCATGGGGATTGCATACACTTTACTTGGTAAGCAGTCTAAACATTTGTCATTAAAAGATTTCTAGGCAAAAGATTGTTTGATTTAATATTGATTTATGGGGACAATTTAATATAACTGATGATTTATTAGATAGGCAATATTTATACATCATTTGATAGATTAAAAAGGAAAAAGGGGGATGTATGATTTAAAAACTACTTTAGAGAGGGGGAATAGATAGTGATAGTTTTTCACTACAAGTTAGAACTAAACAGTTCATTAAATTAAAATTATAAATTTTAAAAAAATAATAATTAACAATTAAAATATTAAAAAATGGTTTAATTAAAAAATTGTATATGTGAAATATGCATGTGTGTATATTAAATCTGGCTGTGGATTTTAATTATAAAGTTCACAAATAAATAATGATTATTACATGTCTCTCATGAAGAACTACTCTAAAGAAGAAATTAATTTGTTTTAATAGTTTATTCATAGCAGCAAAAATTTCAGTCAAGATTCTGGGTTTGAAGTTGGGCTGCTATACATTTTTTTTATTATTAAAGAAAAAGTAAGAGTGGGGAGTAAAGAACACTTTTCTTTCATTTGTTTTGTTCTTTGGTGTTTTCCACAAGTGTAGAATTATTAAAGTATTTACTGAAGTGATATCTATAATGACAATAATTTAAGTTTAGAATTAATTGGTGATTATCTATTGGAATGCAGTTATGAATGGGGCATGTGTTTTTTTTAAGAGAGAGCAGAACTTTAAAATGACAAGAAGGAAAAAGAAATGATGGGCAATTAATCAGAAACATCCAGACATTCGAACTGTCAATAGAATGTCATGTTGGGTGAGAGGAGTAAAAGAGAGCCAGACACTATAAAAGCTCTGCTATTTTGTGGAGTGGGATCTATCTCAATAACTTTAGTGGGTTTTGTCTGAATCTCTTTGGCAAGTCTCTCAACATTGGTTATAGAGACACTTTGCAACAAGTTTTAAAAAGAAATATTTTTTTTGAAAAGAAAAAAATCATTTATTATTAATTGTCTGTCTCTTAAAAAAATAAACTTTGCCAAATTTAATAATATAGAAAAAGTAATGACTCTCGAGTGAAGTTCAACTTAGGTATACATCGATCATTGAAAGTTAATCAACATCATAATTATCTCTACTAATTTATCAGAAGTCAGCAGAAGGTAAAAATTTAAACTACAGGAAATAAGAAAATCTAAATTTTGATTTTGCATATAAAGCATTAAATTTCAACACTATAATATCATATAAAGCATTAAATATGAATAATAAATGAACTAAGAAAAATGCAACAAGAAGTGGACTCATATATTTAAAAATTAAAACAAGTTCTCTTTGGCTTTAAACCATATAAACTAAAATGAAGATATCTCAGCAGTGTAAAAACTTTATAGCTTTTGGCATGGGAATCAAACTCTATCATAAGGACTCTTTCTACACAATGGCATATGTGCACATAAACCAATTAAAGAAAGGAAAAACAGGAAAAATGGAAAACAGAAATCTAAAGGACATTCCTGGAGAACTATTTAAGTATATTTTTATTATTGTTGCTATTCTGGTAGAACCTTTAATTTTAAAAAAAAGAAAGGAAAATATTTTTTTATGATTTATCACATATATCCATTTAAAATTAATCAATGTATATGTTTATTAAATGTCTTCATTATTATGATTATTATTTAGGGGTAGATAAAATTAATATCAAGTCATTTTGTATGTGCCTATTAAATGCTTTCATTATTATGATTATTATTTTGGAAGTAGATAAAATTAATATCAAGTCATTTTGGTATGTGCCTGTTAAATGATTTTATGATTATGATCATTTAGGGGTAGATGAAATTAATGCCAATCATTCCGTATGTGTCTTGTTTACATGCTTTACATTTTTTATGATAACAGTGAGAGATATTGTTGTGGGAAATGTAATTTGAATTGGATCAGGAATTTTTGTCAAGTGCTAAAACCTAATGTGATGTTTTATGAAGGTTGCATCATTGATGGGCTAAAATATCATCATTATCCTATAAAAGTGCAGAGAAGTGGTTCTGAAATTTTAATGTGCATTTCTTATTATTATTATTATCATAAAGTTAAATAAAGTTAAAGCTAGATACAAGCTAATTAAGGCTTGGAAATATTATTGGCTCATGTTCTAGTGTATTATTTTGTAAGAGTAATGTAGATATGAAAGTTTTACTTGTACAAATTGATGTTAGACCTGTATATGTGTGAGTGGACAATTAGTCCCCACCAAGCTAGTGGAGTTGCAGTTTAGCTTGCTTCCTAAGATATGTATACAATATTTATAAAGTATTTAAACACAGTGGAAGAGTTTTCCCACTTAGTTGTTCTTTATGCCATGAGATGATTTCTTTGTTGATGGGAAAAGGTTGATTGGTAAACCCAAGTCTCTTTATATGAGTAGCGATAAAAACCCTAGCATATTTCAACCTTAGTGAAAAGGTCTTCTCTTATTTGGGTCACTGCCTGTCTCATGTTAATGTTGATATTCCTTACGGGTGGATGAACTCTAGCTATTACTAAGCATTACTTATAAATGTTGGATACAGGGTTGCAAACTCAATGTGATGTCAGAATGAGTGTGGGTATTGTGTATGCAATTGGTGTACTTAAACATTGTTTTGTTGATACATTTTAATTTATCAGTAAAAACCAAGAGTAATAATGTCAATAAATATTCAACTTAAGAGTTAAATAAAACCTGCAATGTAAGCAATGTGTAACTAAAATTATTTAATAAATATATCCACACACAGCTGAGAACTTTGCTGGAAAGGTAATATTACTAAAATAATATTATTATTGTCATAAGAACATGAATATAGTGTGTATGCATCTATGATGATGATTGAACTAGATACCGATTCGTTGACATTTGAAAGTAACCAAAATTAACTTAGTCCCACCATACATAAAATATCTCTATTGTATAGCATAGGGTAAGGAATATTAGATTAAAATCATTAAATAATATTATTAAATTTTATTATTAGAAGAATTACCCTTAGAAACAAATCAGTAACTAAAAGCATTAAACATTGGGGGGGGGGGAGAGAAATTTATTGTTCCCTATATGTGGGATAAAAATGAGAACAAAAATATAATAGATGTGTGAGTATATAATCTTTTAACTGTCTTATGTTAATATTATTCCATGGTAATTGTGGTTCCCTAATAATTAAAAATGAATATTTGTATTTTAAAACCTCTTGATATTATTTATTGATTTAGGGATATTTATGTGTTTAGTTATATATATATATATATATATATATACATAGTACAGTTTTAGAACAGGGGAAATCCATGTGAGTCATCAAGTGATATATATATATATATATATATATATATATATATATATATATATATATATATATATATATATATATATTATGTATTTAATTGTAGTATGTTAATAAAATTTATTTGTTTTAAATAAAAATTTGCGTACATCTCAATGTTTTGTGGGTTATTATTATCTAGACATCTCAGATCCAATCATATGTCAATATATTATTATTAATAGTTGAATCATCATTTTCAAAAAAAATATCCGATAAAATTTATTTAAAATGGTTAATTTTTTGAGCTTATGTAGCATGGCAATACTCAAAGTTACCTAATAATTTAATATAATTGAAATATAAATTGTGAAGAGGGATGGTTATTAAGTGATGGTGGATGCAGTGGGTGGCATAAACTCCTTTCCTCATCTATTGTATTCAAACATCTCTCTTGTTGCACTTCTTTATAATTTTACTTTAATTGTGAATATGTTTATAATGTTATTTTCTAAAAGATTTGATAAGCTTAAATTATTCAAGATTTAACATAAATAGACATTAAACTACATTAAAGACAGTCCAAGATCACTTTGGAGCTGATCATGAGAGGCGTGTTTATCACCAATAATCTATCGCAGCTTATACGAGTTCCACACCTAATTGTTCTAAAAACCCTGAGAAAAGATTATAATGAGAGAAATGAGCGAGCATAATGGAAAATTTAATAGTAAAACAGATAATAGTGTAATAGACCTATGGATGTGAGGATGATGGAGGGGTGGATCAGGAAGGGGGAGATGGATATAGAACTATTTGTAGTCGAACAAAATTTTAATAGTGACTTTGATGATGGTGAATGGTGAGGGTGCTGAGATTAACCAAGAATTTCCAAAAATATTAATATTATCGATTTTAATACATGCTCTGTGGTCTCTTAATCGATTGATTATTTATTAACCCATTCATTAGATATTATTGCTGAAAGTTATTGAAATGAGATTTAACCTTAATGTTTTATTAAAGTTGCAATTTGGCGCCCTGGCACATGTTCTATACCATCATCATCATCCCAGTAGGCTTTAGAAATAGTGTTGGCTGGGAAAGATGAAGCATCCATCAATCCATTCTTAAAATGTTACAATTGGCATGCAACTTAGCCGCAAGTGTTTGAATGCCATATAGATTTAAATATAGGTTATAATTAATGCATAGTGTGGTCGCCCGAGCTGAAATAAAGAAATATTACAATTAATCCATAATGTGGATGTGTGACCATTTGAATAAAGTTAGAATTAGCTTAAAATGTCCGATAATATATGTTATGTTTGTAAACTCTCCCAATCATTTTAGTTATATTTGAAATACAATGTGGATGACCGATTGAAAGATTACAAAATATGTTTTATATCAATTTAATAAGTTTTCTATAAATGAATTAAGTAAAGAAACAGTTTCATTAGTTATATTTGGCTACAATGTGGAGGCTATAAAATAAGTTGTAGCTGGCTCTCCATAATTTCATTTTGTTAGATTTGATGCACAACATGGTCGGTCACCTTGAAGTGTGGCTGTGGTCTTATTTTCATTTAGTTAGATTTGGCCCACAATGTGGAAGGCTCTCGTTCATTTTGTTAGAATATATATATATGTCCACAGATGGCGTCCTACCAAGACTGCCAATCAAGCGTATGTTTTGTTTACATAAACGTCAGAGTAGTTAGTATTCACTATCTCTAACTATAATTCCACTTTCAGATCATGATTTCAAGCTATTTGCTATCGTCAGTGAAAGACAGGAATAAAGAAACTAGATCTGAATACAAACTCTGAGCGTTTATGAAACAATTTCTATTCAGCTTGCAAGCGTGAATTTTTTAGACACGTAATGTCTTCAAACTCAGCATAGCAAACCAGATAGCTACATGGGTCTGATCTCAGTTCAGCATCACCACATAGTAGAAGCCTCTGCAATCTATATCATTGCAAGAAAGACCTCAAAGGTACATTTATGATAAACAAAAATGCAAGTTAAAAAACTTGCTAACGCTTGTATTTATGTCCACAGATGGTGTCCTACCAAGACTAGTTTCTTTATTCCTGTCTTTCACTGACGATAGCAAATAGCTTGAAATCATGATCTGAAAGTGGAATTATAGTTAGAGATAGTGAATACTAACTACTCTGACGTTTATGTAAACAAAACATACGCTTGATTGGCAGTCTTGGTAGGATGCCATCTGTGAACATAAATACAAGCGTTAGCAAGTTTTTTAACTTGCATTTTTGTTTATCATAAATGTACCTTTGAGGTCTTTCTTGCAATGATATAGATTGCAGAGGCTTCTACTATGTGGTGATGCTGAACTGAGATCAGACCCATGTAGCTATCTGGTTTGCTATGCTGAGTTTGAAGACATTACGTGTCTAAAAAATTCACGCTTGCAAGCTGAATAGAAATTGTTTCATAAACGCTCAGAGTTTGTATTCAGATCTAGTTTCTTTATTCCTGTCTTTCACTGACGATAGCAAATAGCTTGAAATCATGATCTGAAAGTGGAATTATAGTTAGAGATAGTGAATACTAACTACTCTGACATTTATGTAAACAAAACATACGCTTGATTGGCAGTCTTGGTAGGACGCCATCTGTGGACATAAATACAAGCGTTAGCAAGTTTTTTAACTTGCATTTTTGTTTATCATAAATGTACCTTTGAGGTCTTTCTTGCAATGATATAGATTGCAGAGGCTTCTACTATGTGGTGATGCTGAACTGAGATCAGACCCATGTAGCTATCTGGTTTGCTATGCTGAGTTTGAAGACATTACGTGTCTAAAAAATTCACACTTGCAAGCTGAATAGAAATTGTTTCATAAATGCTCAGAGTTTGTATTCAGATCTAGTTTCTTTATTCCTGTCTTTCACTGACGATAGCAAATAGCTTGAAATCATGATCTGAAAGTGGAATTATAGTTAGAGATAGTGAATACTAACTACTCTGACGTTTATGTAAACAAAACATACGCTTGATTGGCAGTCTTGGTAGGACGCCATCTGTGGACATAAATACAAGCGTTAGCAAGTTTTTTAACTTGCATTTTTGTTTATCATATATATATAATATATAATATAACTTCAAATATGACTAGCTCAATTAAATCGTTATGCTCGGCTAAAATATGTATAACTATTATTAATATATTTTTATAATACTATATCTTATCAGATTTAGTACAACTAACAGAAAATTAATATGGTTCAATATCATGCATTAATTAAATAAGTATTTATTAAATCATGAGACTATGAAGTGAAGTTACAAGTGGTAATATGAATTTACATTGAGCCTATGTCTTCTAAGACATTATCTCAATGGCATAAGAATACTATTACCTCTTTATTATCTCACTAATACATCTATAGCACTCCTATGTCTTTTATAAACATTAACTAACTTCAATAATAGTAATAAATAAATCTCAATCTTTTATCAAAGAAATATAACTAAATAATCTCAGGTTCTTTTAATTATCTTAAAGTAATAATACTTCTTGCAGATAGGCATGATAAGGGATTTAATATCAAACCTAACTACACCTAACTTATAATAATAATAAATAACTAAAATAACAATCTCCAGTGTATAAGTTAACCTTATCTATTTTATTATACTACTAATCATTAAGAAAACAAGTAAATCATCTACATGTCTTTCATCTTCATATGGTATCTTAATTGAGAATATAATAAAATCTTATAATCTAATAATATGTGGTAATAAATAATATTATACTTTTATATTGTGTATTATAATTATTTCATGACCATTATAACATAATATGTTAATGTTAATGAATTTTTATAAATTATATTAAGAAAATACTGTATTTCTTTTTTTAAAAAAAATAATAATAATTTAATTCATATTGTGCAAATATTATGTTTTATTCAAATTATCTGTTGTCAAATGCTGTGGTGCAAAATAATGAATTCGACACACTTTTAAAACAACTTAAACAAATTTATTTACATCAACTTTAATAAACAACTTATATACATTATTTACATTACAAGTGGAAATCAAGAAAAATACAAAATAAGAAAAATAATAATAATACAAGATTCTTACATTGTTGTTATTTCTATAATCCATACATTTCTTAAATGTTTTATCAGTAACATTTAATTGAGTTTATGAACCTATATTTTACTAGATATCATTTATAATCACTTAGTACAATAGAAGGCTTTTATGTAAAATATCACTTATGTAGCACATGTAAAATAAACAAACTTTAATAATTAAAATGCTACTCCATTTAAGTATTATAGCTATTTCTATTATAATGTAACTATTATGTATTACATTTATTATTAACCCTTAAACCGCTAATTAAATCATTGGTTGTATGAGATAAAAATCAAATCTTTTAATTGGCCAACTCACAAACTGAAGACAAAGCCTATTGTTAAAACATATTCGTCTATAATATTAAATTCAACTCAGATACGTTTATAAAAAGTATATAATAAATTTTTCAGGTCATGAAGAAAACGAAAGTTCTTTCAAAAATAAATTGCTATTTATTTATTCTAAGATATTCTATATCGGCAACATAAAAGTTATAATGTAAACAAAAAGATCGACTTTTACGTTATAGAAAAGTAAATATTTCTTTTTACTACATCTTCAATATATTTACTTAAATCTTCAATATTTTTCGAAAATAATTTTGTTTTTTTATTATTCTCTCTGAAAATTATGTTTAATTTCCATAAATATTATTTAATAATAATTTAAATCGTATTCGAAATGAAAATCTCAGCGTTTTTCTTTATTTTCTTTGATCAGGCAGTTTCTTTGTTCTTTCCAGCCAATCAGAATGTCTTTTTCGGCTGAGAGCATGCTAAGAACCAATCACAAATAATGTTCCTTCTTTGTTTAGGTTTAAAATGCGTTTTTTTTTATTTTTTACTTCTAAAATAAATCGGAAGATGTCACCATCGTACAGAACTTTTAAAAACGAATTAAATACGTATTTAACGAATTTTATCGTATAAAAACGAACTAAGTTAGAGTGATTTTAGGTGTCGACGAGGAGTCTCGTCGAGCGCGGGAAAAGGGTTAATATTAACTAAATATCAACTAATGTATAGATTGATATAACTTTGTAATATTATGTGACATTTATTGACTATATAACTATTTACTTCATTCTGATGTAATTTCATAATTACCAAAATATGCAATACATATATGTTCTTTTCTTAAAAAAAATATTTTTAAAATTATTCAACAATTTTGTGAAGACGAAATTTTTATTTATAAATTAACAATTTATAAAGTTATTATATTAAAATAAAATTCTATGATTCTTTTCCATTTAAACTATTATTCTTCTCTACTTGTTATTCCTATTCCCTCTTAATAAAACCCTATCTTCAAATATCATTCTAATCTTATTTAACTTCAGTATCAGCTTACCAATTTTTAAAAAAAAATGACTATCCAAACTCTCTTATATCTCATCATCTATATATGATAAACCCTTCAAACAAAATATAATTTTCTATATAAAAATAATTTAACTTGTCTAATAAAAAATAAAAAAATATAGATATATTTTTCTACTTCTTACTAACTTAAAAATAAATATAAATGACTCATACTAATATAATAAATCAAATTCCTAATATTGTAACAGAAAACATTAAAGTGTATTCACAAAAGAATCATATAATTATTTCTGGATAACTCTTATTACGTTGTAATAAATTTATATTATAAAATAAAGTATGCATATTAAAATAAAACTATTATTGATAGTATTATGCGTGTATATTCTTTAAATATTTATACATTCACTCAACAATCAAATAATATTTGGTTTATCTAAAGAAAACAAAGCAAAATACATTAAATTATTAATATTATATAATTATTACCATAAATGATACTCCAATTTATAATCAGCCAAACGATGTCCTCCAGGATTATAGCTTTACAAAAATAATATCACATTTATACTCAACAATTATTCTTAAAATATTACGTGTTGTAAAATTATAAAAAAATAAACTTTATAAAATTAAATGTTATATTAATGTGTAATTACTTTTAAAATGTACCTCTCTTATCTTTGATGGATCAATAAATAATTAAATATCTATGTTAGTTAAGAAAACAAAATATGTTACATAAAATCCAACGGTGTCTTCTTTCCACCCACAATTGTTCTTTTTTCTTAGGCACAACATTTTACCAACATCACATCCTTTTCCAGTACATCACGTGTTTAAATAGTTTTTATGAAATAAATGGAAAACGTTTTTTTTTTTAAAAAAATAAGATAAAATAAATTCCACCATAAAGAAACAAAATAATAATTCAAACAGTTTATAGGATCCGGATTTATTTAAAAGTTATTATCTTCCAAGGATTAATCAATAGTTAAATGTTTAATTTAAGTTTTTATAAAAATTGACTTGGATATCCTCGTATACTTCTGTGCGCATTTCTTTAAATATTCAGCAAAACATTTTTTAAAATTTTTCTATATAACCAGCATATAGAATTTAAATATTATAACGTTTTTTATAGGTATTTATTTATCAATTAAATTTCCGAATTATCATTTTTTTAAAAATCTATCAACCTCTAATCTTTTAAATAACAAAGACTTAATAAGGCAAGTATTTCTGCAATTATTATTAATTTCCATATCTTTACCAAAAGATATATTAAAATATATAATTTAAAAATACTTTCTTTATAAAGAAGTATTTATCTTTCTTTAAAATATTTGTTTATAAAAAATTAATTACAATCAACTTTTAAATTCATATAATGTCCAATATATTATTTTTATCCAACTAGTAATTCTCCTAGTTAATCCAGCGTTCACTATATTTTTAATATAAGGTTTCCAACACATTTTATCGATATACGATATTTTCATGATTATTTGATAGTAAAATTGAGCTTCGATAGAGACGATCAATAGGGAATTATAAATAAATTAGCACTGCATATTTAACGGTAAACTTTTATAAAATTATTTAGAACTACTCTTTTATAAATTAAGAACTATTACGAGAGCGTCTATAATTTTTTACTTAGCTATATTTAATAGCACACTTCACATAAAAGAAATTACAATCACCTCCTGAACAATTGAACCTCCGTTTTTATACTGGAATAAATTACCCACTTGATTGGTAAATTAAACAATCACCTTGCTAGCCTATTTACATATCTTACCAACAATATGAAATTAAAAATAAATAATGACTTATTTAATATTTATTATTTATTACATTATTTAATTCTTAAATTAATTTTTATCATTTATTTAAATCCATTAAACATTTTTTTTAAAAAATATATGTTTTACTTTATTTCACTTTTAACTTTTATAAGACTATTTTTTTAAACAAACTAAGTCTATTTTTATTCATTATATTTTTTAAACAATATTTTAAAAATCAGATTTAATATTTCACACTAATTATTTTTATTTTTATCTCGTGATAGCCAATATAATATTTATAAATTTTATAATAGAATTTTAAAACAGTTTTGTAACTTTACTAAAAAAACTTACAAGCATATGTGTACATATGTCTATCTGTCACCTGACTTACAACACAGATATAAACGCTTGTAATTATCTAAAAATAAACTAACAATTCAATTTTATAAAATAAATATTTTTTAAAACAAATAATATACTATAACAACTTTAAAATAATAATTCGATATTATAAAATCAAATATTATTCTTCTATTATATACTATTAATAATAAAAATATTCATATTCACTTACTAAATATTAATCTTTATCAATAATAAATATATATGCATTCAATTTTAACTTGTCTTTTTTAAACTTTTAGCTTTAAACATTTATTTACAAAACTTATTAATGCAGTATTGATCATGGCCAGTTTTCCCAACCATATAATATTATCATTTTTTTTACTGAAACGTCTCTCTCAAATATTAGCACAATTTCACATATCAAATATTCATGGTTTACTTTAATTAAGCTTTTGAAAGATTATTATAAATAAAATCAACATCATATAGCTATAATATATCTTAAATTTAAAATTTTTAACAAATTGATAACAATTTATGGAGACCCATACACAAGGGCACATATCTTCCTCCTTCGGATAAAAATTTTAAATTAACCATCTACCTTCACCTTCTTTAATCTATAATTATCATCTCCATTTTTTTTATATAGTTAAAATTTTCTTATCATTGACTATCATAATAAATCACTTTAACATGAAATTTTATAAAGCATTGGAACATCACATTAAAATCTCAACCAGAAAACACTTTTAAATAAAATCATCATAACTTTCTTTTACTTTATAAAATTAAGTCTCACTTTTCCTTTATTTATATCTTTAATTAGATTAAAAAATTTTTTCCTTAATCTTACCATGAAATATCAAGTTTTAAATTTCTCTAAATAACACCTTTTTACACAAACTAAACTGTGAACACATATTTCTATAATTAACACTACCTTTTTGAATCACATCTTGCATTTTACTTTTAAACTTGTTGCTAATTTCATTAGCAGTTTTTAATAAATCATTATCTAATAAATCTATACACTTTTCATCTAAAGAGATTAACTTTATCCCTGAAGATTTATTAATTTTATGATCATTACTACAATATTCATGAAAATTCTTAAATTCATCCATAACTCTTTTCATAAACTGATCTTTCATAAGATCTATTCACTCTTATCATATTATTCATCAATCTAAAATATTCTTTAAGTTCTCTCAATATTCTTCTATATAATTCATTCCTTTTATTACTCATTTTAACATACTCTCTATTTTCATTTATTCCTCCCTTAGTCATTATAATGAGTTTTTTATACTCTTCTATCTTTTATTAACTAATTTATTATTTAAAATATTTACTTCAACAGATAACTCGATTTCTTTTCTAGTTACTCTGACAAAAAAAATTCATTTCTTCCTAAATTATCATTTACTGACTTAACAAATGATACCTCATCATATATTTTTATAAACTAATTCAATAAAATCTTTATTTTCTTCTGCTAACTTACTACATATAATAATAAATTATTTCATGATATAAAAAAAAAATATAAAGTATCTGAACATCACACTGAAAATCTCCACACACGATACATCTTTTTGAAAATTATCATTCACACTTCAGAGGGATATGGAATCAAACTTCTTGCATTATAAGTTCCTTTCTCACCATCTGGTGTGACTAACATAAATGCATTTTCACCTACTTTGCAAGATATTTTATATGGACCCTCATACAGACTAAGAAATTTTTTAAATTGATTTCTTTGAAGGTTGCTAACATGGGGTGTTCTAACTAGAACTAAATCATTAACTTTAAATGGATGTGGTTTATTATGGGATTTTTTTACTCTCTTTGCACCCATAATATGAAGCTTTACTTTAGCTTGATTAATGTGGTTTTAATTTCTCCTTATTTGTAAAAATGAAAAATACTTAATTGTAAATTATTAGAGAAAAAAATATAGTTAGTAATAAATTTGGCTGAACGTTTTCGAGGAACCGTGCCTCATACTCATAGCCTTAGTGAAAATGTACTTGATATATGTAAATGAGAATATTCAAATGAGTTACTGTTAAGTAGCCCATTTTTTCGAAATGTCGAAGCACGTGTCTCTTCTGTTGATTGCATGGATGTCTCTGTTAATGTAGAATGCCTCTTTTATCTTTCTCCTGTAGTCGTTTGGTTCTGAGCATAAAATAACGGGGTTAGCGGGTATGAAATTGTGCCCTGATTGTTTAGTATGTTCAAAAAATGCAGAAGATGTACTGCTGTTCGTTTGGGCTCTATTGAAGGTGTACCGATGTTGAGCCAACCTGGTGTTAATTGTGGCTTTCGTTTCCCCATAATATGTGGCGTGGCATCCGGCCTGGGGGCATGAAATGGAGTACACCACATGTGGGGTGAGCGCTGGATCAATGTAATCTTTGGAGTTATTGATCAACCTATTAGTGTTGGGTGGAGTTCTGAATATTATGCTGAATTTGTTGCTTAAGGTTTTCGTTAGTTTATTGGATATTTTAGGGATGTAGGGGACCGTTATTCTGGGTAGATTGGTGCGAGGCAATTTATCATCTATTGTGCTGTTAAATTTCATGACTTTCCTCCTAATAGTTTTGTATTTGAATCCTGCTGCTAGTAGGTCTTTAATGTAATTGTTTACATTTTCCTTCCTATGTGCTTCATATTTACACAAATGATGGTTTCTAAATAGAAATGCTTTAAGACCTGCGAATTTGTGCGATGCGGGTGATTTAGAATTAGGATGGATGCAGCTTCGGATTTCAAATGGTTTAACAAGCATTTTGTAATCTATTGCGTGGCGGTCTCTTGACAAGGAAAGATCAAGATATTTGATTTCGTTATTGCTTTCATATATGATAGAGAAAAATAGTTTAGTTGTGCTTTGTAATTCGCGTTTCATCCCTATTAATTTGTTAAAAAATCAATATCAAGATCTAAAGTATTAAGCATCCACATCTGATCGTTCCCCATTTTGTTAGCACCGGGTCCTTGCAAAGAGGAACTGACATACAAAGACCTTTTTAGTTTAATTTCTTATTACTAGCTTTATTAGTTGGTCTTTTTAATATTGTGGTCACACCACTAGTAGAAGGCTGATTACTTTGACTATCATTTCTATTCCTAACTGTATCGAATCTAACAAATTTTCTTAAGTATGGAGACATCTTATCTCTATCCCTGTATTCATATCTCCTTTTAAACCCTGCAGAAGATCTCATACCAGTATTGACATTAACATTGGATAAAGTTTAATTATTTCTCTCTTTATTTAACTTAAATCTATTGTCTATAGATATCTCAGCTACCTCAAGAGCATCTAACACCTCTGAAACCTCTTCTATCGAACAACAATCAGAATCTATTAGTAACTGTTCGACATTTTTAGGCAAATTATGTCTTACTATTCTCACAATCTGTCCTTCTGATAATGGACAAGCAGTTAATGTTTTCAATCTAACAGCCTGATTTCTAAAAAAAACTTGTATAACTACCTTTGCTGATATGGTATTTTTCCTGGGTAATTTGGTATCTAATACTATCTTGCTTATCAGAGTTCCAAAAACTTCCTATAATAAGACATTTAAAATCGCCGTAAGTTACTGGTTTTTCAAAAAGTGACTGCCACCAATCTTTGGCAATTCCATATAAATGGTTGCTACAAACTGCTACTTTTTCTTTCTCTGATAATGAACATATGGAAAATAATTCATCTAAATTATTTAAGAACTCTGAGGGATTTTCTATATACTCTCCCTTAAATGGCTTAATTTTTATAAAACGTAAGGCCATTGAATTATTTGTACTTCCCTCATAATTAACAATTTCTCTAACCGGTCTGCTATCAATTTCTTTAACAACGGTGTGTTCTGATTGATTACTATCACCTTTCTTTACAGATTCTACTTTGTTTATTAGTGATAAATTAATATAATCTTCATATGTCTTATCAATTACTTTCTCTTTTACTAATTCTGTCCTTGTATCATTTACATTTTTCATCTCTATCTGGTTACACATCTGTTGAAAATTTCCCTCAAAATCAATCTGTTCAAGTACTTGTTTAACGTACACTTTCTGCTCCTTTCTAAATTCGTCTAAATTTTTATCTAACATTTCCTTGTACTTATCACTATTTTGTTCTAATATACCCGCTTGCTCTTTTATGTCATTTTTCATACGTTTCAAATTCTCACCTACCTTTGATCGATATTTATGTTCATCGATTCTTTTAATATCTAGATCCTTAAATTTTTCTATTAGTTCCTTTTCTAACTCATCCTTTATATCTACTTTAGTCTGAACTATTGTACTTTTAACACTTCTAATGTCCTCACTAACATTATCAATATGGCTTTTAACTCCACAAATCTCATTGTCAACCTTCAATTTATAACTATCAATTTTTAAAGCTAAATCACTATTATTTGTTCTACACTGATTAATAGATTCTTCTATTTGACCTTTTAAACTCTTAATAGTGTTTTCCGAAAATTCACAAAATCTTCTTTCCAATAATTCCTGATTCTTATCATCAATCTGTATAACTTCTATCTTTAAAGATTCAATTACTTCCTCATTCTTACTAAACTTTAAATCAAGATTATCAAATTTATCTTCCACTTATTTTTTAAAATTCTTTACAATTTCAGAATTGTCATCAATCTTTTTATTTATATTATCTATACAAAATCTGATTTCTTCTCTGTCTTTATTTAAGTCTTCTTTAACTTCTCTAATATTTTCCTCAAGAGATCCTAACTTCATATTCATATCTTCTTTAAAAGAATCAAATCTAATATTATTTTTATTACTCTCCTCTTTTATATCTTCTTTAAAAGAATCAAATCTAATACTATTTTTATTACTCTCCTCTTTCATATCTTCTTTAAAAGAATCAAATCTAATACTATTTTTATTACTCTCCTCTTTCATATCTTCTTTAAAAGCTTTCATATCTTCTTTAAAAGAATCAAATCTAATACTATTTTTATTACACTCCTCTTTCATATCTTCTTTAATTTTATTCACTGAATCAACAATATCTTGACTCATTAATTCAAAACGCTTCATGAAATCAAACATCGAGAAGTTCTCTATATTTTTCTCAGTTTTTATTACTTCTTTCTCTACTGTTTTAAAAATTATCTCTTCCTCCTCCTCTATTTCACTATCCATATTTTGAGTATTTTCTACTATTGTCTCAAAATCTACTAATTTCTCCACTTCTTTTCTCTCCTCACAACTATTATCCTCAACAATAAAATTAGACATCTCAACTTCTAAATTTTTATCCCAGTTATTCATTTCTATATTTTTAAAATTCAGTTCTAATAGTATGCAGTACTTATTATCAATATTTTCAAAAAAATAATTCCCTACCAACCTTCCCATCTCCACTCAATTCACTTCTACAATTAATCACAAAATATCATCTCTTAAAACTCTACACTATTTATTATTAACCAATTATATAACTACAACTAACAAAATTGTGTCATGTCATTAATTTTTACACCTATGATCCACAGACAATTTGCACATAATATATTATATTCAATATACATTTAAAATATCTTAAGAATTGACATGGTCATATTACAAAATAATTATTTGCCACATTTTCATAATTTACATATTTATTTACTTATTAATTTAAAAATAACCTAGTATTTAATTTTTAAATAATCATATTATAGATACCATATAAAACTATAATAACTTTAATAATAAGATTTTTATTTTAATATTATAATTAACATCTAACCAATTATAACTACTATTATAGAAATACTAAACTATTTATATTTAATAAAATATACTAATCATTAATTCCTAAATTATACATTTTAACCGATACACTATTTTTTACTAACAAATCTATAACTATCACTCTATTCCCTAACATATATCAAGCCCTAAAAAATTGTGTACCAAAATCCTTAACTAAATATCTAGGCCCCACGTTGGGCGCCAAAATCCTTACTACCATTTGTACCCTCACTTCCAGAAATATATAATATAACTTCAAATATGACTAGCTCAATTAAATCGTTATGCTCGGCTAAAATATGTATAACTATTATTAATATATTTTTATAATACTATATCTTATCAGATTTAGTACAACTAACAGAAAATTAATATGGTTCAATATCATGCATTAATTAAATAAGTATTTATTAAATCATGAGACTATGAAGTGAAGTTACAAGTGGTAATATGAATTTACATTGAGCCTATGTCTTCTAAGACATTATCTCAATGGCATAAGAATACTATTACCTCTTTATTATCTCACTAATACATCTATAGCACTCCTATGTCTTTTATAAAAATTAACTAACTTCAATAATAGTAATAAATAAATCTCAATCTTTTATCAAAGAAATATAACTAAATAATCTCAGGTTCTTTTAATTATCTTAAAGTAATAATACTTCTTGCAGATAGGCATGATAAGGGATTTAATATCAAACCTAACTACACCTAACTTATAATAATAATAAATAACTAAAATAACAATCTCCAGTGTATAAGTTAACATTATCTATTTTATTATACTACTAATCATTAAGAAAACAAGTAAATCATCTACATGTCTTTCATCTTCATATGGTATCTTAGTTGAGAATATAATAAAATCTTATAATCTAATAATATGTGGCAATAAATAATATTATACTCTTATATTGTGTATTATAATTATTTCATGACCATTATAACATAATATGTTAATGTTAATGAATTTTTATAAATTATATTAAGAAAATACTGTATTTCTTTTTTAAAAATAATAATAATAATTTAATTCATATTGTGCAAATATTATGTTTTATTCAAATTATCTGTTGTCAAATGCTGTGGTGCAAAATAATGAATTCGACACACTTTTAAAACAACTTAAACAAATTTATTTACATCAACTTTAATAAACAACTTATATACATTATTTACATTACAAGTGGAAATCAAGAAAAATACAAAATAAGAAAAATAATAATAATACAAGATTCTTACATTGTTGTTATTTCTATAATCCAAAATAAATAATCCATACATTTCTTAAATGTTTTATCAGTAACATTTAATTGAGTTTATGAACCTATATTTTACTAGATATCATTTATAATCACTTAGTACAATAGAAGGCTTTTATGTAAAATATCACTTATGTAGCACATGTAAAATAAACAAACTTTAATAATTAAAATGCTACTCCATTTTAAGTATTATAACTATTTCTATTATAATGTAACTATTATGTATTACATTTATTATTAGTATTAACTAAATATCAACTAATGTATAGATTGATATAACTTTGTAATATTATGTGACATTTATTGACTATATAACTATTTACTTCATTCTGATGTAATTTCATAATATATATGTCTTACCAAAATATGCAATACATATATGTTCTTTTCTTAAAAAAAATATTTTTAAAATTATTCAACAATTTTGTGAAGACGAAATTTTTATTTATAAATTAACAATTTATAAAGTTATTATATTAAAATAAAATTCTATGATTCTTTTCCATTTAAACTATTATTCTTCTCTACTTGTTATTCCTATTCCCTCTTAATAAAACCCTATCTTCAAATATCATTCTAATCTTATTTAACTTCAGTATCAGCTTACCAATTTTTTTAAAAAAAATGACTATCCAAACTCTCTTATATCTCATCATCTATATATGATAAACCCTTCAAACAAAATATAATTTTCTATATAAAATTAATTTAACTTGTCTAATAAAAAATAAAAAATATAGATATATTTTTCTACTTCTTACTAACTTAAAAATAAATATAAATGACTCATACTAATATAATAAATCAAATTCCTAATATTGTAACAGAAAACATTAAAGTGTATTCACAAAAGAATCATATAATTATTTCTGGATAACTCTTATTACGTTGTAATAAATTTATGTTATAAAATAAAGTATGCATATTAAAATAAAACTATAATTGATAGTATTATGCGTGTATATTCTTTAAATATTTATACATTCACTCAACAATCAAATAATATTTGGTTTATCTAAAGAAAACAAAGCAAAATACATTAAATTATTAATATTATATAATTATTACCATAAATGATACTCCAATTTATAATCAGCCAAACGATGTCCTCCAGGATTATAGCTTTACAAAAATAATATCACATTTATACTCAACAATTATTCTTAAAATATTACGTGTTGTAAAATTATAAAAAAATAAACTTTATGAAATTAAGTGTTATATTAATGTGTAATTACTTTTAAAATGTACCTCTCTTATCTTTGATGGATCAATAAATAATTAAATATCTATGTTAGTTAAGAAAACAAAATATGTTACATAAAATCCAACGGTGTCTTCTTTCCACCCACAATTGTTCTTTTTTCCTAGGCACAATATTTTACCATCATCACATCCTTTTCCGGTACATCACGTGTTTAAATAGTTTTTATGAAATAAATGGAAAACGTTTTTTTTTTAAAAAAAAATAAGATAAAATAAATTCCACCATAAAGAAACAAAATAATAATTCAAACAGTTTATAGGATCCGCATTTATTTAAAAGTTATTATCTTCCAAGGATTAATCAATAGTTAAATGTTTAATTTAAGTTTTTATAAAAATTGACTTGGATATCCTCGTATACTTCTGTGCGCATTTCTTTAAATATTCAGCAAAACATTTTTTAAAATTTTCTATATAACCAGCATATAGAATTTAAATATTATAACGTTTTTTATAGGTATTTATTTATCAATTAAATTTCCGAATTATCAGTTTTTTAAAAATCTATCAACCTCTAATCTTTTAAATAACAAAGACTTAATAAGGCAAGTATTTCTGCAATTATTATTAATTTCCATATCTTTACCAAAAGATATATTAAAATATATAATTTAAAAATACTTTCTTCATAAAGAAGTATTTATCTTTCTTTAAAATATTTGTTTATAAAAAATTAATTATAATCAACTTTTAAATTCAAATAATGTCCAATATATTATTTTTATCCAACTAGTAATTCTCCTAGTTAATCCAGCGTTCACTATATTTTTAATATAAGGTTTCCAACACATTTTATCGATATACGATATTTTCATGATTATTTGATAGTAAAATTGAGCTTCGATAGAGACGATCAATAGGGAATTATAAATAAATTAGCACTGCATATTTAACGGTAAACTTTTATAAAATTATTTAGAACTACTCTCTTATAAATTAAGAACTATTACGAGAGCGTCTATAATTTTTTACTTAGCTATATTTAATAGCACACTTCACTTAAAAGAAATTACAATCACCTCCTGAACAATTGAACCTCCGTTTTTATACCGGAATAAATTACCCACTTGATTGGTAAATTAAACAATCACCTTGCTAGCCTATTTACATATCTTACCAACAATACAAAATTTAAAATAAATAATGACTTATTTAATATTTATTATTTATTACATTATTTAATTCTTAAATTAATTTTTATCATTTATTTAAATCCATTAAACATTTTTTTTTTAAAATATATGTTTTACTTTATTTCACTTTTAACTTTTATAAGACTATTTTTCTAAACAAACTAAGTCTATTTTTATTCATTATATTTTTTAAACAATATTTTAAAAATCAGATTTAATATTTCACACTAATTATTTTTATTTTTATCTCGTGATAGCCAATATAATATTTATAAATTTTATAATAGAATTTTAAAACAGTTTTGTAACTTTACTAAAAAACTTACAAGCATATGTGTACATATGTCTATCTGTCACCTGACTTACAACACAGATATAAACGCTTGTAATTATCTAAAAATAAACTAACAATTCAATTTTATAAAATAAATATTTTTAAAACAAATAATATACTATAACAACTTTAAAATAATAATTCGATATTATAAAATCAAATATTATTCTTCTATTATATACTATTAATAATAAAATTATTCATATTCACTTACTAAATATTAATCTTTATCAATAATAAATATATATGCATTCAATTTTAACTTGTCTTTTTTAAACTTTTAGCTTTAAACATTTATTTACAAAACTTATTAATGCAGTATTGATCATGGCCAGTTTTCCCAACCATATAATATTATCATTTTTTTTACTGAAACGTCTCTCTCAAATATTAGCACAATTTCACATATCAAATATTCATGGTTTACTTTAATTAAGCTTTTGAAAGATTATTATAAATAAAATCAACATCATATAGCTATAATATATCTTAAATTTAAAATTTTTAACAAATTGATAACAATTTATGGAGACCCATACACAAGGGCACAATATATGGTACCCTTTTGTTTAGGTTAGAATGGATTATTTCTAATAATTTACTGAAAATTTTTAAATTTTGAAGTTACGTAAGGGATTAAGGCAAGTAAAATAATTGATGTATAGTATTAGGTTGGTATTTGTAAGAAAACAGTTAACTAAAAAATCATTATAAGATTGTATGGTTGGGAGAACTGGCCATAATAAATACTGATTTAATAAGTATTATAAATAATAATTAGGGTAAATTTTAAAAGTAATGCTTTAAAGTTAAAGGAATAGATTTAGTAATAATAATTGTATTTAATGGCTATATTTTTAAAATCATTTGATTAAAAAATAATAATTTGGGAGAAAAGTGTATTTTTTTTGGTTTTATAATATTAAAATAATTATTTTAAGATTGTGCTATAATAGTGATTATGTAATATTTTATCAATTAAATTATTTTTAGTTTTATTTAAATTATTAGTGCCTTATTTAGTTTTGTAAATCATGTGACGCACACCTGAGATTGAAAATAAAAGAATATTATCTGTTATAAATGTTAAATTGGATTTTTAAAGTGAATATAATAAATAAAATCAGATTTATGGTTTTTGTTGAAAATAAATACATTAAGTTTAAAATAAGGGTAGAAATGGTAATAAATATTGAAATGTGATTTTTTAAAAGTTATTTTAGAGTCTTTAAATAAATCATTTTTATATAGCGCGATGTTTGAAAACTGTAATATTTAAAACAGCATTACGCTGTTGCCCATGCACTTTGAAGATTTTAACTATAAATGAATGAATACTAACACTCAACCACATGATAAAGTTTTTGGAAAAGATAGAATTCATTCCATCTTTTCCAAAGACTTTATCATGTGGTTGAGTGTTAGTATTCACTCATTTATAGTTAAAATCTTCAAAGTGCATGTGCAACAGCGTAATGCTGTTTTAGAGTCTTTAGTAAGTGTAAATAAAATGTGAAAATTAATTAAGAATTGAATAATATAATAAAAATAAATATTTAGTAAATTATTATTAACTTTAACTTTAAACCAACATTCATGGTGCCAGATAATTTGAGGTAAGGATTGTTTAATGGAGCTGTTTAAATTTTGGCAGACAATTATTAAGCTGTTACCTCATTCTACTGTGTACTATTATAACATCGTTAGTATTTCTACAATTTTAGTAAAGTATTTAGTAGTGTAATAATCAATTTTATTTAACTTCAATTTTACAAAAGTGGTAGTCTATTGTTATAAGATAGTGGGATATAGAAATGTTTTGCTAAAAAATTAAATTATTCCTTACTTTGCCAATCTGCTTTGTTCAATTTGTCATTAACTTAAACATAAAGAAGTCATCACTAAATATAAAAATATTGATGGAAATATTCAAGTGTTATTATCATATAAAGCATATAATTTTGCCTGTGTTGATAAGTCATATTAATTTATGACTAAATTTCATAAAAAGAACATCACAGAGAAAATATAAAAAAAATTCCATTAAAAGATATAAAGTGAAATGATATAATATATTTTATGAAGAACATTTATTTAAAATATGATGGGAAAATACTTTTAAAGGAAAAAAAAATTAAATTTGACCAAACAATTATTTTGGAATGTGAAGATATTTCTGTTTGAAAAAATATGGGAAATATTTTAAAACTGGAATTTTTCCTAAAAAATATAAGATCATTTGCAAGTATGTGACTTATATCATATTTAAAAAATATTACAAGTTAGTAATTAAGTTATTTTGGACATACAAAGTTTATGTAAATTATTTGGGAAAATAATTTAAGTTATTTGAAAGTACTGGGAGAAGTGTTGGTTGTATCAGAAGACATTGAAGTCAGTAAATATGGAAAAGTTACAAGAATTGGGAAAATTATCTTGACAGAGAGTATTAAGAATATTTAAATTAGATATTTACCTAGCAATAAATGTTTAAGTATCTTAAAGTTTTTGGAGATAAGAAAAATATTAATTATATTAGTTTAAGTCTTATAGAATAAAAGTAAATGTACTGAATTTAACTTGAACTGTCATTTTGGATTATATTTTACAATGTTAAGAAGTGGAGCATGCATTATTATTAACGTCAAAAGTATTTATTAATGTTTTTTACCAGGAAAAAAAGATACTTCCTGTAATGAACTTATTATCAAGAAAAGAACATTTCATCGCAAGAAATTCTAATAAAGTTATCGTAAATATGGTTTTATAATTTTTTTACTAAAAAAAAAATTCTAGTAATATTATTCATAGTATAAATATAGGTGTAGGAACATAAGACATTAAATTATTTACTAACTTAGTAATTAAAATTTTATTGTAAAGAAAAACTCTTTAATAGTAATTTTTATTAAAAAAAAAAATTAATATATTTTAAAGTATGACAATGTGGAATAAACGATAATAAAATGTTTTATTTAGATCATGATCCAGAATATATCAAATAAGTAATTGTCAACAAAAATTACTTATGGTAATAATGTAAATTATCAATAGTTTTAAAGTGTAATTTGTTATTTTCTGCAATGTATGGATGCATATATAAAACATGATACCTACACATAATTTGTCATTTGTTTAGTTATTTAAGAATATGCATAATTTTAATGATATCGTAAAGATATTTAAACATAAAAGAAATATAAGTATATGATTCTATTATAACTGAATTGGATGTTCTAGTTGAATAATTTAAAGTATTAAAAATATGACATTGATTTTGATTGTTTATGCTTAAGTTTGAGAACTATTAAAGAATGAAATAATATTGTCTTATTAGTTAGTTAGACTGTTATTCTAAAAATGAATTTATTTGTTATTATATAAATGAGAAGATGAATTTAGCAATGTAAAGTGAGGAATTTTAAATGCTAATATCTTAGTATTAAGTTATATAAGAGGATAATATGGTATGTAGGATTTACTTATATGGGAAGAAGAATATACTATATTGATGTTTATACAAGTATAGATAACATAGCCCTATATATTGTGTATATTCATGGCAATGTTTATTTTTTATGTGTTAAAGTTTAATGTACCATAGTGCTGAATAAATAGCCTGGACATTATATTTGGTAGTAGAGGTTATTAAACAAATAAGTTATACCTCATTTCATGTAAACTGTGCCCATGATAGTTAGTTGATGAAGGAGTTATGTTGAAGTTATAGTTTAACCCATTTGCCTACTAGTTTTGTGTGTTATTGAAATTTATTGATTACATTGTAAAAGATGGTTGTTTTAAAATTGGAAATAATAAATAGGTTTGGAAAAAGAGAATTATTAAAGTGGATAAGATAAATTATGTTGCTTAGAGTAAAATAAGTGTAAAAAATTATGAGAACACAATTTCATCAGTGAAAGAATCATAAAACTTTTATATTTAAAAATGATATTTATTTATTTTTTATAAAATAAATAGTTGATAATTTAAAAGGATTTATAATGATATTACTTAATTATTATGAACTTTTTTTAAAAGACATACTTATAATGCATATTTTTATTTATGATTAAAGGTAATAAACTGAATCGTGTTTAATGAATGCAAGTTGTCATAAGTTTTACAAAAATAATTCTATAACAACACACTAATACATACATGATATTTAAAGTTTAAAGTAATAATTAGTAAGTAGCTTAGTTTAATGGTACGTTATGAATTAAGGTTATTCACATAAATATTATTGAAGAATGATTTACAGAATAATAAATGATTTTTTAAAACTAAATAACAAGAATAAATTCATAGTAAAAGTATTACCTTATATGTTTTTAAAACCTATGAATTAATAAAATCTAATAACTGTAATAGAAAAATTATATAATGATATTTTAAAAATAAGAAATAATTCTTTTAAGAAAATGTTCTGTATCTTATATTTTAAGTAATTTGATTTGTCTTGAAAAAGTACCTGAATGTGAATAAATAGAATTCTATCAAAATGTAAATAATGTAAATAATTTTATTGTCAAGTTTGTTAATAAAATTGTTAAATTTGTTTTATAAGTCTTGGTGTTGACTCAGTTTCTTCACATTACAGTTACATAATCACAGATAATTGTAATGAAGACATAGTATTTGCACATCATAAATAAAATTGTTATTTCAGCATTATAATGTTTTATTGATATATTTTATTTAAGAAGTTTCACTTATTATATCATTATGATGGTCATGGAATAATTACCAAAGATTTACATTAAATTATATTAGTAATGATTGCCACATATTCTCAGATTATAATATCATTCTAAATATATTATTTAAGATGCCATATGAATAATAGAAAATTACATTACATTTGATTGTGTGATATCTAAGAACAACATTATAAGTAAAAAAGATAGGAGAGTGAATTATAGATTAAAGATTAGTATTGCTATTTTGTTATTATTAGTATTATTAAATTGTAGTTAGGAATGATATGAAATCCCTTATCATACTTGATTACAAAAGTTATAATTAATTTATCATTGTTTTAAGAGAACCTGAGATAGTTTGAGCTAAATCAATTTTATGAAGATATTCGGATTAATTTATTAAGAGTTATATACTTGATTAATTTTGATTAAAGACGTAAGAGGACTATAAATGTAATATTTAAGTAATAGGAGTAGGGATAGTATTCTTTGCCATTAAGGTGATATCCAGTGGGAGATTAACTTAATGTATTTGCTCTGCCACTTGTAAACTCACTTCATAGTCTCATGATTTGATTAGATATTCATTTATTTTATTTTATAAAACAAAACTATATTATTATTTATTAATCAAGCTAATTTAATCATTGATATTCTTAAAAATATGGTTATTGTTAATTTAGATAAATTTTAAATAAACATAGTTATTTATCTGAGCTAGATCAAGTGATTATGATTATATATTTCCTGGAAATGAGGGTACAATATATATATATATATATATATATATATATATATATATATATATATATATATATATATATATATATATATATATATATATATATATATATATATATATATATATAACCATTAAATGTCTGTATTTTTAAATCATATAATAATAATTCAAACAAAATTATTTAACACAGTATTCAAAATTAAATAATATATATTTTTACCAGAAGTACTTTTGATTGTTTCATTGACAATCTTTATTAACCATTAATACAAATGTACAGAAAATAAAAACTTGCATCACCCATCATTCAATCCATTCAAATTTTCCGCAATTTTGTTGTTTTATATTAGCTGATTGTCAAGTCATTAAACAATCTCTATTCCTAGATATCATCATTGCTTCCTTATTTTTTTTTTTTTGTAATTTACATTACAAAAATGATATAATGATCATAAGACATTATATAAACAAGTACAGAAAGAAAATGTATGTTCAGTAAATATGAATACTCCATTATTTATTTTTCTATATATTAAAGTATGTAATTATGGTTTTAAATTTAATAATAGAGATGTAAAAATTATTCAAATTGAAAGATTTAATGAAAAACGAAAAATTAAGGAGGCAATAATGATATCTAGGAATAGAGAAGGTTTAATGAATAGACAATCAGCTAATATAAAAACAACAGAATTGTGAGAAATTTAAATGGATTGAATGATGGGTAATGCAAGTTTTTATTTTCTGTACATTTGTATCAATGGTTGATAAAGATTGTCAATGAAACAATTGAAAGTACTTTTGGTAAAGAATATATTATTTAATTTTGAATACTGTGTTAAATAAATTTGTTTGAATTATATATATATATATATATTGTAATTATAATTGAAAAAATTGTTTGTAAATCGTTAAAAATATTATTTCAATTATAATTACAATATTGTTTTTAATTAACGGATATTATATATATATATATATTAGTTGCAGTATGTATTTTTCCTTGTTCTTTATTGCTATATAATTCTTGATAACACCCTTCTACAGATTTTGTAATGTAATCTCTCTTTTAAATAAGGGTTCTATTTTTTTCATATTGCAGAAAT
The DNA here is from genome assembly GCA_028023455.1 of Epiperipatus broadwayi. Lineage (NCBI taxonomy): Eukaryota > Metazoa > Onychophora > Udeonychophora > Euonychophora > Peripatidae > Epiperipatus > Epiperipatus broadwayi. Next base: position 110,708 of record JAQFVV010013097.1, read on the forward strand.
AAATTTCCTCCCAATACAATATGTTTTTTCCACTCTTGAGATTTTTATTCTCTTCTATAGCTTTGTTGTTATTTCACAATTATAATTTTGGTATTATTATCAATTGTTTTTTTGCACCATTTTGCAAAATTTGAATATTGAATATTTTTTAATGCATCATTCTTAAATATTTTCACATTCCTTATTTTGTTCAAAAATTTTATTGTCTCAGTAAAATGTTTACTGGTCAATTGCTGCTTTGTTATAACAGTATAAGTGTGTCTGTTATTTTTCTATTGATTTCCTTCAAATATGCATCTTTTTCAAAATCTGTTAATATTTAAAAACGATTTGCAAATTCTAACTTAAATTCACTAGAATGTTTCTAAACATCAGGAATATTAACTGTGAATATTTTTTAAATAATGTTTGCCTCACTAGTTTTATATTTACTTGATTTATACATCTTACTATTCAATGCTCATTTCCTATATTGAATTTATTGAAAACATTAAAATTTTGAAATACATATTTTCTGTTAATCTCAATATAATACTACTATGCTATACTTTTATTTAAAGGCTTCCATGTCCATTTCTGTTTAAATTTTTACTAAAATAATTCCTAATGTAATCTTTTTGTTTTTCTGAAACTCAACTAACTTATATCCTTGTTTATTTCTATAATAATAACCAAATTTCTTACAATACATATATCTTCCAATTAATTTTTAATTCTAGCATTAAAGTTTCCTGATAATTTTAAAATGTTGATTGATCTTATCAAATGCCTTTTGTATATCCATATAAAAATCATCTACTTCTTCATCACAATAAGATATTGTTGGGGCATAAATCTAAATTATCTGAAGTTGATATCTGCTATTAAGTTAAATATAATATCACCACTCTGTTTGATATGTCATTAACCTTCACAATGTTGTTTTTACATTTTTATATATAATGAATCCTACTCCACTTGTATTCCAAATTTTTATTTCTTTGTAGTACAGTAAATGCCTACTTTTAAATCAATCAACTCTTCACTTTGTCTTCTAACTTCACAAAGTCCAATAATGTCCCATTTAAAATTAGACAGTTCTTTCAATTATTATAGTTTTCTTTTGCTAGAAAATGATCTATATTTATAAATAAATAAATAAAAGTTTGTCATCAAATCAAAGAATTTTCCATAATTAGATGATTCTTATCATTCTCTGCCTTCAACGCCTAGTGACTGACATGGCTGGCAACTTTACAGTATCCTAAACATAAGGGCCACAATGAGATTTTGTCTGTCACAATTGTAAATATCTATTAGGAAAAAAAACTTCATACATATTCACTCTGCATTGATGAAAATATCAACTGTCATGTGATATGTCAAGCACTGCATTATGGACCTACTGTCCATAGCATGTTAGTTACCCCATGTAATTATCTGGCACCTGAAGTATACCTCAAAACAAATAGAGTGCTTTGGATAATAGAAGATTGAATCTAGCAGTCAATGTGGGCCATGGTCTGGAAATGTGTCTGTGTTATGCTTTGCATTGCTCAGTCTGACTGTGGGTATTGTTGATAGCTTTTCTATCGATGGTATTCTCCCTTCTGATTGAAGGGCTGGTCCATTCATGTAATATGTTTAATATAAAAATATAAAATTATGATAAATAAGGTTTAAACCCAGTTAAATCTATCAAATAGATTGTTCTGGATCATCAATTGAACAGACCTGGTTTAAATGGCTTTACCCCACATGGCTGCAAAACTACCATAAATGACAGTTAATTAAATAATTTTTCTACTGTTTGTAAATATTCAAAGCCCTAAATTGTGTATTTTAAAGTGGTATAATTTAAATAAAGAATTGACCCATTTTTTTTTTAAATGAAAAGAGAGAATTAAAGACAGTTATATATTTTGGGCAGAGTTAAGGCATTAAGAATAGGTAGAGAAAAAGGCCAAGAGGGCGGAGTCAGTCGTATGCTCCATTTAACAAAATAAATAAGCAGTTAGTATTTAAATTGTCCTAAACAAAAGTGTTAATTTAATAAACAAATTGAAATTTTCAAAAATGGAGCTGGAAGAAAGCTCAATGGAGAAATGGAAAAAAGAAATATCTGAGATGCAGACAATAGGAAAATGATGTGATGGAAAACATACATTGGGAATTCAGGCAAAGTCAACAGGAGTTCAAAGCAGATATGTATTAGGAATTCTAGCAAAGTCAGCAAGAGTTCAAAGTAGAAATTATTAGAGAGATATGAGAAATGAGATGTGTGATAACAGGGAATGTAAAGAAAAACCAAGAAATCATAGTTAGATTTAACCAAAAAAGTCAGGAAACAGAAAAGGAAGTCAAAGTGGTAAGAGATGTAAGTGAAGGAAAGGATGAATTAGAAAATGTAGATCAAGAGATAGAAGAACAAGATAGTGTTAAGTATAGCAATTTTGAAATGAAAATAATAAAGGTAGAAAATAATGTAAATGAGTTTCACAAGGAATTAAGAATAAAAAGGGTAAAGTAAATGTGCATTTTAAATGTAATTTAAAACAAAAAGAAATAGCAGAAAAAAACTATTCTCAGTTTAAAGAACTATGTATGGAGTTTTGGTAAGTATAAAGATTTTCTGATTTACGAGGTAGAAAATAGGATGGAATGGGAAAGGGATAAGGCAATATATAAAAGGAATAGAGAAGAGGGAGAAGTCAATTTATATTATAGAGTCAGTAGAAAGAAAGAAAGAAAGAATCACTTGACAAATTATAGGAGTTAGTTAATGGATGGAATGTTAAAGTAAAGGAAAGAAACAAAGGACTGGAAATGGATAATGAGTTAAATATAATTATTTTGACATAGGTTATAAACATGAATCTGAAATTTCTTTATTTAAAGCTAAAATAATAGGTTGTTTTCATAAATAATAATAATGGAGGCTTCACTGAATAAAATATTTTTTTCTGTCATGCACATACTAATTAAGAAAAAAAGTTTGTAAATAAATTGTTCAAATAAAATCAATAAAATCAAGTTAAATAAATAAATAAAATATCTTAATAAAAAAAAGTTAAAGAAATAGTTTAAAGTAATCAAGATAAAAATATCTGTAGAAAATAATAATGTAGCACAATGAAATCAAATAATCTTTTTTATTTAAATACATGCATGATAATAAGAGCAAGTTAAAGAAATGGTTTAAAATAATATTGTAAGGTTAAAATAATATATTTATATATATATATATATATATATATTATATATATATATATATATATATATATATATATCAATCTAAGTTAAGTTAGGAGTGTATAAGGGATTGCAATTAAAAGAAAGGAAGGTAGCAAGCATAGATGTGAGTTTTAAGGAAAAGTTAAAGCTGTTGGCTGGATGAAATTAGCCCCCATAATGAACTGTTAGGGATCATTTCTCAGGGGAAAGTCCCCATTCCTTTTAGAAATGTGCACTCTGAACAACCAGAGTAAGCCGCAAATCACTCCTTTGAGGGAGAGTCCCCATATCTCATACCTCATTTCCAAAGCATAAGTCGAATTGGACAGTAGAGGAATCCTGCCATTCACAACAACATTTTTTTACAAAGTCTGATAGGAAAAACTGGCAAATGAAGTTTCGTGTCATATGTGTAAATCAGTATAAGCCAGAAAACTCTGCATCCACCTCATTTTAAGATCCTGTATCACAAAAATAGTGTTGTCTTCATGGTCATCATTCAGTACAGGATCATTGTAAGTAATGTCATCAGCCTAGAGAGAAGAAAAGTAAAGTCAAAGAAGATTGCCCTTGGCAGGTTTAGTTTTAGATAAAGAAAGTGAACTTAGAGAAATAAAAACTCATGTAAATATTTCAAGTTTACTAATAAAAGTTGTCAGAGATAAAATGATCAAAAATGATACATTTTACACTTGTTGGGGAAGCAGTGTAATGTACTGATATCTTAGCTGCACATATAGTATTTGTTGTCTAAAAATTATTAAAATAAAATTCTCATAAACAATGTGCAGATTTTAATAAATAAATATATAATATGTAAGTCAGAATCAAAGTCTAAAGAGTTTTTTTTGTTATTAGTAGTTTAAATAAAATACAGCTCAAAAAAAAGAAATAATCTATAAAAGTTACAATTAATTAGTAGAAAAGGGGAGAGTTTGGTTTAGAAACATTAAAACTAAAAGTTTAAAGATTGATTTGAAGGAGGTGGAAAATTAATTTACAATTTTAAAAAGTAAATAAAAGTGTAACAGTTCAATAAATAAATTGTTGTATAAAATTAAAAATACCTTTTTTATTTTAACTATTTAAGGAAAGAAAAAAGGAATCTTAAAAACCAAATAATAAATTGATTTTAGAAATATACATGTGTGTAAATGATGAGTGGATTTTAAATATAGTAGAATGTGTGCTTGTTGATAAAATAAATATGGTAGTGTTAAATATTAAAGAATATATGGAAGTTAAAGAATATTATATACACCCATAAGTGATATAAAAACAGAATTTGCAATGGCTACCAATAAAAAGATTTACAAAACAACAAATTAGCAATGGCTACCAACTAACATCAGGAATAACATCTTATCAAAGGAATGCAGTCAAAAACAGTGGAGGAATTTTAACAACAGTTATAGCTGGTGGTCAGAAAAACCAATTAATAAAGTGACAACAGATAATCACATAAATAGTTCAGTTTTTCATCAATCAAGCAGTTCAATTGAGGGCTATTAATCAGGTGAGTTTGCAATCAGTTGTGTTCTATGTATCAGTTGAGTTCACAATCAAATTAAGTTGAGTTCTATCTATCAGTTGTATTCACAATCAGTTGCATTCATTCTATCAGTTGAGTTCATTCAATCTGTTACTCAATCAGTTCTTAGTCAGTCTTTTCACGCATTTGGTAATAAAGGCCATGTAGTGTTGAGGTGTTTTAGGAGCATACAATAATCTCCAATCTGGTCCTAAATACCAATAGCCTGCCTGAGATGGAATTAATGCACACCTATTAATCTAAAGCCACCCAATGCCTAACTTTCTTAAAGGATAGTGCCACGAGATAATAAGAATAGAACTTTCCACAAAAAACCTAAAATATAACTGGATGGAAAGATTTTTATTTAAAGCAAAAACCAGCAAAAAAACAAAATTTTACTGCAAATAAACTTCACAACCAACAGCAAGAAGTATCTACATTTTGAAATCCTAAGCAATAAATAACATGTTTTCATTTCCATTTCTAATTAAAGTATCCATTGCAATAATTTGAAGCCTTCCACATTCAGCTAATGACTGAACTAGATAAAATGCATAAAGAACTATTGATATGCATGTTTTATAAATGTCATGTATTATTTAATGCTTTTGTTATATTATATTGTAATGTATAAATTCAGAATGTGTGTGTGGTCATTATATAAAAATATCATTGTTTATGTTACTTATGTTAGTAAATGTTTAGTTAAAATAAATTATCTTTTAATGTAATATGTGTCAGTCAATTCTTTTACCACTAATTGAAGCAACAATTTGTTATCATATTACTTTTGATTGAACTAGTCATGGAATATTTTGAGCACTGGATTATGGACCTAGTGTCCAGAGCATGTTAGTTACCTTATGTAATTAGCTGGCACCTGATGTTTACTTCAAAACAAATAAAATGCTTTGGATAGTAGAGGTTGAATCTAGCAGTTGAGGTGGGACAAAGACTAGAAATGTGGCCATGTTATGCTTAGCATAGCTTAGTCTGACTGTGGGTATCATTGATAGATCTGCTATCAATGATATTCTCCCCTCTGCTTGAAGGGTCATCCGTTCACATAATATGTATAATATAAAAAATAAAATTATGATAAATAAGATTTAAACACAGTTAAACCTATCAAATAGAGTGGTCTGGATCATCTATTGAATGAACCTGGGTCATATATATATATATATATATATATATATATATATCTATCATATCAGTGAAGAAACTAATCATATATATATATATATATATATATATATATATGATTAGTTTCTTCACTGATATGTTTTTGCAGAGACACACACATCTTAGTTGCTCATTTTATCGATTTCTGTTTTTGGTTGCACTTTTTATGAGAAGAAAAAAAATATTTACCAACAAATTGTTAAGAATTATAAAATTTGTATAAAATCTTAAGTTGAAAAATGAAAAAAAATATTAAAAATAAAATATCAACTTGCAAATCAACTTGTAAATAGAAAATGAGCAGAAATAAACAAACAAATGTAAACACAACAAAAGATTTTATTTCACTTTTCAATGCAAAAAAATATTTATGTAATAAAAAATGTACATTTCCCACAAAATTTGTATACATGAAACCAATTTTTGAAATTTAAGTTTTAATAACAACAAATAATCTAGGAGATATTAAAAATCAACTTTCCAAATGAAAAACAAACAAAGCAATAATAATAAAATGACTGATAGTATGCCTTTGTCAATTTTATGTCAAACAAATTTTCAGTGACTAATTTTATATTAATCGCAAATATATGCAAGCACAATAATGAAATTATTATAAGTATCTTTTTTTAGAAAACAAAAAAAATTACAAAAAAAAAAATACAAATAAAATATAAAGTTATTTTTCTGTTACAGTAATATCAACAAAATCCTATAATGCATAAGCATTAAAGTATATTTTTTCTCAACAATCCTTTAGTATAATTTTTTCCCCTTGAACTATTGACAGCTAAAATTATCTAGAATCTATAATCATAACCAAAATATTAATAATTAAATGACTTTTACCTATGAAAATCACTTACAGCCTAAATATTATTGATGCTTTTTATTGCCAAGTGATTTAAATGAATTTCTGTCATTTAAACCATTTTAGCCCAACCCCATTAACAAAGAACCATTTATGTAAAAATCAAGCAAAAATTTAATTAATATGTAATATACTTTTGGTCTAATGGTGGGATATATATATATATATATATATATATATGAAAACCAGGCACTTTTCACAAACCTGGGAGCTTAATTGTAAGTATAGAGGATTTGAACTCAGATTTTCAAGCACCTTTCAACTATCTACACTATCTCATACAACTGATACACATGACCACACACATGTAGAAAAGATTAATAATCACCAATATACATATTTCATGCTAAACCAGCACCCCTCAGTTGGTCCAGATTATCATCTCTCTCTCACACACACACATATATATATATATATATATATTGTACCAATCGGAATGAAAGTGAATATTGAATCTAACCGCAAAACAATATCTGCACTACAAGGGCGCCATCTAGGCATTTGAGCCTAGAAAAATTTATAAAGTAGGCAGATACGCGCTGTTAAGATTCCACTTTCATTAAATATTCTGACCGTTAGCCCAAGTCACTAGCTCAGCGGAGACGCAGAGATAAAAATCTATAAATTTTATATCTTAGATATAAAAGAATAAAAGCCACTGCCAGAAATTAACACATAAAAATATTTATTTATGCACATATAAAATAATATTTAAATTTTGAGGAATAAATTTAACGTTTATAATTTTATATTGATCTTTAATTCTAAATTTAAGTAGATTGCAAATAATGAGTTTACTATTTATTTAGAGGGTTGAGTATGAATGGACTACATAGGTCTGCATTTGAAAGGAAAATATTCTTCCCTGATTTAACCTTAGGCAACAAATTTCGCAATCAACTGGCGCTAATCCATCTGATACATACATGTATTCAATGTAGCATGATACGACAACACAAAATACTATATTGTCAGGAATGTACATCTGAACAATAAGTAGAAATAGAGAAGACATTGACTCTCCACCAACAGGAATGTGACATCTGTTGGCAAGTAGATCAATAAACAAAAACCTCCATAGGAATGGACTGCGGTCTTCTGCCGACTTACAAACCCATCCATAGGCAAACAGAGGGTGTGTGGCGTATATCTATAATCCTGCCCGTAGCGGACCTCATACTACATCTACTAATTACACAAATATATCCAATCCATTAAACCAATTCAACTATGAAATGAATAACCTAAGATTACCCTCCCTTAATACAACTTTACAAAACTATATAGCCATTCACGCCCGACTTAATTTTAACATTTAAATACGTTCGCACAGATTTGTTTCAAAATGTTGGGTATAGATCGAATACATAGATTCCATGGTCAAAAACATTTCAAAATAAACATAAACGATCAAAATACAAAACTATTGATACCGACAATCGCAGAGAGAAACTTATAAGTAACCCAATAGTATTCACCAAAAGATACTTGCATTGTCACCAATAACTTAAAAGACATCTGAATAAATACATTTTAGATACTCACCATAAGGTATCATTATTTATCGAATGTCTATATATTTTGATCAAATATGAAAACCAAAATATAATTAACCGCAAACGAATCCATGCAAGTGTCTATAAACAACTTAAATTTCATACATTTAAATAATCTTTACAATAAGGAAAAAAAATGGAAATGATGTTTATCAATCGGGACACATATAAAATTAAACATTATTAATTTGATTTTAAAACTTAAAAGTCAGATAGAAGTTTATAAGCTTGAACGAAAGTTCTTAGTTATTTTTTTAAATTTAGAGTTCATGTCAATATAGCTTACAGTATAAGGGTCCAGGTTCCTGTTGGCAATTCCTATGGTGTCTCCATTGGAAGAAAATGTTCTGGAGGTAGCATTAGCTGGTTCCATTCTGGTATCACAGTCTTTTCATTTTTTTTTTTTTTAAACAAAGAAAAAAAAATTAGAGAGAACGGCAAGTGCGTCTTACCATTGTCATCAAATCAAGTTGGAAAAAACTGACTGGAACTCAATATTTTTTCTTTTTATAGTCCTCCTATGGATTCCATGAACAAAAACGTCACTGTTCTGTTTTTTCGTTATGGTCCGGGCCTTTATTTGCTTCCATTGGTCAAGCTAAAATCTTTTTCTTCTCTTATCTAACTTTTCATCTGACTTTTTAATTAAACAGCTTTTAGATAATTAATAAACAATCATTTCCATTTACAGATTACAGGAATTAATTAATACCTGTTTTTATTTTAACTTACGTAATTTTTTTATTAAAATATTTTTATATTTCAATCTTGTATTTTTTTATTTAAAAAAATACGTTCAAATACTTTTTCTTCTTGTTTATGAAAAAAATATTTTTAAAGTTTAGCATCTGTGCGAATATATATATGTTTAACAAACATTTTAATTTTAGCGTTTAGTTTTTTCCTTTTATTTGCGAACTTTTAAGTTTTTATTTTAAATAAATGTAACGACATATTTATATATCGTTACATATCAGTAAACTTCCTCAAAAAACAAAAACATTAAAAAAAAAAAAAGAATTTACTTAGTGTTAGTAATTACGTTACACAAATTGATTATATATGAAAATTTCAAAAGGACAAAACTTTTTTTTTACAAGACAAAACAGTAATTACACACAAATATAATGATTTAAAAAAAATGTTGACTGTTGATTCCTTATTACCAGCTAAATTTCTGCCCACTCCCTTCCAAGTTTCTTTTCTTCAACTTTTAAGTATTATTTAGGCAAGTTAAACGATTAGATTTTAAACAAGACTTTTTTTTAAAAAAAAAAAATTATGATTTATATTTATTAATTACGTTTTATTTATTACTTTTTATTCCTCGTATTTCTCTCTACATATGTGCAATTTTTCTTACTGGCAGTACCTTTAAGACAAAATTTCAAAGTGTAACTCCATGTCAATAAAACAAATCTATTTATACTATTTCAGAAAAAAAATTTACGGGCATGATTCACTTTTAAAATTCTCAGGGCACTCGTGTTTATTAAAGATCGGCCCAAGTTGGGTAGCCAGTTTGTACCAATCGGAATGAAAGTGAATATCGAATCTAACTGCAAAACAATATCTGCACTACAAGGGTGCCATCTAGGCATTTGAGCCTAAAAAAATTTATAAAGTAGGCAGATACGCGCTGTTAAGATTCCACTTTCTTTAAATATTCCGACCGTTAGCCCAAGTCACTAGCTCAGCGGAGATGCAGAGATAAAAATCTATAAATTTTATATCTTAGATATAAAAGAATAAAAGCCACTGCCAGAAATTAACACATAAAAATATTTATTTACGCACATATAAAATAATATTTAAATTTTGAGGAATAAATTTAACGTTTATAATTTTATATTGATCTTTAATTCTAAATTTAAGTAGATTGCAAATAATGAGTTTACTATTTATTTAGAGGATCGAGTATGAATGGACTACATAGGTCTGCATTTGAAAGGAAAATATTCTTCCCTGATTTAACCTTAGGCAACAAATTTCGCAATCAACTGGCGCCAATCCATCTGATACATACATGTATTCAATGTAGCATGATACGACAACACAAAATACTATATTGTCAGGAATGTACATCTGAACAATAAGTAGAAATAGAGAAGACATTGACTCTCCACCAACAGGAATGTGACATCTGTTGGCAAGTAGATCAATAAACAAAAACCTCCATAGGAATGGACTGCGGTCTTCTGCCGACTTACAAACCCATCCATAGGCAAACAGAGGGTGTGTGGCGTATATCTATAATCCTGCCCGTAGTGGACCTCATACTACATCTACTAATTACACAAATATATCCAATCCATTGAACCAATTCAACTACAAAATGAATAACCTAAGATTACCCTCCCTTAATACAACTTTACAAAACTATATAGCCATTCACGCCCGACTTAATTTTAACATTTAAATACGTTCGCACAGATTTGTTTCAAAATGTTGGGTATAGATTGATTACATAGATTCCACGGTCAAAAACATTTCAAAATAAACATAAACGATCAAAATACAAAATTATTGATACCGACAATCGCAGAGGGAAACTTATAAGTAATCCAATAGTATTCACCATAAGATACTTGCGTTGTCACCAATAACTTAAAAGACATCCGAATAAATACATTTTAGATACTCACCATAAGGTATCATTATTTATCGAATGTCTATATATTTTGATCAAATATGAAAACCAAAATATAATTAACCGCAAACGAATCCATGCAAGCGTCTATAAACAACTTAAATTTCATACATTTAAATAATTTTTACAATAAGAAAAAAAAAATGGAAATGATGTTTATCAATCGGGACACATATAAAATTAAACATTATTAATTTGATTTTAAAACTTAAAAGTCAGATAGAAGTTCATAAGCTTGAACGAAAGTTCTTAGTTATTTTTTTAAATTTAGAGTTCATGTCAATATAGCTTACAGTATAAGGGTCCAGGTTCCTGTTGGCAATTCCCACGGCGTCTCCATTGGAAGAAAATGTTCTGGAGGTAGCATTAGCTGGTTCCATTCTGGTATCACAGTCTTTTCATTTTTTTTTTTTTTAAACAAACAAAAAAAAATGAGAGAGAACGGCAAGTGCGTCTTACCATTGTCATCAAATCAAGTTGGAAAAAACTGACTGGAACTCAATATTTTTTCTTTTTATAGTCCTCCTATGGATTCCATGAACAAAAACGTCACTGTTCTGTTTTTTCATTATGGTCCGGGCCTTTATTTGCTTCCATTGGTCAAGCTAAAATCTCTTTCTTCTCTTATCTAACTTTTCATCTGACTTTTTAATTAAACAGCTTTTAGATAATTAATAAACAATCATTTCCATTTACAGATTACAGGAATTAATTAATACCTGTTTTTATTTTAACTTACGTTATTTTTTTATTAAAATATTTTTATATTTCAATCTTGTATTTTTTTATTTAAAAAAATACGTTCAAATACTTTTTTTTCTTGTTTATAAAAAAAATATTTTTAAAGTTTAGCATCCGTGCGAATATATATATATGTTTAACAAACATTTTAATTTTAGCGTTTAGTTTTTTCCTTTTATTTGCGAACTTTTAAGTTTTTATTTTAAATAAATTTAACGACATATTTATATATCATTACAATATATATATATATAATCAATGCTCAGTTTATATTAAGATAGCAAATCTTCACACTTTAATGGACAAGCTTCAATCCACTGCAACCTCCAACTTTTCAGCCATCCATATCATTGAAAATCTGATGATGAAAACTCAAATACCATGCTGATACTAATATTATTACCATGCCCATGTTGACCTGAAGTCCCTCTGACCCCTCATGTATAAGACAGTATTCATTAAATACATATAAGAGGGATGGACGGGATACAAGCTTGATATGTAAATATTTGAAAACCAGGCACTCTTCACAAACCTGGGAGCTTAATTGTAAGTATAGAGGATTTGAACTCAGATTTTCAAGCACCCTTCAACTATCCACACTATCTAATACAACTGATACACATGACCACACACATGTAAAAAAGATTAATAATCACCAATATACATATTTCATGCTAAACCAGCACTCACCAGTTGGTCCAGATTATCATCTCTCACATATACATACATATATATATATATATATATATATATATATATATATATATATATTGATATATATATATATATATAATCAATGCTCAGTTTATATTAAGATAGCAAATCTTCACACTTTAATGGACAGGCTTCAATTCGATCCAACCTCCAACTTGATCATGTGTATCAGTTGTATGAGATAGTGTGGATAGTTGAAGGGTGCTTGAAAATCTGAGTTCAAATCTTCTATACTTATATATATATATATTATTTAGTGTCTGTATTTTTAAAGCAATATATGTAATTATATAACTGAATAATTGTAAATACAGTAACTAAATAATTAAAATTTTATCCACTTAGGGGGCTTTCGATTATCTCAGTAATCTCTGTCAACTAACGCATTAAAATGCTAACTTTTCCACAATTCCGTAATCTTCACGTTTACTGCGTGCCTGTTAATTAAGTCATGTTTATATTTATATATTAGCATAGCTTCTTTTATTTTTCTTTTATTGTTATTTGTTTCAATTTGCAATAAATTGAAGTCAAAACCATAAATGCATAATTTATTATGATCGTAAAAAACAAATGCGGAAAAAATTATTATTCACTATGCAATTTTGTTTTGATTTTTGAACTCGTTTTAATAATAGCAAGTGATCTTTAGTTCTTTTGTCCAATGTACAATTAGATTCTTCTATATATAATTGATTATATATATATTGAAATAGTATATGCCTTTTGAATATATATCAATGAGGTATAAATTAAAAAAATATATAGAAAGGAATTTTATTAATTTAGAAGTGTGACATCATAAATATTTTAAAATATTATATTATTATAATTAATTAAAGGCATTTTATACTCTTTATAAATAAAAGTTGATTTTATTAAATTATGATTTTAAAAAATTCAATTGTTGCCTTTAAAAAATTAATTGAAAGAATTGATAATTATTTATTCAAATATACTATTAAATAAACTGTAGATTTATTTATTGTTTTTTTTTTTTGTTGTTGTTGTTTTTGATAAATACCCAATAATGATTTCTTATCAAAAACTGTTTTGATTATGTGAACTAAATCAGCAGGTGTTGAATTAAAAAGAAAACATTGGATTTTAAACTCTCATAATAAACTAATAAATAAATGTGTTTTCTCCCAAGAATTTGGAAATCAAGACTCAAATTGATCATCTATTTCTTCATATTTTTATCCATCAAAAATATAATTACTTTGTAATCATCAATTGCTGCAGAATCATGCTTTTTCTATAACATTTTTAGAACTATCTTTTATATTTTAAATTTAGTGCCATTATGAAAGAAGAATTGGCTGCTATATTTTATATTTGAAGAATGTTAATATTTTCTACTCATAAATAAATAAAAAATACAAAACAATTTATACATCTTTATCAATTAGTTTTTAATTTATAATATATTGATTTTAACATAATTTTATGCTGGTATTAATTATTTATAAATTGTCAATTCATAAATATTGTATCAACCCCCATGTATATACTTATCAAAGCTATATGCAAGTAATATTTTCAAAATGTTTTAAATGTAATGTTTAAAAATAATACAGATCTGATAAATAATAATTTATTTGTTATTTTATAGATGTCATATTTCAATACAAATTTTGAAATATAAAATTTGTTTTATTTAATGATATTTACAATTTTAAATTATGATTGTTCAAATATAAATAAATATTTTTGTATATATGATATTTGACTGATGTTGTATGGATTGGCAATTGAGATATTTGTTCAATTTCGCTTAATATTGTTAGTTAGTTCCAGCTATAAATTTCCTATGGCTTCATTTTATAATACCTTTGTTTTGTAGCAAATTTTCTCATGAGTATGTCTAATGTTTATATTTTTATAAATAATACAGCTATAATGATAAATTAATATTTAAATATTTTATACATAAAGTTTTCTAAATAGTTGTTCTTCCAATGTCATTATTTAAAATATTAGTGTGTTAAGCTCTATATAACAGGCATTTCACCCATTGCTTAGCTTTATATACCTAAGTGTATTGGTTAATGTGTTATTAGACATTGATATCAATGATGGCTTGGTATGTTTTGACAATGTCTTAGATTATTGATCTTACATGTATTTGTTAATTATGATGTATGAATTTAGATATTGACATCATTTGCAAAGCCATTATTGTTATTTTATTTTTTTAAATAAATTATTTAGTTTAATAATAAATTATTTTATTTCTTTTATTATTAACTATTGCTTGAAATATCAAATATCGAATATTGTTATGTCAAATTAATATAGGTTTCCAAATATAACTAATGCTGATTATACTTGTCTTTTACATCAAGATTTATTATGAATTAGAAAAATTTCATTTTATAATTTATAATTTCTCAAATTTTTTTGTAATTGTGACTTTTGTAATAAAATTAACTTATATCTTTGATATTTTTTATATTAGATAACAATATTATACTACAATTTGGATGTAGGAAGCATATCTAAAAAATTTTATCTAATGGCGACTTCTGGTAAAATTACATATCCGTTACAATTTATATATATATATCATTCATTCATTATACTGAATCTTTACTATAACAAAGAGAGGGATATGTAGTTCTCATTTTCACAGATAGAGTAGAGGATGAATATAGACTGAAAATCTTAAGTTCAAATCCTATATATATATATATATATATATATATATATATATATATATATATATGTGTGTGTGTGTGTGTGTGTGTATGTGTAAATGAAGACAGAACACTGGTAGTACGAGGTATTCTTAGATTTTACAACTAATAAATAATGGACATTTTAATTTAATACTAGATTTTATTGTCTTTAGATTGTTTTTCAATTCTCTTTTCACAATTCAAAATATCCTTCATTCACATAGAGCAATATATAAAGTGAAACATCTGCAATTAAATATTTATTAAGTTGAGGATATTTACAATAAATCTATAATAAATTACATCAACAACTTAATCATGCCTACCAATTCTGTTCATGGTTTCTATAAAATATATTTAGACTATTGTCTAAAATAAAATATAAATATTACATTTTGTATGTTGTTTTCATGATGAATCTTACTATAGGCTATCAAATCCTTAGCACCAAATTCATTAATCTACATAAATTATCTATTTAATTGAAGGAAATATTTTCTGTCATTGATCATTAGTACAGAACAGTTATTAATTTGTATGAATTAAATACATTTTAGTTTTCACATGAATTTTTATTAAACATAATTTAACTTATTATCCAAATTTAAGTGAAAAATCTTAAAATATTTACAACTATTACTCAATGTATACGATTTAAACGCATATAAAATTCATCAAAAATAAATGTGCAATTTTTATTTCCTTTAATTAAAATTCTTCCATGGATCTAACTTAATCACCAGTCTATATGACTATGCAATGACTTGTTTTTATATTGTTGTTCTATTATCATACAGACGAGGAAGGTGGAACTAAAATAATGACAACACTAAAGATGGCAGTTTATATATTCAAACACATTTTTCATATAAACTTAGACAATTTAATTTATAAAAAATGTTAACATTAAAAGGATAAATAAACTACAGTAATGATTAGTTATGCACCTATCATGTTTTATCTGTCTTGATGTTTCTTTTAAGGTTTTATGGATTGAACATTAAAAATCTCTCCAATGACCATATGGTTCTGTTTTCAATTATAAGAAGATTTATATACCAACTATATCATAAGCCAAATAAAAATTACCTGATACATTAGAGTTTATTTGCTGGTTATTATTTTAGGACAACTGTTCTCATTGAAATCAAGAAATATTTTGAAGAACAAGATCTATGTTAAATTATAACTATTTATGTCAACATGATAAAATCTTGAATATAAATGAAAAAAAAAAAAATTAACGGTCATTTTACATAATGTAAAATGTTCACTTTATATATATATATAAACATTACAAATATAAAGCTAAACTAGTCAATATATAATTAAAATTACCCCAAATCCAAATTTCAACCTGACCAGCATAAAAATAATATTAAAAGACTACCAAAGGTTTCACTGCTACAAGAAGACTTCTCAAGTGTAAAGAACTAATAAAACTACACAATATATGTAATATTAAACATTACCCACAAATCCATTCACTTCCCATTCAACCTTAATATTAAAAGAACTCTTAAATAAATTAATTGCTTCAGAATAACAAATTTTCAATAATAAAGATTCTTTAATTCTTCTTTTGATTTCATTTCTCTCAAAAAAGACGACCTTAGCTTCATCAAAATCAATAGTGTGGCCTGTAACCTTTTCATGGACATACAAAGCAGAACTAAGATATCTATTTTTAACTCTACTTTTATGAACCTTTATTTTTTCATTTCTTTTAATATTAAGGGTGGATGGGAAGTGAATGGATTTGTGGGTACTGTTTAATATTATATATATTGTGTAGTTTTAATAGTTCTTTACACTTGAGAAGTCTTTTTGTAGCAATGAAACCTTTGGTAGTGTTTTAATATTATTTTTATGCGTTGAATTTGATTTGGGTAATTGTAATTATTAGATTATATGGGTATTATATATATATATATATATATATATATATATATATATATATATATATATATATATATATATATATATATATATATATATATATATAGTAATTCTAATATTTTCACAGATAGAAGATGTCATATTATTATTACTATTTGCGGGATATTCCGTATAGTGAAAAAGCTAAATGCTGATGTTTCAGGACAATATTAAGTACCTTCCTCAAAGTGTGCTCTTTCTCAAATCCTAAGAATGTGTGTGAGATTTAAAATAGTTTTTATCGTTTTCTTTCTCCTCATATTTAAATTATATTGGTTGAGAAATTTTAAAATTTATTTTCTCTTCCAATAGCTTCTTCCAAATATTGTTAATCTTCTTTAATTCACACCTTTCATTTATGCTCTTGGGCCTTTCAAAAATCTCTATCTGGTCATATTGTTCATTTTTTGCTAAAATATTTGTTCTTTTCAAAATTGATATCATGATTTGTTAATTTTATATGAGAAAAAATAGCTGATGAATTGGATTTTTCTCTGACTGCCAGAATGTGTTCTTTCTTTCTAATATTTATTCTACAATTAGTCCGTCCAATATATGTATGTGAATAGACCCTACATTGAATTTTATATACACCACAACACTCCAAAGCAATCTTATCTTTAGAAAGCGAAAATATTTCACTATTTTTTTATAAGTTGTATAATTTTTTTTTATAAGTAGTGTAAACTGTGTGAATATTATTATTCTTTAAAATGTTACCAATTCTATCAGTTACTCCTTTTATATATGGCAAAATTGTCTTAATTTCTGATGTATCAATATCTCTTTATATGTATAAGCTCTATTAATAATGTTGTAATTAAAACCATTATGAAGAAGCATTTTATTAGTAGTAGAAAGGTCCCGGTGAAAATGGCTGTCATCAAAAAGTCTCTTTGTTCTATCGAATAATGTCTTTGCCACTGAAAATAGTTGTGCAGTATGGTGATGAGAAGAAAAATGCAAATACCTCCCAGTGTGTGTTGGTTTTTGTTATATACCATGGGGTAAAGAACCATCTCCCCTTCTTTCAATCAAAATATATAAAAAGGTAATTGATTATTATTTTATATTTCCATAATAAATTTAATATTGTTGTGAAAAGAGTTTTAAAAATTAAAAAAGTCATCAAGAGCATGCTTTTCATGAGGCCAAATGACAAAGGTATCTTCAACATACCTCAGCCATATAGATGGTTTTTTAACTGCTAAACTCAAAATTTTATTTTCTATATCCTCCATAAAAAGAGAAGCTAATGCTGGAGAAATCACAACATTATTAATAGGGCTTATTCATATAAAAAGAAAAAAGCTTTTGATACAACAGAAATTAAGACATGTTTGCCATATATAAAAGGAGTAACTGATAGAATTGGTAACAATTTAAAGAATAATAATATTCACACAGTTTACACTACTTATAAAAAAAATTGTGAAATATTTCCACTTCCTAAAGATAATATTGATTTGGAGTGTCATGGTGTATATGAAATTTCAAATAGGGTCTGTTCACATACATATATTGGACAGACTAATCGTAGAAAAAATATTAGAAAGAAACACATTCTGGCAGTCAGAGAAAAATACAATTCATCAGCTATTTATTCTCATATAAAATTAACAAATCATGATATCAATTTGGAAAACACACACACACATATATGTATATATATATATATATATATATATATATATATATATATATATATATATATATATATATATATATATATATATATTGCAGAGACTATTACTATATGGTGAAACTGAGCTGAATTCAGACCCATATAGCTATCTGGTTTGCAAAGCTGGATATGAAAACATTTATGTGTCTGATAATTTCAGACATTCAAATTGATAGAAACATGGTTTATAAATCTGAATTTTGAGTTAGTATTTTAGATCTTGTTTTTTTAGACCCACCCCTTCATTGAGGTGATCCATAAGGTCAAAACAAATTGGTTTGGAGGTAGAGTTAACGATAGAGATTTTGAATTCTTTGTCTTCTGGCACTTATAAAAATAAAGATGTTTAGAGCTATTGGTAAACTCAATCTAGTGATCATTTAAATGCAAGCTTAAAAGCAAGTTATGATATATATATATATATATATATATATCATAACTTGCTTTATATTTTTTTTAATTATCAGACTATATATATATATATATATATATATATATATATATATATATAGTCTGATAATTAAAAAAAATTGAAATTATAATAAAAATAATAATTTTAATGGTAAGAAACTATTTTAAACAATCCTAGAAATACTTTCAGTTAATATCTTAAACCTGCCTCAACTGCCATTAAATTAAAAAAACAAAGTGGAAGCAAATGCCATCAATTTAAATTCCATGAATCTCATATTTTATTGTTAGCAGCTTGTCTATTTATTAAATGCATTCTATTCTTATTTATAAAAGTTACCTCCTTAATTTTTTTTTATTATGGTTTCTCTCTTCATGAAAAATTTTACATTTTTCAAGTCAAAATTAAATTTATTTTTACATGTTTTTTTCATGATCAAAAAAAACTGAAGGAGACATTAAATCACTATTACTTTTAATTTTTACACACTTATATAACAATTCATGTTTCTCAATCTCTTCTCAATACTGCACCTCCATTCATCTATATATGATAAATTACAATCACAAAAAATTGATATATGACATTACTTTTCTGCTTGACAGGTATGACATCCTTAGAATTATTGACTAATTTATTAATATTGTTTGAAACATAGAATGAAACATTAAACATTTTCTTATATATAACCTTAAAAAATTTCATTAGTGGATTTGAAATAAATGGAATAGATATCTATTGTTTACCATTAATACTCATTTCTTTTAAATCATTTTAATTTTTTTTAAATTCACATAAAGTTTTGCTTATTTGTTCCATTTCATAACCAACATCAAGCAATTCCTTGGCAAATATCTCAATATTTTTTAGTTTATCACTTTAGTAATGACATAATTTTTCATTCTGAAACAAAAAATATCTAAAACTTGCCATCTTATGCATCATTGGTATTTTTGATTTACAATTTATATATCCCTTTTTTGTAGTAGCTTAATTATTAATTTATAATTTAATATACTGTTATCTCTTGTAATAATTAAATCTAAATATTTAATATGTTTGTCCTGTTCCTTTTCAATAGTCCATTTCAAGATATTTAACTTATTTAATTCCTTGACAAGCAAATTTATAGTATTAGTATTTTCACAAACAAAAACATCATCCACATATCTTTTGTAGATTTTGATATCTCCAAAAGTACACATATTTAAAATACTACTCTCATATGTATATTAAAAAATTGCAAACTTGTGCAACTACAGGCTGACCCATAGGCCAACCTTTAGACATTTTATAATATTTACCTTCAAAAAATGCAACAATGTTAGCATTAAAAATGTTTGCATCTTTTGAAGGTCAATATTATAAAATTTCTAAAGGTTGGTCTATGGATCTGCCTGTAGTTGCACAAGTTTGCACTTATGTTTTATCTACATATGAGAGTAGTATTTTAAATATGTGAACTTTTGGAGGTTTTTAATTTTACCAAAGATATATGGATAATGTTTTTGTTTGTGGAAATAGTAATACTATAAATTTACTTGTAGAGGAATTAAATAAGTTAAATAGCTTGAAATGGACTATTGAAAAGGAACAGGACAAAATATTAAATATATAGATATAATTATTACAAGACATAGCAGTATATTAAATTATAAATTAATAATTAAGCCATTACAAAAAAGGGGATATATAAATTGTAAATCAAAAGTATCAATGATGCATAAGATGGTAAGTTTTAGATCTTTTTTGTTTCAGAATGAAAAATTGTCATTAACAAAGTCATAAACTGAAAAAAATTGAGATATTTGCCAAGGAATTGCTTGATGTTGGTTATAAAATGAAACAAATAAGCAATACTTTATGTCAATTAAAAAAAAAGTTATAATGATTTAAAGGAAATGAAGATTAATGGTAAACAATGGATATCTATTCCATTTATTTCAAATCCACAAGTGCAATTTTTTAAGGATATATATAAGAATGTGTTTAATGTTTCATTCTATGTTCCAAACAATATTAATAAATTAGTCAATAACTCTAAGGATGTCATACCTGTCAAGCAGAAAAGCAATGTTATATATCAATTTTTTGTGATTGTATGCTATCATATATAGGTTAATCTAGGTGCAGTATTGAGAAGAGATTGAGGGAGCATGAATTGTTATATAAGCATGTAAAAAGTAAAAATAATGGTGATTTAATGTCTCTTTCAGTTTTCTTTGATCATAAAAAAACATGTAAATATAAATTTAAATTTGACTTTGAAAATGTAATAATTCTTCATGAAAAGAAAAACCATAATAAAAGAAAAATCAAGTAGGCAATTTTTATAAATAGGTATAAAATTCATTTAATAAATAGACAAGCTGCTAACATTAAAATACAGGATTCATAGGATTTGAAATGATGACATTTGCTTCTGCTTTGTTTTTTTTTTTAATTTAATGGCAGTTGAGACAGGTTTAAGAAATTAACCGAAAATACTTCTGCTTTTAACAATATACACACATACATTATTTGTATATTGCTTTAAATTTCGAATTAGCTTAATAATATTTTAGAATGGTTCTATTTTAATCTTGTGACCTATTTAATGATTACAATTGAGTGAAGATAATTTTTTTTTATTTGCAAAAGGATTTACACGATATTTGAATATCTTTATAAACATATACATAAATATTATCCATGAAGTAGCTTTACTCAAGGCTGTCCAGAGTAATCAAAAGATTTATGAACATTTGTGCAATACCTCCAGACAAATTTCTAGCTTGTGGATTTCATCAGTGAGGAACCTTGGGATCTGAGAACAATGCACCTAGATCTTAGGATTTAATGCAACCTTCTGGCAGCCACCTTATTATCTATGTATAAAAATTTGAGTGCAAAATGAAAACACAATAATGTTATCAATTCAAGCTCATTAGTTTGTATAGTCATATAGATCTGAAGTCATTTCAGCATCCACCCTTTCTGGGGTCTTTGCTTCTTTAATAACCACAGTAACCAATAATCCTATTGGACAGAATTGGTATTAAACCTGTAAACATCGCACAATCACCAATCCTTATCTTTGCATAAGTGTAAAGAATAATGATCATGTGATAAACAAATATTGATTATTCTGGCTGACACTGGGTGGTGCTTCTTTAGAGAGTTTTGCCTCTATGGAAACAACTTGTGTAAGCATAAAGAATGGTGATCATGTGAGATTTAGTGGTTCAATAGTAATCATGCTCTATAAGATTATGATGACAGTGATTATTAAAGAACCAAAAATATAGATGTTGAACTGAGTTCAGATCTATATGATTATACAACTTAATGAGCTTGAATTGAAAATATTATGTTTTTATTTTGGAGAGTCACATTATTTCCTAAGATTCCAAACTGGTGATAACTATAAGCTAAATCTTGTTTGGAGATGTTGGATGAGTGAAATTTTATGTACAAATGTTCCTCCATCCATTAATTACTCTGACAAGCATTGAGTAGCACTATCTGTAAGAAGAATTATGCCTGTGTGTAAACAGCCTGTGTAAGCATGAAGAATTGTGATCATCTGATAAATAATTATTTATTGATAGGTTTTTTTGTTTTGCTTATATAACGTTTTTTTAAAAAACCTATTACAATTGTATTCATTTTCATCCCTATACAAATACAAAAATATTTTAAAAGGTAATTTAAAAAAAAATTAATTAATAAAACTTTTTATTATTTTACTTTAGAAGCACTTTGTAGCAATATGCACTTCATGCATATCATACAGGAAATAGGATTTTGAAATTAAATTAATAACTATTTGAATAAAAAACTTACATTTTAACTTTTACAGATAATTTATTAATTGATAAATTATCTGTATTTCATTTTATTTTCAGACTTTTTTTGTTTTCTTGTTAAAATTAATATATTTTTTTTCAATTCCAGTCGGTGGTTTTGGTAAAATGCCATCTATTGATCATAAATAACAAGTGATAGCAAGTTACATGAATAACTTGTTTTTGTTTTTCATAAATGTATCTTTAAAGGTTTCTTGCAATGATATATATTGCAGAGACTTTGACTATGTGGGGAAACTGAACTGAGATCAGACCCATATAGATATCTGGCTTGTTAGGCTGAGTTTGAAGACTTTACCGGTCTGAAAAATTCACACTTGCAAACTGATAGAAACGTTTTGCATAAACACTTGGAGTCAGTGTTTAGATCTAGTTTCTAACTCTATCCTTCACTGATGAAAGCAAATAGCTTAAAATCAGCTAATTTGAGGGTGAGCCAATGAAAGAGATAGTTAATTCAGACTCTTTTGTTGTTTATGTAAACAAATTTTACACTTGTTTCAGTGGTTTTGGTAAAACGCCATCTATTGATCCTATATATATATATATATATATATATATATATATATATATATATATATATATATATATATATATATATATATATATATATATATATATATATATATATATATATATATGAAATGCATTCAATATTAGAAATTAGACTAAAAATAAAACATTAATCCCTGAAAATAAATAAAAGTGATTAATAAACAAAATAATTACTATAAGCATTGATTTCAGTTGTAGGTTATAAAAATTATTATTATTTCCCAAAAAGAAAAACATATTTCCAAATAAAGAAACAGAAAATTGAGACATAAATCTTGGATATAAATTGTTCTTAATAACAGATTGTTTGCAATATATAATCAATATATAACATGTGTCATCTTAAATATATAACATGTTTTTATAGCCAAAAAATTATATCCATCTATTATTCCAAGTAAATAAACAAAATATATAAATGTTGTTTAAAATAAATCCCATTTTCTTTCATATTTGAATGCAAAAACAGAATGTTTACTATTTAAAAAAGTTTGAAACAAACATCATTAGTTTGAATATGTACTATTATCATATAATTTTTTTAACAACATAAATTTGGCTGTATAGATATGTTTAATTGAAAAAAATATGAGAATGTCAGTATTTTATAGACAGTCAGAAAATATCAAACATCTTTATTATTCGAGAAACAAAAACTATTTTAAGAACATTCTTTTTTTTGACAACACTTCAAGTGAAATTCATTATTAACATTATGACCTGACAAAATAAAATCTTTTCAAATATTTGATAAGTATAAAGCAATTATCAGATTTTAATGCAGAATTTGATAAATTTATTATAAATCCATTTTTATTCATTCACATTAAAAAAAAAAAAAATTACAAAAAAAAATGTTCATTTACTTACAGTATTTATTTATAACGTTGTTGATAATGTTTGCATCTGTTGTTTTTTTATAACAATATTTAAATATTTAAAAATGTCAAATGTGTATTTTTTAGACTATTATTCATTTATAAAAGTAAATTTAAAAAAATGAAGATGAATTTATTAAGTTTTGGGTTAAAATAAAGATTTTATATAGAAGTAAAAAATTGAGCACTTTCAAAAACTTCCACCAGATGGAACAATAGAAAATATCACAATTGTAAAGGGATAATTCTAGATTAGATAAATAGTCCAACATATAATTAAATAAAATGTTTACAATAGGAAATAATTAATTACTTTTTAAGGTAACTAGTTCACAATCTATATATTAAATTGTCTTACTAAAATATACATTATTTAGTAGCAAATTTTAAATTACAAGTTTTATATTTTTCTTTTTTTTAAAAATGTAAATATTTTAAAGAAATATAGAAATCAATTCAGTATTTATTGAAAAGATAGGTATCTCAACTATAAATAAATGAGAAAATAATTTTGCTACATTTATTTTGAGGTGTAAGTATATATCTTATAATATTAGAGTGATGTACCAATAATTTGTTGACTTCCATTCAATGCAGAAAATCTTTAAAATAATATTCATGAAACATTAAATGTGCTATTAATAGAAAAATTCTATGAAGCATTAATAATATTAAATATAATACTACCAATAATGGGCAACACAGAATTACTCTAATAAAGAAAAACCCATTAGGTATCATTCCATTTAAAGCTATGTACATTAGTATAAATAATAAATTAATTTTAAGGTTTGTGATACTAATAAAATCTATTAACCTAATCATTCTATTTTATCATTACAAATCGATGTTCTTGCTCTTTTTGATAGTTTTGCATATTTTCTATTATTTGACTAAATGTTTATTATCAGCTCTTGCACTTACCTTCTAACATAGGCTAGTCTTTTATATATATGTTTTATTTTCCATATCTTGTAAATTGGTATCATTATTGTATAGATTCTTATCTTTATTTTTTAAAAGTATTTCCTCTGTATTTTTGTAAAATTCTTCATTACTTTCTTTTAACAATTTTTGGTGTTTTTTTTAAGATATTTTGCTAGATCCGCTTCATAATTTTATTTTATTTGTTTTTGTTTGATATCTTCTATTTATTATTTCAAATTTTTTTCATGTTTTGCTACATTTTCTCTAAAATTTTCTTATTTTATTCTTAATTTCCTTAATTAATTTTATTATTATTTTGACTATTATTTGGTGTGACCTTGTAGACTTGGTTATTTTATGTCTTGCCTTGCCAAAGTAATTACATGTTGGGCATTTTCATAATCTAATATGAATTGTTGAATGCATTTCTTAGTCATATGATTCTCCTCTCTTCATCAGATATTGATAGCCTGATTAGTAATTATATTGGCATGAGATTAAAAAAACAGACATTTATTTTTGTAAATATTAAATTTAAATACAAGTTCTAACCAACTAGGCATGGTTTATTAAAACTGAAATTAGTACAATTTTATATACTTCTCTATGAGGATCATTTTGATTTCTCCACTTTTTTTAAACATATGTTTAAGAATAGTTTTCAAATGTAATCAATTATCTTACTAAATTGAGTTACAGATTTATTTACCATTGTTATGTGGGTATTTTTATTGAATTTTATTTCATCTTTGTACTATTTTTTTTGTTCAATATGTACTTTCTTCTCTAATCATTAGTTTGTATTTTTAAATTGTTTGTCAAAAGGATAACTGAAACTAGTATACTCATTCTCATATTGACATAATATTTTAACGTTTTATTTTTAAGCATTTGAAATTGAGGATGTATAAATATATGGATTAATACAATGTTTGTGGTTTTGGACAGGTGTTCTTATGTTATATTTGTAGATTTTATTTAATTTGACAGTTATCCATGTATGTATGTATAAATTATCTGACCAATAATTATTTTTTGTTGTCTTGTTAATATTTTCTTAGTGAAAGCTTATACATAAATATTATTTATCAGAGTTTGCACTATATAAAATTTTTCTTTTACAAAATCACTATATTCTGAGCAGATCTTTTTTGGGTCTCTGTTATTATTGCATTGTATGTGATGTATTTTTATGTGTATATAAGTTTTTTTGTAAACTGTAGTTTTGTTTGCTATAAAGGAATCTCATTACAAGAACATTTAAAATGATAATTTCATTCTATTTTGATACTATTATAAATTTAATTGAAACTATGTTATTGAAACATGTTCAAAATTACTGTAATAGTGCTTCATTATGTTGTTATATTTCAAATATGGGTTTGTTTGTAGGAAATAGTATTTAATCAGTGGTAGTAGTGGTAGACCCATGAAAATCCCTTGATTTTGTTGGAAATATTTTTGTTAAGGTATGCTATTATGGATGTTAATGATTCCATTATATTAGCAATATGAAATGAGTTGTTTCATTTGTAAGCTATTATCAACATTTACTCTTTTTTATAAAGTAAGCAATTCTTTAATCAGAAAGTACATTTGTAAATAAACTTTCCATATCAAATAGTTTTTTTTTTCAATTTTTATGTACATGATAAAGAACTGTGACATGTGCAGTAAAGGATTAAAAATCTTTACAACAAATCTCAACAAATTTTGGCATCAGAAATCTCTATAATTAAGAATATATTTTAATGATAAATGGTTCATAAAGAATTTACAAAGACCATAAAGTTGAGAGATTTTGGTAAAATCTTATGGGTTTTTTTTTAGATTCAGTGAAATATTTGTGATGTCTTTTTTAGTAATACTTGCAACTTTATTTTTGTAATTGCTATTAAAGATTTTTTCCAATTGTTTGTACTGGAATGCTGAGATAAGTTGTTGTATTTTGTCATTATAATCAGTTATATTCATTATAACTTTAATATTGAATTTATCAGCCAGGGAAATGATTATGGATTTGTCTAATTAAAAAATTTCAGTTTTTGATGTTGTACAAACGTTCTTTTTATTATTCTAACATAATTCTTCTTCTTTTAGTGGCAATTTTAGTAACTTCCTGACTTTTTGTCATTATATATACTAAATGGATATTCATGTCATGATATCAAACTTTAATCATTTTTCCAAAACAGAAATTTCAGCATCTGTTAGGTATTTAGAACTAAAAGTTTTAACTAGTGAAACTGCTTTGTTGTTTGGTACAATATAATATTTGATGCAACCAATTAGGTATTTTTTTCTTTTCATGTTATTCTATTATTTATTTCATGCAATGTTTTTCACAGAGACAAAACTTTCTAAACAGTAATACCACTCTGTGCAAGCCAGAGTAATCAATGAATGCAGGAAGGTTTTTGTATAAAATCCCTATCTAGTGTTTACACATCCTATATCTCCAGACTATTTTTTAGCTAGTGACTCTCATCAGTAAGGAGACTTGAATATCAGTGCACTGCATCTAGATCTTAGGATCAGATGTAATCCTCAAGCAACTGCCTTTTTTTTACCTTTTTAGCTAACTATAAAACTTTTGAGCCTAAAATAAAAACACAATAATGTTTTCAACCTAAGCTCATTAGCTTGTATAGTTGTATAGATCTGAAATCAGTTCAGAATACATACGTTTTTCACAGAGGCATTCCATACAGTAGCAGCACTCAGTATAAGCCAGCAATTAATGGATGTAGGAAGGTTTTTGAATAAAATCTCTATCTAGTGCTTATTTTTCAAATATCTAGATGCAGTGCTTTCAGATCCAAGGCTCTTCACTGATGAAAGCTAAAAGCTAAATACTGGTTTGGGGATATTGGATGAGTAGGCACTAGATAGGGATTTTATGCAAAACAAATCCTATATTTATTGATTACTCTGGCTTACACTGAATGGCACTACTCTATGTAGAGTTTTGTCTCTATGAAAAATAGCTTGTACAAGTATAAAGAATATTGATCATGTGATGCTTGATGGTTTAATACCAATCTTGCCCAAAAGTATAATAGTAGATATGTTATTAATGAATTAAAGACAGCAAAAAGTATAGATGCTAAACTGAATTCAGATCTATACAACTATATAAGCTAATGAGCTCAGCTTGAAAACATTATGTTTTTATTTTGGACTCTAAGCATTACAGTTATCTGAAAGAATAAAAGATGGCTGCTGGAGCGTTGCATTAGATCCTAAGATCTAAGAGAAGTGCTCTCAAATATAAGGCTCTTCACTGATGAAAGATAGTCTGAGATTTTGGAGGAACATGCACTAGATAGAGATTTTATACAAAAACTTTTCTACATCCATGAATTACTTTGGATTGAACTGAGTGATGCTACTGTATGGAGAGTTTTTCCTCTGTAAAAAGCAGCACATGTAAGCATAAAGAATCATGATTATACTTTTTTTTTAATTTTTCATGTACATTTGAATATAGTTTTTTTACTGCTTAAAGATATTTTATAAAGGTTTCATCAGTAAGTTTTAATTTTTTTAAATGTCTAAATTTCAATAAACCACACACACCTTAGTTCTGATTATCTAGTTGCTGAAATTTGTGTTTTGGTAAGACCCCTCAATTTTGCCATCATACCTTCAATTTTTTTATTAGATATAATGCATGCAACTGAGACAATCTCTCAAAAAATTGTCCTAAAAATTCAGCAGAATTATACTGGCTAATAAAAAAAATGGAGTCTCATCAAAAATTATAATCAACCATTCCCTATTGTGAGAAGAAAGCTATTAAATCTCTAATATTAGACATATTCAAAATATTTTATTTTGCTGACAAAAGCAATAAATACTACCATTGCAATGGATGAAGCTGATTGAAATAATAAAATATGAGAAACTTTCCCAGCATGCCAGTGCAAGTAATGTGGCCAATAATCCAATGCTTGCTTTAAAACAAAATCACAATCATTTTTCAGAAACCATAGATATTTCAATAATTATGACTTTTATGATCTGCCTAAAATTTAAAATGCCCACATGACAATAAAACACATTATTACTTTAGAAGCTTCATGATGATTTCATGTCATGGTTTATGGTTCTTTGTAAAGGATTATAAGCACTTTGAGAAATTAATCAAGAATATGGAAATAAAAAAAACTTGATATCATTATATGTTTTGATGTGAAAAATTACAAATGAACTATCTAATTCTGCATTGTCAATTCTAATAAATATAATAAATAGTCACAATAGCTTACAAGCCAGAGCAACTCTTTATTGAAAATATAAGGATATGATTAATATTTTTTTCCGTTACAACAATATACTGTCAATACAACATGGTAAAATTGGAAATCACAGCCATAAATATTACTCCATACACATAAAACTACATTTCTTGGATTGATGGCTATGTAATGGAAATACTATTATAAAACAATCAGGACGTTGATCAATAATGTATCACTTTCATTCCAATTATCAATAGAATCAAAACTAGTATAAAAATTAGCATTCTTAGATGCATTTCTGACTAGTTTCGTTCATGACTAAAAAATTGACAATTTGCATATTCCCCCTTCACAAAACGTGATATTATTTAGTATATACAAGCGATTATGATACACCCAAATCCTTAAATTAGACTATGAATATTCAATAGATCATGTAGAAGTTTATTCAGAAACCAATTATTTGGAAAAGTAAATATCTGTATAGAGTAAACAATTTTAAAAAATGATTATCCATCACCTACCATTTAAAACATCTTAAAGCTAACAAATAAAATATTGATTGATCTATTTTGGAAAAAATATTGTATTTTCTTTTTAATGGAAATATTTTATTTATAAACGACAAATAAAATTTCTATCAAGCTCCAATAGCTATTTTTAAAATTAACAATAACGAAAAATATAAGAAAAAAATAAAAATATAGATTATAAAAAAAATTAAATGTAAAAATCAAAAACAATGTTTTAGTTATTGATATACTTAAATCCTTTCAGTAATCGATATATATATATATATATGTGTGTGTGTGTGTGTGTGTGAATTTTTTTAAAATATATATATATATATATGTGTGTGTGTGTGTGTGTGTGAATTTTTTTAAAAAATAAACCTATTAAATAAAAACAATATCATCCTATAAAATATCTTATAAATAATAAAAAACAACTAAATATAAGTGATGAGAACACCTAACAACTATTACAGAAAATAAAAACAAAACTCAAACATTAACATTTAAAGATAACCTATTGTTTGCTTACTTTATAAATATGATAGATTTTTTTTTTACCATACTTACTTATAAAATATATAAAACTTCAAATGTAGCAGAATTCAATTTTATAAATTCTTCTCTTATAAAAGATATGAAAATCAGTGTGCAATAAAAATTCATTAAATAGCTTAATTATTTAAAAAAGGTTTTTTTTTATTCCCCACAATCATTAAAATTGGTTTTAACTTAATATTAGACATTGCTTCATTTATAATTCTCTTTCTGTAATTAATGAAGCTGCTGTTCATTTCTAAATAATGTCATTATTTGCTTTTTAAGTGCTATAGTAATATTGTCATAAAATACTAAAGAAAAAATATATTTGTTAACTTTCAATTTATTTATCTGTCTTTCATTTTTAGAAATATTAAATTGGCAGCAACATTGATTACATCATCAGCTGTAAAAATTGGCACGGTGTTAAAATCTTTCCAAAACTGTAATTATAAAAAAAATATCATTTGTTAAAGAACTCAATAGATATATCTTAAATCTGCTTTCATTCAATTACATTAAAAAGTTGTAATATGAAAAAAAAACATTTCTTCTATTTTTTAGAGAATGTTTACACTAACTTGTTGATGATGTGAATAGTACTTTGCTCAATTTACAAGTCTGTTTTTAAATATTTAAAAATATCAAATGTGATTTTCAAGAATATTACTTTTTTTATAAAATTAAATTAAAAAGAAATTTAGTCCAACTTATTAAATTTCAGTATAGAACAAACATACTTGTTATTAACCCTTTTTGCAAGCACAAGCACCTCTTATGTCTTAGCATTTTCTGACAGATTTCTTTGTCTGACAAGTCAACATAAAATATATGATAAAATGGTTATTTCTCTTTAGAAAATAATAAATTTGGCTTTATTTGATAGATTTTTTTATTTATTACTGAAATAAATATCAAATGTTCACATTTTGTTTCTATAAATATTAATAAAATTCGTCTGTAATCAAAACAAAAATGTTATACATCATTGTTTCTAGAAAAATTATTTTCAGTTTCTAAAATCAATTAAATATTTGTTCTTTCTTATTTCTTTTATATCTATCAAATTATGCTTTAAAAGTTTACATTCTTTTAATATTTATTGCAAAATTATGATATTTTCTTACTCATAAATAAAGTAGCTTTTTTATGTCAGAGCTAGAATTATTTCATTTGCTTCACACCATATTTATGGTATCTGATAATATAACATAACATTTTTGAAAATAAAGTGTTTCATGTCAAAATAAGGTATTAATAACTTTTATTTCTTGATATCTAATAATATTGTGCAAGTTACTTTTAAAAAAATCTAAAACCGTAATAAATTCGCAAATAAATATACTTTTGCATCATTGGAAACTCCAATGACAGTAGACAATAGCTGACCATGTCAAGGTGGGCTTATGTCTATTTAAGAGCATGAATTTTAAACTTCATGCTTTTTTTCACTCTTTTTTCGGAAAAAAAAATTATTTTAATACAATATACTGTTTTTCATGCATTTTAATGTACAATATTTAGAAAAAAATTACCAGGGAGTGAGTTGGCCAAAAGACGTTTCTGTGTTGTTCCAAAATTTCAAAAAGTTAACAGTATTATTTAGTAGATTTTTATTTTGTATTTTTTTTTGATAAAAAATTATTGCAATATTTTTTATTTAGTATGCAATATGATTTGCAAAGCAATGTTTGGATTTTATTTAATATTATTTTCATTTTCCATATTTTCGTTTGGTTTTATAAGTTTATCATTTAATCAATATATTTATTAGTTATTCTTTTTTTATTACATTTAGTTATATTTAAAATATTTTTTTTATTTTAACAAATATTTTGATTTTTTTAAATTTTATTTGTTTCTATTTCAATTTGAACAACACTTACTTAACATACCTTTTCTGGAAATTTGAAATTCATTATATATAATGTATATGTTTAAATACTTTTAATATTTTTATAATTATAAAATTTACATTGTTATTAATTGTTTCTTCAATTTTAAAATCAATATTATTTCTATAACTAAAGTTTCTTTATAATTTTTTTTTAAATGTTGTTTTACTCATCTTAATAATATTAAAATAATCATCAGCAAATCTTTTGTAAATTATTGATTTGTGTATATCATTTAAAAAAACCATATATTCCAGATGTAGCTTTTATAAAACAGATAAATATCCTCATTTTTTTCTTATTTGTTTAATAATTAGTATTTTATTATTAATTAGTAAACAATTTGATATTTCTTTTGTTTCTCCTGGTGAGAATTTTTGAAAACTACTGTATAAAATCTCTATTTTATATTGAAACTCAATATGATAAGCTTGATTGTTTTTAAATTTAATTTTATAAAAATATTAACAAAACATGTTTGACTTTTTTAAAATAATTAAAAACTAACTTGTAAATCAAACAATGTAATATTGCCATCAACAACAAAGTTATATAACACACTTTCAGAAAACAAACAAAATAGTTATTTTTTCATGTCAAAAAGTGAAAATAAATTTATGGTAGATATATTGATTCCATTTTTAAATCTGATATTTTTTTATAATAATTACAATTTTTGAAAGTATTTTAACATCATGTTAATTCTGACAGATAATGGCATTACCCACATCAAAAATATGATTGTTTATAATATGGTCAAATTTATTAATTTCTATTCCTATAAATAAAAGATAAATAAATTGAAATATTACAAGGATTTTCTTTCTTATTTTAAATAAGAATCAAAGAATTATTGTATTAAAATCATCAAAAGTATTTTATAAATAAAGAAAAAGTTGTATTTCATTTATACCAAAATATTTGTCTAAGAATGAGATCAGAATGAAATAAATGCTTAGAAGGTGTTTTATTCAGTATCAAACATCAGTGATATTCCTTAGATGTAAGATGACTTCCATAACATATTGACCTTTTCAGATTCCCCCCTCCCCAAATAATGTCAATAAAGGTATAATGGGGTTTTATAATTATAAAAAATCCAGATATTATCACTTAGAATACTGTTAATACAGCATTTTAAAATTACAAAATACATGTATTTTTTGAATAAACAAGAAATGGTTCACAATGGCAGGGAAAGAAAGAAGATTAAATAGAAATATTACTTTGGTGCAACTTTTTAAAAAAAATTATAATAAGGATTAAATGTAATATAAAAAGCTTAATTAAACATATTTTTTATAGTTAATTAAGAAATACAAAGTAAAATTTAAATAAAATGATAATGAAAATATATAGTATAGATGTTAATTAAAATTCATAGTGTAATGGTATACAATATGCCATTACAATAATTTAAAGTTAAAATAAAAACTTAAGTTCGTAAATAAAAATAAACTTATTAAAAACTAAAAGCTAAACTTAAAGAGTTGTTAAACATATATATATATATATATTCGCACAGATGCAAAACTTTAAAAGTATTTTTTTAAATAAAAAAAAATTATTTGAACGTACTTTTTTTATAAAAAAAGGTAAAGATCTAAATATAAAATATTTTTTTAGTAAAAATTAACATGAATGAAAAAGATTCCTATGGAATCTCAGTAAATGGAAATGATTGTGTTATTAATTATCGAAAAGCAAACTAGCCCTTGGGACTCTTATATAAAAAAGTCAGATGAAAGTTATAGATAAAAATTAGAAAGATTGTTTTCACTCTGAAGCAGAATGTCCAATAGAAGCAGCAACCAACACTCAGACCCTAATGAAAATCATTGATTGTTCAGTAAATCCAGATGATTTGTAAAAAAAGAAAAATATTAAAATTGAAAGACAGTTCCAGCTTGATTTTTTTTGAGATGGGTGATAAGACACACTTTTCACCCTCTCTCTTATTTCAAATAGAATTACTGATGAATTATGAATGGTACTATTGCAGACCTTGAATCACATGGGTTCTGCAATAAAATAGTACCAGGATTGAACCAGCTAAGGCCACATCCAGAACAACAGATTGGTCTTCCAATAAAGACTTTGCAGTAATTGGCACCAGGAACCTGGAGCTCTTCTACTGTAAAATATAAACTGAAATTTTTTTAAAAAGTAATTAAAAATGTTCATCAAGATTTGACAAGCTAAATATAATTTTTAAAATGAACTTTTATCGGACATTTAAGATTTAAAAATCTATTAATAATGTTTCATTTTATATATTTGAGTTTGCTAATTTAATCATTTCCATTTTTTATTAATTTATTGACTAAATTATATAAATGTTAAATTTAACTCAGGCATAAATGGCTGCATAGATTTGTAAAGTTATATTAATTAATTAAGGGAGGGTTAATCTTAGGCTATTTGTTTCATAGTTAAATTGGGTTAATTGATTGGATATATTGGTGTAATTAGTAAATGTAGCATGAGATCTGCTACATGCAGGATCATATTATATGCTGCACTTGGGCAAAATAAATCCCATTTTTCACCAACCATCAGAAGCAGACAGTATTTCCTGCTTTTTGGATCACCCCTTTAGTCTATGGAATGGTATAGTAGGACAGCAAAAAAGACCACAATCCCT
Source organism: Epiperipatus broadwayi (assembly GCA_028023455.1). NCBI lineage: Eukaryota > Metazoa > Onychophora > Udeonychophora > Euonychophora > Peripatidae > Epiperipatus > Epiperipatus broadwayi. Next base: position 145,933 of record JAQFVV010013097.1, read on the forward strand.
TCCTATGAAGTTATTTTATTGTTCTTTTCACCAGACAGATGTAACATTCCTGTACTGATCAAGAGACAATATCTTCTCTATAACCATGCTGTTCAGGTGTGCATTACTGACAGTATGGTATTGTGATGTCATATTCATGCTGCATTGAATACATGGATGTATCAGAAAGATTGGCATTGGTTTGACTGCAAACTTTTGGCCTAAGGTTAAATAAGAAATATAATTTTTTTTTTCAAATGCAATCTATGTAGTTTATTCATACTCAACAATTCATCTGTGTGGATTGTTTAAAATGAAAATTTAAATTTAAAAATTAATAAACAATCTAAAATAATAAATTTTATTCTTCAATTTTAAATGTTTATATACATGCATTAATAAATGTTTTTGTGTGTTATTACTAGCAGTAGCTGATTTATTTATTTTATTGAAATGTTTTTATTAAAATATATTTTAAATATCTATATTATAAATTATGTCTGCTTCTCCATGAACTAGTGGCATGGGATGATGATTGGAATAAAATATATATGTAAAAGTAAGATCTTAACAGCATTTATCTGCCTACTATATAAAATTTGCAAGTTCGAATGGCCTGGTGGCACCCTGTAGCACAGATAGAGTAAGACTCTATGATCACCCAGCCAATAATATATATATATATATATATATATATATATATATATTATATATATATATATATATATATATATATATATATATATATATATATATATATATATATATATATATATATATATTTGTTGAGCCCAGAAATTATATGTAATTAAAGAGAAATTATTTCCACCATTAATATATGCATTGCACTGCTTTATAATAATTCAAGGCTGTAATGTTGAATACTGAGAAAACTATCAAACTCAAATACAAAATAATAACTTCTGAAAAGATGAGAGTAGATATCTCATCTTAAAACCTACATTATATTTTAAAATCTACATTCTATTTATATAGGTCAATTTAAAGCATCATAGTTTGAGAGCATAAAGATGTTTCTCTATCCACTTTTACATCCATTTTTTCATGTATTAACTTTTGTAAAAAATAATTTACATGTTAATATTATGAATTCTTAAAACTATACAACATTTAATCCCATTTGCTTGAAACAAAGATTACATATAATTATAGAGAAATAATTTTCACCTTTAACCCTTCTGTATTCTGACAGACTTTCTTTTTCTCATTAGATTTAATCTTTCACTTTTCATTTTGATATTAAATCATTATTATTTATCAGAATATAATAAATTTGATCTCATTTGCTAGATGATTTTGTTTAGAAATTAAATAATTTTTAATAGATCACATTTGATTTTTGGGTTTACTTTAAAAATTATATTAATTCAAAAAAAAAATGCTGTCACATCATCAAATTTCAGGTCGAGTCAATTCAATTTATAAAATGACTGAAATCTTCTTTGTTTCAAGCTTAATTTTAAAATCTGAAAAGTGTTTTTTTTTAAAAAAAAACTACTAAATCTATCAATTTATGCTTTGAAAGTTTACAATTTGTTCATAATTTTTATGATATTACTAAATATAATAATATGCTGAATGACCTCAGTTCTAGAAATTTGTGTATTCCTGCATGCATAATCTCTATAATAATATTCAGAATAAAATATTCTTTTATATATAAAAATAAATTATTTCTGAAAAAAATAAATATGAAATAATATTTATTTTGAATTTTTAATAATTAGTACACATTTATAATACAAATTTAATAATAAACTTAAAAAAGCAATCAATTTTTTAAACCATCATAATGGTTTTTCAACAATCATAATATTTCCACAAAATACATTCAATGATCTTTATGATTACCAAATAAACAATATCTACTCATCAAACCAGACTTTCAGTTGCTTTAGGATACTGATTATTTGATTTTCCCTGCCATCTTTTGATTTTTTTTGTAACCAAAAAAATATTAAAATACAAATTATATGAATTTTAAACTCATACAAAAAAAAGTTTCATAAAATTTTCATCTAGAAGAACACTCCAAATATCTTACTTTTTAGAAATCTCAGATGAAGTTTTGTCGTTTTGAAATATAATATGATTATAATATATACTGTATTGATTTTATAATAGCACAACTATTTCATAATGAATACTAAGGTTACTGTCAAACTCAAACACACTCACCATTTTTTTTATATATATATATATATTATTTATTATATATATATATATATATATATATATACACCTGGGTCTCTTTTTATACGGACTTATTTAACATGATTTTGAAGTTATGCGATTCGTGTTTGACCGGAAATCGACCTCCGATAATGCGCTATTACTTTAAATAATAAATTTTGCGCACTTACGTTATATTGAAAGTAATAGCACATTATTGGAATTTTACTTTCATCTTAGTAATTTCAATATTTTCAGTGCTTTATAATAGTAAGATTTTATGTAATAATACAATTAAAATCATGATTTCAACATTTTATGTATACACCCATTAAATTTTACAAGATTATAATGTAAATTTGTTCAAACATTGTGCATGTTAATTTTGCATTTTAAATCACATTCTGTTTTTGCTTTTTAAAAAAAATGTCATCAATTATTAATCATTTAGTGTCCACAAGTTTATTTTTAAAAGGTCAGTAATAGCAGTGGGCACAATTAAAAATTAAAATCTGATTTTTAATTGTAATTAACAATTTAAAAATTATTTACGGGTGACTTGAATTTAATGTGATTTAAAACAAAATTTGATTTTTAAATGGAATTGAAAATTAAAGACAAAAATAAGAATTTAATTTTTAGTTGTTAGTTTTAATTAAATTTTTCCCAGCGGTGGTAAATAAATGTCTTTTTATTATCATAAGTCTAAATTTATAAACAATTAATAAAATCATGGTCATCATCAACAGAAAACCATTAATAAAAAATGAGAGTGAACTTGCCACTAGTTGTATTTCCTCTTGTGAGAATAATTGCTGAGATATTCTTGACTTCGTTTAAGGAGAAGCCAAATACATCACATCACATGAGAATCTGATTTTTTACTAGTTTGCAAATGAACGTGCTTTTGGGCAAATAGCGATAATAAGTAAAATGTGTATAAAAAATGTAAATTACTGTACTGTAAATTATGCATAAAAATATATTATTTTGAATAAAATTAAGTATTATAGTTAAAAAAGGTTTGTCATGTATCAATTTTTTTTCAAATTTGAAATTTTTTATTAGTCATATTTTATTTCCTTATTTTTTTTTTTTTTTGTGTGAATTTTAAAGTAATTTTGCGTTGGTGCTTTGCTTTTACGTGAATTTTGAAAAGTCACAGACCACATCCCCCCCTTTTCAATGTAAGTTACGTCTATTTTTGCGCGATTTTGTTTGCGTGTCTTTTCTGAGGAACCTATCTATCGCGTAAAACGAGATCCAGGTGTGTATATATATATATATGTACCACCAATAAAATGTCTCCATTAATTATAAACTATTGTAAGAAAAATAAATAGAATAGCAGTTGAGACGGATCAAGGAAGTAACCAAAAGTACTGCTGCAGATTGAAAGATTGGATGTAACAGTTCATTACTGTTATATATATATATATATATATATATATATATATATATATATATATATATATATATATATATATATATATATATATTGTTTACCCACTCACACATCACTGCTCACATACATTATATTAGCAAATGCCCAGGGTGCCAGTTCTATTAAAGAATAGAATGATTTATCATTTTATCTGATTCATAATTAATGCTGAAACTTTTTTACTTATGTTTATCTTACAGCTTCGCTCAGTGGGAGGTTACCAAAAGTTCATAACATATAGAGAATATAAATAAATGAAGAAAGAAATACTACAAATTGTCAAATAAAATATAAACCTTATTTATTAATAACCAAATGATAAAGGCTAGCAGAGTTTGATTTATTCCATCTAACAAAAATATAATTTCAATTTGATCTCTTCCATCATCCAGTCACACTCTATATTAGCTCAAGGTAACTCTGACAGAATAGAAAAGCATAACACTAAATAACTCTATTGTTCAGCACATCTTAATCTAAATAGCGGAATTAATGTTCATCTAGGAATATTAAATCAGATCTCAGGGGATCTATAATACAGTTAGAATAAAGAACTATATTAACCAGTAATTTATATCTCTAATTATAACAAAATGTAGTGAAAGAAATTGAATAATGTTTTACTGGGCTAGCAATTGGATAATAAAGGAGATATGGTATCTTTTAATCTCACATCATCATCTAAATAATACTCTAACTAGGAAACCCTTTTATAAGTTTATCATGCAATAAATATTTCATGTAATGTCTGGATCAAGGAAACAATTATTTCAGCATATTTATTATCAGGACTATAAAATAATGTACTTATTTTGGTAATAGATGTATGAAATGTGGAGATGTGGAAACTAGAATACGAATGCACATAAGAATAACTCAGAACACAGTTTTTAATAAATAAACAAATCATTTTATTTACACTCAAGATTTAAATTTAAAGTAATCAATTTACAATAATTTTATTTGTCCCAATCTTTAAATCTACACTTAAATCCATAAACACATGTGTGGGATTATCCCTCTGACATGTTACATCGTTTGTAGGCTACACTCCTAGGAACGCAAATTAACAAGCACACAATTCTTGAATATTCTAACTTAGAATATCCGAGCAATTTAAACATTTTCCTATGCAATACTGAATAAATAATACTTTATACTATGGACACAATATACACTTTTGAGAGGTTATATTATCAATTGTGGGAATAAAACAAATTAATACATTTGGCTACCAAGAGAGCAGCTTTCAACAACTTAATTAAATGATTATTTTAAATAACTACTTTTTAAACATAGCAATAAAAAAATCATACTCATTCTGATGATTTTATGATTTCTAATGTGTGGCAAATTAATATATGTTTTAAAACATTTATTTCCTATTTCAAGTTGAACAATATTATATTTTATATATGCGATATTATTTACATTACGCATGTGTGTCACATCCTATACAATAATAAAGAAAAACAACCCTTTTTACACATTATTAATTTATTTAGGAATTATTAAACAAATGTTTTATTTCGGACAATGTGATAAACCAACCAACAAATAGAACACTATATCTATTCTAATATTCAATACAGAAATTAAATTAACTATTTATCCGACCACTGACTGAATTATACAGAGCTATAATACAAACTAAACGTTCAAGAGGAATCCCAGCACATAAGAAACTCTTTAACTAAACATCAACGATAACTTATTTAAATCTGAAATACACTATTGGTGTGGAACTTTTCTCAACACCAAAATAGGAAAATATCACTTAACTTCATAAATATCATTTCATAATACGTACATATACAATCTAAAGTTGGCTCTATTCATGGCGAAACACTTAAAATATACTAAAGAGAAAAATATTTCATCCATACAAACATAGAACGTATCAATAATAATTTCCTTTCTCACAGCTCTTCTACACATCTAACATTATACGCTGGCATATAAATACATACAGATAAATCAATCATCCCTTCAATTCTTTAGAATATGACAACATCCGAAATTTATATTGAGAGATTGTCATGAGACTAAATGTTTACTAAGTAAATAAAAGAATTGCACAAGACAGACACATATATCCATAAATAAAGGTATGGAAAACAATTCTAAGTTATATAATATGCAAATGTTATGATAAATAAATGATAGATTGCAATATAAACTTTTAGCTTAAATTAAACTTTCAATTGTTCCAAATTTAAATAGTAATAATTATTATGAACGAGATTTTTTGCCCTCTTGGATATGATATTTCTTTCATATACCCACTACTTTGAAAGCCCAAAAAAATTATCACTTTGAGATAGAGAAAAATATATGTACTACACTAAACGCCTCTCTTTACCAAAATACCCAAAAATATCCATATTTCAACTTCATAAAAGAAAACAAATCATATTTAAGCAATAATATTTTACCAGAATATTCCCCAATTTGTGAACATGCTTTTCCATGATGGTCTAGAGGTGCATAAATGAGCATAAGTATATAAGCCACATATAAGACTAAATCTGTCTAACTATCTATGATATATACCATTAACAATAAATAAAAAAAATTAAGTCACTCTTCCTTTAAACTTGAGAAAAAAAAAATTACTTGCAAAGTTCCTTTCCAAGCTTACTGAATGATAGGGGGATGAATCCCAAAATGAGTGTGTGTTTAATACGAATATGAAACTTAAAATAAATTCTTATAGGATGAAACAGTTATAATTCACAAATAATTTAGTAAATCACCAATGTTCTTTAGCAAAAGCTAATAGAGTTTAATTATATAGCACATAAGTAGTAAATTTTTATAATGACCATAATATGAAAAGATAGTTTTAGCTGTATTTGCATGATAATAATTATTTAATTCCTTCCATAGTAATTTTTAATCTAACAGCAACTTTTAACAGATTTCCCAAATAGCATTTGTTTTTCCTATAGTTTGTAAGCTAGCATATACATAATTAATTTTAGACATTGCAAATTAATTGTTCATATAAGACTTGTGATTCCTTAAGTTATATATATATATTATAATACCTACATCGAAGAGAACGGAAATATTCAATACTAACATCCTTCAATATGACTTAAGCATATACACATTCTATACAGTAGTAATTAATTAATCATGTATCAGTCACATATTTATTCTTAAATGAAACATTTTAATTTTTTAAGCATAGATAAAAGACGAAGTTGTCATTCCGTAATAATTTAAATAAAGTATGATCCTTTTAATTTTAACTTCACTTTTGGAGAAGTAAAATATAAGTTTATCTGATAGCTGAACATAAATCCTGTTAAATTGTTCTGCATAGCTTCCATAAAGTATTTATAAAAGACACACCATTTAGTTAGTATGTTAGAGAGTTCATGCATTTTGACTCTCTTCTTAACAATAATAATTATCAATCAATAAAGTAGCATAAATCTAATAATGTAGACAAACATTTTAGAATGAAAATAAATATGATAGGGTTAATTTAAGTGTTTAATTTCAGCAAAGAATGGAATTGATCTACCTTTTTCTTTATATTTTAGCCCGTCATTCTAGTTAAAGACTTGTGGTACTAGAATTTTCCTATGACCTATTTAGACTTTCTTTGGAGCTTTAAAAATTACCTTGACTTCTGGAAGATATATATGTTACAGGCAGAATGAACTAAGGCAAATGGTTACACTAATAATAATGAACATTTTTTTCTAGTGACTATTAGTTAAATAGCATCACTTCCTTTCATCAAAAATAACATTTTTTCTCTCCAAAAAGGTGAGCTCCTCCCTTTGCAGACAAAAGTTAATTAATATTCCAGAAATATTTTCTTGAAAAAAAATTATTTTGATCTTCACAATTAAATCATGTCAAATAAACAAAAAAAATAACTTTTTACAAACTTAAAACAAATGAATATTAATTAGCTATTAAATAAAATGGTTGATAATATTATTTGAATTGTCAATAATTTATTAATCCAAAGATTCATTAATTACTTAAGAAAATATATTTTTTGCAAAATTATTAAAGATAATTACTGTAATTTAAATGTTTTATTGTAAGTGTAATATTGTTTATTGTAATTAAATATGAAAATGAAATGAAATATGATACAGACATACTTGCATGTATATGTACTGCCACGTAAATATTAAGTTATCATGACTAGATATAATTGATATGGCTATAGGTTAAACATATTTCACTGACTACAATACTTGGTAAATGAATGGGTGTCAATGAATAATAAATCAGAAAACCATACAAACAAACACCAACACTATCTTATAAATAAATAAAACAACTTTGCATCAATCTAACTATTATAACAACACTTTCTGTAATAATCCACCCATTTGCTTGCTTTAAACACTTTATCAAATATAATAGTAACAATAAATTCTAGAAGAAATGCTAATTAAATGCACAGTTGGCCCACATATAAGTTTTAAACCATTAATAAAAAATTTTAAAATTTTAAGGATATTTCTTTTTTTAGTACAATGCAGTTATTCACTACTGATGCAACACAGTTTAATTACTTTTAACAATGTGAATAATATAAAATAAAATAATGATGCTAAATCTTTTGATAAATGAAAATGATAATAATAATAACAGTAACAACAACAACAATAATAATAATAATAATAATAATAATAATAATAATAATAATAATAATAATAATAATAATAATAATAATAATAATAATAATAATAATAATAATAATAATAATAATAATAATAATAATAATAATAATAATAATAATAATAATAATAATAATAATAATAATAATAATAATAATAATAATAATAATAAACAACTGATTCTCAAAACATATACTCTTATTTTTTTCTACTGATATACTTTCAATATGAAAAAAAGATAGGAGCTTTCAATGTCCAAAGACTAAACTCACTTCAAAAAAAACCCTCAGCTAAGTAAATGAATTCAATTTACACAGTCTCACATTCTGGATCTGCTGGAAACAGTGGTTATCAGATTGACCCACAATCTATCTTAGATCCAAGGCTTTTGCACCTGTTCATGGTATTCATCAATCATCAACTTCTGGAGTTACTGGCCTGGTTATCACAAGACCCTGCCATTTTTCATCCTTTAAAATCTTATACATTGACTCAAACTTACTTATAGTCACTTTTCACCACTGCACTATTGCATTCAAAATAATTTTTACATACCTTCTGGATCAGTTATCATCACAAGATTTACTTACCAGCAACACACTATAATCATCAACCTCTTATACAGTTGTTTTACTGGGTGAATTTATTATGAGTTATCACAGTTTTATTTCAAAATGGATACTCCTAATGAGTGCTGAAGGTTTTTTATTATCCAACTCAATCTCATTCTACAACCATTGTGACACCTCACTTATTTACCTGTGCTTTTATTCACCCATGCTTCATCACTTAATTAAGTTAATACTTAATCCCTCAACTGTCTCTGATTACTGTAGTCAAATGCTTGAATTCAATCTAAGTGCAATGCAAACATCAACAATTTAACATCATAAAACAATAAGAATAATTATTCCTCCACACACTTCTAAATTTTTATTAGGTTATCAAGTATGATGCTATTTTGTTTATAAAATAGCATTATACTTGATAACCTAGTAAAAATTCTCAGTAAAGGCTCAATACCAGAAGCCCATGCATCAACTTTTTGTTTATATACTTTGTGGTGCATCAAATGTACTTTCTGCTTTGGAAACAACACCAGAAAGCACCGGCCAGAGATGGAAAAATTATACACCCAAATATTTTTGCTGTTACGTGGTCACTTTTAAAAACCAGAGATAGACCATATCCTCAAACAACCAAATGACTTTTCTGTAACAAGATCATTTTTTGCTATATATCTCACTTTCAACAATCAAAAACCACTACATCTGTGTATTGAATAGGCCAAAGGATATATTTAATTTAATCAAAATGTATTTTTAATTGATGACCTAAACCCTTAGACAATGAAATAGAAACAAAGTAAAATATACAGTTTACAAGTTTACATTTATCAGACAACTGTCCAACCATTTATTTGAACTGTATAAATAATATTTATCTGTTTGTTCCTAAAGCTATGTAGTTTTTAATCATGTACTTTTAACAATAATGTTTGATTTGAAACATCATCATCATATTAATAATGATGATGATGATGATGATGATAATAATAATAATAATAATAATAATAATAATAATAATAATAATAATAATAATAATAATAATAATAATAATAATAATAATAATAATAATAATAATAATAATAATAATAATAACTTGAGACTGAAATTGAAGATATGATTAAATACAACAAAAATGGAGAATAGCAACCAAACTTTTACCATGGCCAACAATTATGAACAAAACATCAACCAAAATGATGGAAACTATCACTTTGGTGTCTACCCAAATAGAATCACATGCTGAACATAGGCACAAACCAGGCCAACCAGCAAAAAAAGATAGTAGATTTAAAAAGGTGAGAACTGAACAAGAGAGCCCTCATGGTGAGTTGGCAATATATGGCTGGATGTAACACTGGATGAAGAGAGTGGGCTAGTGTTTTAAGAGAAGCAAGACATGAGTGCTTAAACTCAAACAAGATTATTAATGAGATTTAAAATTGTTGTGACAAATGTGAGAGGGTTTAATTCAGTCAATAAAAATTTCAAAGTTAGACATTGGATAAATCAAATCCCATCACATGACAAAGAACATGTGTATACCTTTATAATGACTTTTTTTCTGATATATCATGAGATCTAAAAATTAAAGAACAATGATTGATCAAGATTGAGTTCCTATTTGATAATAATATGTTGAATTGACAATAACTTCCAAAGCAGATATAATCATTTACAAATATCTATATAGATATGGATTTGTGAAAAAATGATTATGGTAATACTCGAAATTAAATGTTATAGAATATGATTAATAGAATTAAATTCACTACAATTGATTGGCATTGTATTACTATGTAACTGGAAGAATTAATAAAGTCTATTATTGTTGAAACTTAATAATAATAATAATAATAATAATAATAATAATAATAATAATAATAATAATAATAATGGTGATGATGATGATGATGATGATGGTAAATTCATGAGCAATGTATAGTAATTTATTTGATTACTTGTCAAAAATGTATGAATTTTGAAATTAAAAACAAATATATTTGGAAAAGATTAAAAATAAACATCAAAATAGATTATAGTAACACTACAAGGTGAAAAGGGATGTAATTTCTAAGCATAAATATAATGTAAGACACAATTTTTCATATTAAAAAGTGAAGTTTGTCAATAATTATAGAGAAAAAAATATTTATTAAAATGCATATTTACAAATGAAGACGAACTCTAAATGGCTTTGTTAAGGATCTTATTTTATTTTAGTTGATTAAGCTAATTTATACATTTAAATTATAAATTTAATTTCAAAACGGGTTACAAGAAGGAGTTACTTATAAAGTAAACTTAGTTACATACGAATTTTTGAATATTTTATTGGTATATTTGCTAAAATAATATATTTATTTTATATGGCTTCATAATTTAATTAAATACTATGTAATTTTTTAGTTTTGATTTTAATTTGCATAATTGTTGATTGTTATTGTTATTTTTATTTATTTGTTTACTTATATAAAAAAAGTTGATTACTACAGCATACTCTCTTTGCAGGAAAGTATTAAAACCAAACAGTTTCCAATTATTAGACTATCAATATTTATTACCTACTCAATCTGGTATGTGAGATGTAAAATGACGTATACACAGCCTAATCCAGATCAGAACTATTGCTTGTACAAACCATCAAAAAAATAAAAGCGAGATACCAATTGCTATCATCAAAATTTATATATGAAGAAACTTGAAAGTTGTTTAGGTTTATGACAACACAAGTGCACAAGGACTATTACAACAATTGTCAACTTTGGACATTGCCAATTAACCTAAGGATTTTAGTCATTAATTAATTAACAATTGCTTTAACTTTACTTAAGTTTGTCTATAAGGTTGTCTTATATTAATTGCTTTTTTGTCTACAAAATGTAGCCTTTTTTTTCGACTTAATAAAGTTTGTTTTAAGATAAAAAAAGTTTTTTATTTTAAAATTTATTTTTTTAATAAAGAATACTTTATGAATATATATATATTGACTAATAGAATATAATCCGATTTTTATTGTCTAGAAGTTAACAAAAAAATTACCATTGAAAATGATGGAATAGGGCTGTGAATCCTGACTTCCAGACACAGAGACTCTGGAACTGCTTAATTAGCTATTAATTAATGAATAAATTTAAATTTTCTAAATGTATTTAAATTTATTTGTCCATTTATTTTTTATCCGTGATTATTTTCGGTTTTTCATTTTTTTCTTCGTAATTGTTTTAATTAGTTAATGAAATTGAACTAAAACATTAATTGTTGTTTGTGTCTATAAAGTGATTTAATTAATAGAAAAAATGAGAAATGTGGTTTCTTCTTTATAATTGAATAAATATATCACACATGCATATATAAAATTGCATACATATACAGATAAAAGCGATTAACAATTTCTATATTTTTAACTTATATAAAGAGAATTTCTTTTTTTTTTTTTTGCTTTTTTTTAAAAAATTTAAGATTACTATTGTAGACAAAACGGAAACTATTATAGTTGCATAACGATTAATACAAAATGTCTTACATAGTCTGTAAGTAAGTATTATTGATTTAAAAAAATCAAAATTCTATTTAAATTCGATTTTACTTGAAAGGTAAATGATTCTTTGGACATTAAATTTTTTTAGGTCAATTTATAAGTGACATTTTCTGTAAAGAGTTCTGATTACCATGTAGCATCCTCGGGCATATATGCATATAATAATAATTCTCATTGACCTTGAACGAAACTTTATATATTATATGTATATTCGAAGTTTTTATTTTTTGACAAGCCATGTAATGCAAGCATACCACATACATTCTTGTTTGAAACAATTGATCAAACTTTTTTTTTTTGCATTCTAGTCTTTTAAGATGGATTTGTATCGTAGATAATTGTTGGTTTTTCTGTGTGTGATATAGTTAAATCGTTTTTGTAGTTATTTTATCAACTATAATCTTTTCCATTATCTAATATGTCAATTATAATTTAACGTTTGCATAGCCCAGTAATAATGAAACAGATTTCATCAATAAAAAATATTCCTAGCTCAAAACTTGATCTGGGTTTTTCTCAAATTTCATTAGACATTTCAATAAGTCTTTATTTTTACATTGGTAGTAATACTACAAAGTAGACTGTTCATTTTATTTTTTTTTTGTGTTTCTTTAACTCAACTTAGTTGTTGATCTGTTATTGACTCTGTTCATAATATTTGTAATATTTTTAAAATAGATAGTCATTGTTTTATATCATTAAAACAACTTGGCTAATATACATTGATTACCAGATTTTAACCCTAATTATGTGATTTTTTTTTTTTTTTTACAAGATTAATGGATTCTGTATCTATTTATATATTGGATAATTTTCATCATCTAATATTAAGTATTGAATGTCTAAAAAAATTTAAATAAAGTTACATTTTTATAAAGACATTCAATACCTATATTATAGATGGAAATTGTCCCATTTATAAATGCAACTATAATACCATCAGTACAAACCCTCAGAAAAACATTAATGAATTATGTTATGTTTATTCAATTAGTATTTTTATTTATTAAAATTTGTTTGCATTACCTGATGCTAACCATCCAAACAAATGTACAATTAGCATTAAACAATCTAAAATTATGAAAATAATATTTTTATTATAAATTATTTTCCATCATTTCTTCACTGAATAAATGGAGTTTGCAAATTATGGTTGTAAAATTATTGACTATTGTTGTATAAATAGGAATATTATTTGCAAATGCAAGTTTATTAAGATAATTACAAATTATTTTAAGGCAACTTATCCAAATTTGAACTTCAATTTTTTCTGTCCCACAGTTTTTAAAAATAATTTTGAAAATTTAAATCATCTTGATATAAGTTAATTTTTACTTTTTAGGAGGTTTTCTCTCAAATTTTGTTAAGTGTTACATTGTATAAATTATTAATAATTTTGTTATATGGCATTTAAAATGTATAAACCAACCTTAAGTAGTCAATTCACTGCAAAGGAGTTTCAGAAATGACTTCAGAAGAAGAATGAAGAAACAATCTAACTAGCTGTAAATTAATGTATAATTTGTAATATACTTTTTTCTTCTTATTTAATCTTTATATAGGAATAGCCACTAATTAGATGATTATTTTACTTAGTGGTGTGTTAATAATCTAAAAAATTTATTACATAATTTATAAAAACTAACAATCCCCGGAATTATATTTACTTTTATCATCTGATATAAATTGTTGTAATAACATGCAATCACATTTCACTGTTAATTAAGAAGTTTTGTAGTAAAGATTGAGATGGTTACATTAATTACATTTAAATTGATTTTTTTTTTCAGTTACAAAGATTTTTTGACAACTAATCATTTTGTTATGATGAATAATAAAGATATTTTATTCTCTCAATCTTTTTTTTTTCTTTTAATTTTTTGAAATTTGCAATTTATTTCAATTTCATTATTATGATGTCAGAAAAACTTAAAATCATTATATATATATATATATTAATTGATGATTTATATGTATTTCCAAAAATATATAGATATATTAAATGACTAATCGTCACATGATCACCATTTCTTATGCTTGCTCATAAGTGTTAAAACAGGCAAAACTCTCCATACAGTAGTGCCACTCAGTGCCTTCTGGCATACATTGATTACTCTGGCTTGCACTGAGTGGCATTACTGTAAGGAGAGCTTTGCCTGTTTTAATTATATATATATATATATATATATATATATATATATATATATATATATATATATATATATATATATATATATATTGATTGATTGTTTTTGATATTGTCTAAGTGTTGACTGGTTTTTAATGATATATATATATTGTAATGGACAAATATGTACATTCACATAACAAAATCTAGAGTTTTAGTAAATCATTCCAAGGCTGACCAGAATAGGATGGTGGAGACCACAGGTCTGATCTAGCCCTAGTTTCTTTACTATCACTCAGGGATTTATCACCTTACAGATGATACATATTCCCTTTCATCACATTCTGGCAGTAGAACATCAGTAAAGCAAAAGAACATTGGGAAAAGTTGACATTTTAATTAGTATAGCTATATAGAAATTGTGTGGCTAGGATGTGGTTATTAAACAAAAAAGTGATTCTTAATAACTAATAATAATTAAGACTTAATGAAGAGCAATATTGAGACATGAAGCAGTAGTTAAATTTAAGATTAATTTAATAAAAGTTAAATATTGAAATAATAAATAAAATAATAAATACAATGACTATATGCATTGTCTCACTCACAGGTAATTAAGGGATACAATTTACATTTAAGTTTTGGGTTCACACACATGTGATGGTTTTGGTTATACAATTATTTATGTCTGAGTTATACATAGCTTGGTTTATATATATAGATGATGGGTAAAATCACCATCAGGTGATATTAAATTTCTACTTACAACTTATTCATTTTGTCATAAATATATGTATATCACTTACACGTGATGATCTAAGGTATCAGCACTTCCAGTTTATATATAGCATTTCTAATCACTCGCAGGTGATTGTAGTTTTTAGGTTACAAATATTTAATTTACTTAGCTGTATATATATCTATCACTTGCAGGTGAAGAAGAAATTATACATTGCAAGTTACAATTTCATGAGCCTTAATATTACTTTATAACTTAGTGAATTTTCTCATGACTATCTATGCCAGTTTATGCTATATAACAGGATATAGATTTGCTTTAGAGCTAATGGAAGTGAATATAAACATTTATAAAGAACATAATATTTTATTAAACATGAATAATCAATATATTCTCTATATAGCCAATATGCCTATGAAATTAGATTCAAACTCAAATCAAAGCTGAAAAATACAATTATAATGGCAGGATGAACTGATGATTGGCAGTCAGACTTCAAATACCAAGGCATATAGAAAATATACAATTCTGAGTCCCTACATCTCATATATATGCCTTTTTCACAGGATTTGTACCAAGTACTGGTACCCTTTTACTGTACTCATTGCTGTGGAAGTAAGAGACATTTAGTCCAGATGATTGAACAACTAATTTAAGTGGGGAGTCTCATGCTCCATTTTTGGGGATACAGAATGGTAAGGTGCAAACTGATCCACCATCTGGAGAAGATAGTTGTCTGAACTAAGAGTAATGGTGTAGCTCTAATACATATGCCCATTAAAGAGTACAGCAACAAGTGAGTATGCCATAGTGTTTCTTAAGGACACATACACACCACTGACTACATTATTATATAGTAAGATTAAGACTCTAAACAATAGTTTCCTTCATGAAACTACCATGTATCAGTTCATAAGATAGTATCTATAACTATGCTATTAAGGAAATCTTATGAATCTAATTTATAAAGCTATCTATATAGGCATTTATAATTCTAGGGAGGATTACAGCATATTATGGAAAATTACGATATAGAGTTATAGATTTATGCTGTATTTTATCACTTCAACTGAATATTACTTAAATATTATATTTAAAGCAAATCTATCTTAGAATAGCTGCAAGATTATAATTATATCTTAAATAAGACATTTTATCCATTTCAAAACAGAGTTTCGGTTTGTGCATTAATATACACAAAATTACATATATATATCTGTGAGGATATAATTACTTCTGACTAATGATTTAACTATGAGTAAAACTCCATTTTGAATACATACAGCATAAACAAATACATAATGGAAAATAATAAGATTTGGCATAGATTTAACTAAAATAAATGTAGGTTTAAAGATAAGATTTCACGTAAGTGAAATCTGAAATTTGGCTTTGTTTTAGCCTAGTTGTAAAGAGAATTTCTACAATATTAGCTAAGGTTTGATTGATTCAGTTTCTATAATTTTAAGCTGTTTGTGAAAATTAATAATGGCAAATATTATCATTAACTTGAAATATACAAAATAACCTAAAAAGTTAATTATTATTTTAAAATAGATAGTTTGTATTATACATAATAATAGTTATATTAAAACATTTAAAATCAATCGATTTAAGCAAATTAAAACTAAATAACTTTTAATAACTCGGGATAAGATGGATACATAAAACTAAATCAATCATCAGTAAATAAATTCAGTAAGTAAACCAATACATAAAAAACTCTAATTACCAAATTAACTGTGTTATTAATGCAAATAATAATTCCTAATAATAATAAATCTGTTAATATATCAATAAAGGAATAAATCAGATAGTCATAAATGAGTTAATAAATCAATGAACCCTTTATCAAATCCGAATAAATGTTAATAAATCACTTCTCAAATCAGGCAATATTTTAGGATTAAAATAAAATAAAATTACATTTAAGAGATGTATTTAAATTACATTATTATTATGGCCATAGATTTTAGATTGAGCTAGCTTATAAGAATTAGTGGGTTTTTTAATGCTGTAAAATTGAAGGAGTTTGTTTACCTTTATCTTCTTTTCTGCTAGCAGGCTGTTTCATCATCAAGGGACTTCTTTTAGGTGGCGGCTCTCACTGCATTACTTCCCGCATCAGGTAGCTTTTACTGAGGTCCAGAAGGCAAAGATATTAGCCTTCTACCCCAACTTTATCATCAAACTTTTACTGAAAATAATGTCTGATTGCCTTAAAGATGGATGCCAAGGCTTATATATTAGCTCACCCCCTCTCCTTCATTACATTATTTTTAGATTCACTTTTCCATCCCTCTTGCTGCTTCTAAAAAAATAGAGGAATCCTGCTGTGATTGTTTTTCTTTTAGGTCAGTTTTAACATCGATTTCCAATTTTAAATCTAATTTTATCCTTAAATTGAAACCAGGTCATTTTTTAGCGAGAAGAATTAACTTTTATGGAGCCATCCTTTCTAGAAAAATAAATCTAAAAGATGAAAAAAACATTTTGTTGTATATGTAACTCGATCATTTAATTTAGTGATATATGCAGAATTATATAATAATTTTAAATATTACTTTTTTAGAATAAATATTTTAAATAAAGAAATTTTTCATGTTTTAATCCTGTTAACATTATGCATTCCTGCATATATTAGTCTCTTGTTACACATACAACACATTTTCATTTATTTATTATCAGAAATGTATATGTACATATTTATGGATATTTACCTATATAGATGCAATTTTCATACTTTATGCACATATATATGATTAACATATTTAGGTTTAAATTTAGCCTGTTTTTAGTATAAAATTAACATGATATACGAGGATTTGATGATATATATATATATATATATATATATATATATATATATATATATATATATATATAAATATATATTGATATATATATATATAGAATATAGTAGGTGAAACAGTTGGATTGACAGAGCTGACTGTTTCAATATATATATATATATATATGGTTTTTGATTATATTTTTATCTAAAAATATTTTTATATTTTATATATATATTAACGGATATTTTTATTTATTTTATATATATATATATATATATATATGGTTTTTGATTATATTTTTATCTAAAAATATTTTTATATTTTATATATATATTATAACAAAATTATTATGGTTATAAGAAGAAATAAAAAAGTGGCTTAAATGTGTATAAGCATTTTGTGTATAGAAATTGTTCCATCCAGCACACAAAGAATCTTGTATAAAGTTTCTACATTCTTCAATAAGGTCTTTATCCAAAAAAAAAAAAAAACAACAGTTAACTTTTTTGCTGAATTAGGTTGCCAATGTTATGATGAAATCACATTAATCTTTATGAAAGCTAAGCTCCTTCATTACAGCCTTAGCCTTGACGAAGATAAATGTTATTTCATCAAAATGTTAGAAACCTAATACAGAGAAGAAATTTTTTGTTTTTGGTAAATGAAGTCCTTGTTGAAGAATTGATGAACTTTGAACAGTATGGTTTGTGAGCTGGAGGGAATATTTTTTCTATGCAGAAACCTAATAAATAGTACACCCAAAATTTTATATATACATATATCAGACAATATTAAATTATAGTGAAACTTTTGCATATATAGTTATAGAATAGTATTTTCATTTTTATATTCTAACGGTTTGATTTACAAAGTTCAAATTTTCTGCAGTCACAACATTGACAATAATGTCAAATTTTTAAGTGCAATAAATTTAACAGTTGTTAATTAAATTGGAAGGGTTCTACATTGATAAATACTCCACATATAATAAAGACATAATTATGTAACAGATAACGATTTAAGCCAACTACAGCAATAAGTTTCCCAACTTGGAATCATTGTTTTTTTTTAGACATTATTATGTATATGTTTAATGAAGGCTTATAGAATAGAAGCTTGAAGTTTATTGAAAAAAAAAGTATTTTAATTTCCTATATAGAATGTAAATTTATTCACACTTATATTGAAAGTTTTCTAAATATGAATGCTCTTTCTATGATATGTTTTCTGTCTTAAGTAGCTAAACTAGAATATTGGTTTGAAGCAATAATGATTGATCATTGTTGGTGATAGTTTGTATGTAGTTATGATCTTCTGAACATTATATTTTAGTTTTCCAATTTTAAAACTGAATTATAATATTTATTATAGTTCTAAATAATAGAAAATGTACTATGATGTCACATTTATAAAATATCAACAACCAATCATTTTTAAAATTAAATTTAGATATATTAAACAAATCAAATGGTTTTATTGCTTGCAATGTTCTTAAGAGTTATGAGCACTGGAAGTGAAAGAAAGCCGATCCATGGTCCTTGAATTCCGAGTCCGTCACTCTATAATAGCACTAAATCAACAAGATACAGATAAATTAGGAAATAAAAACAATTCGAATTGTTTTTTGAAGAAAACAGTTTTATTAATTTTTTTAATGCAAGAAATTACAGTAAAACTAAAAATACAAAATTATATATATAATATATAAGATATAATCTCCGTCTAAACTGATCATTTTATTAAAAAAGTCGAAAATATAAAATTATTTATGTTAGTCATTGTATATGGTCATTCATATTATAGCATTTCTGATATTATGGATAAAGCTGAAACAAGAACTTTAAGATAAAATTAAAATCAAAATAGTAAAAAAATAAATGATGTTAAGATTGAGTATAATCTAAGCTGGTGTCTGAGAATGTTTTTTTTAAAGAATTCAATAGTTCCTAAAAGTAAGTACTTTTTTATCATTAAAATGACTAATTTTCAAAAAAGACATAAAGTTGAACGTCTCCGGTTTGAGAACATTAACTGTCGATAGTTGAAATAGTGGTTTAATGATAAGTAGTCATTAAACCTTGAATAAAACTTACATAAAGAGAGACAAAAAGTAAAAGAGCATTCTTAATTTTATTGCTGTAGATTTAGGACAGAAAAGAGTTAACTTTTTATCAGAACTGTCCTTTAAAAAAAAATGTTAACGCTCAAATTTATATGCAAGTTTTATACAAGATAAAAATTTACGTATTTGCTTTATATTTGAAATCATTTGCTACTAAAAAAGCAGAACTCCCCTATGGAATAATTTGTGATAGATGATTGTAAGGAAATTCTTGTGAACTGTCACTTGTAGAATTTTCCCCGCGTGTAAATTATCAATTATGAGTCTTTATATTAAAGCATTCCGAATAAAGTTCTTTTCTTAATAAATTAAAAAGTAAACTAATAAAATTTCATTTTGTGTGTGTGTTAAATGTTATACAAAGTCTTTTTTGTTTGTCTTTTAAGTATCTTCGCGAGTTTTTAACAAAATAATGGATAATTTTAAAAAAAATGTGGGAGAACTTTTAGAATTCCCAAGATTTGAATGTCTACCATTTTCATCTTGCGTAATACTGTATATATTTTCAAATAAATTAATCAAACATAATTAAGCTTCAATATAAATAAGTAGTAAATAAAACATGGTACCACTTCTATTATTTTAATTAGATAATTTCGACAATATATAATGAAACAAAACGCATAACTTAAATACGTTATTAGCCTATAGTCTATTTATTTATTTTATTAAATAAGTAAACAACATAGTAATATAAGCTTTATTCAAGAAAAATCTTGAGCATAGAAATTAAAATTTAGTAGATCCAATATAAAACAATATATGGAAAAAAAATAGCCCAATGTTATTTAATATAATACAACCAATGATACTCTATAAATGTTTTCTGTTTTTTTTTTTTTTTAGAAAAAAAAATCAAATAACTTATATTAGTTAAATTTCAAAAACATTTTTGCATAAATATATTAGTAACTGAAAGACAGGCTTATTATATACCTGTATCAAAATATGTAATATATAGAGTATATGAGCACAGACTTTCACAAGACCCATCACTCTTCACTCCATCTCATAACACTGATACACTTGAACAAATATATATATATATCGAAAAATAAATATCACCAATGTTCGTATTTCATCCTAAACCAGCATTCACCAGTTGGTCCAGATTATTATATCCACGCATATATGCAATAATTGCTCAGATATATGTTAAGATAGCCAATCTTCATACTTTAATGGACAGGCTTCAATTCTCTCCACACTCCAATTCTTCAACCCTCCATCCAATTGAAAAATCAGGAGAGTGGTGGGTTGTGTAAAAGTCTATGCTCTTATACCCTATACATAAATATATTAAATAATTTTGGACTATAAAATTAAACTGCTTTCGATATGAAGTCTTTGGAAAATTTTGTATAGTTATTTGATATTTAGTATATAATTATATATTTACTTCCAAAACTCTAAAATTCAAATGATGTCTTCTACAATATATATATGTTGATACAAAGATTTTCATGGATTGCATAAATAAAAGACATATTTTATGGGCTCATCCATGTTAAAAAAAATTTAAATATTGATATACTGACATTTCAACTTGATCACACAAGTAATCCACTGGGTAATAAAAGGTAGAAAGTCAGTTGTAGAGGCACCTCTACATCGTCTTTTTATCTTTTATCACCCAGTGGATGACATGCGCCTCTGCAACCATCTTTCTACTTTTTATCACCCAGTGGATAACTTGTGTGATCAAGTCAAAATGTCAGTATATCATTATTTAAAATTTTTTTAACAAGGATGAACCCGCAAAATATGTCTTTTATATATATATCAAAAATTGTTTTTTATTAATATAAATGATATATCTAATTACCAAATATTATAACCTAATAAACTCAGATAAAATCAGATATAAATAGTAATGAATGCTGATGTAGGTCAAAACTTAGATAAATGGAAGAACATATAAGGACAAAGAAAATCAACATAATTTGTTGAATATAATCAGTAATTGATAAATATACTTAAATAACAATATTTATTAGCAAATAAAATATTAATACTGGGCAAATACTATTACAATAAAAATATTAAAAGAAATCTTGCCAAAAATATGATATAGTTTATAAAAAAAATTACTGCTTATATTTATTCAGTTTAACTAACAAACATGCCTTTTACTAATTAAATATAAATTATCATTAATTATGTTTCAAGATATGTGTATGAAAATACAGCATAAGATAAATAAATATTTCTTCAAAATCATAAATCATTCATTCTAAATATAAAGAAAATGCATTATTTATTTAAAAAAATAGAACCTGTAATTGAACATTGTGATAAATCATGAATAAGTATTGTAAAAGAACTAGTAACACTATAAATGTTTGTTGTCTGCTTCCTATTCTTTAAATAAATTAACAAAACATCTATTATAAAATTCTAGTAAATAGAAGTGTGTAAATAAAATTTTTTGAGATACAAAGTAAAATGCTTTAACATTTATTACCTAGGAATAATGTTAAACTGTTTATATGATTATAGAAAACATCCAATGTAACGTCTAGCAAAAGAAAAATAAATAAACATGCTAATACACAAACAGTATATTATTTTCAAGTAAAAAGGACATGATTTTTTGCTTAACCACTACTTACAATAATCTAAAAATCACAGAAATAATAAAAACTGTTTTATAATTATCAAAAAGGGAAGTAATCATTGCTGTTTTAAAATATGGATAAAAATATAAACTTTCAAATAGCCAAGAAAACCCCCAACTTTTAGGCAAAGATTATATAAACAACAAGAAGAGACTCATCAAAAAATCTTTAATAATTTT
Source organism: Epiperipatus broadwayi (assembly GCA_028023455.1). NCBI lineage: Eukaryota > Metazoa > Onychophora > Udeonychophora > Euonychophora > Peripatidae > Epiperipatus > Epiperipatus broadwayi. Next base: position 168,892 of record JAQFVV010013097.1, read on the forward strand.
TAGTATTAAAATCTCCACTTCTGTTAAACAAACAGTTTTTAAATGATCAATTGTATAAGAGAATTCAAAATCAGTACTGTCTATATCCCCCCAAAACATTACTACAACGTAAACAAATTTTTCTTTGGTCTATTATTTATTGTCATATATGATAAAAAAAACAAATAAAAAAACAAATAATCAACATTATTTAAAATTATTTTGAATTTTCAGCCAGTTATCATTGTGTTTTATAAATTTAATTTAGTTTGAAAAAAAAATAGTTTTTTTTAATAAAATAATTAATTTCATTTCAAATAAATAATTGTTCCAATAACTTTTTTTGATGATAGTGAAATTTTAATTTTTTAATGTCATGTTTAATTTTAGTAGTTTTTAAGTTAAATAATTTTTTATTCAAGGATTTTATTTAATTAACATTTTCTACTACATTATCAGTTACAGCATGCTGAGTATCTTCTGATGTTGCTTGCCCATTTATAACCAACTGTCATTGATTATGTATTTAAAGATTAAAAATATTCTGAAAATTTTAAAATTCGGAATCAATGTCATTAAAAACAAAATACTATTTCAGTTATGATTAGATAATAAATATATTAGATTATTTGGGTCATATTTTTGACACATGAAAGAATACTTTTTGTTGCTTAAAGGTTAAGTAATTTTAAGACAGTCACAGAATGATCCAAAATAAAAACTTTAACTATAAAGAACATTTCCATGATCAGAGAAATGCAGAAAAAAATACTATAATAATTTTAAAGGCGTTTCTACAGGCATCTATTCATTTATTTCACTATTTTTTAAATCATTAATTGGCAAAGTTTTGAAATATAGATTTATTTAATTGAAAAATTCAAAAATGCTACTAAAATAGAATAATTGCAAAGGTAAAGAAATGTAACACCGTATTCTCTTTGATTGATTTATTTATTTATAATTGGTATCCAAAGTACATGTGAAGTTATTTGAAAAATGTTGAGATAACTAAAAAAAAGTTCCTTTAAAGTTTATTAAGATTCATGTTTATTTTTTCACACAATTTTCATGTAATAATTATTAAATAGCAAAATATATATTATTACACCATTATTTTACATGTATGTATTAATACCAAATCAAATTAATATATTGAATTTTGATACATAATAAATTTTTTAAACTAAAATCAAAAGTTGCAACATTAAAAATTATCTTACAAAGGTAAACAATTAAATTTAACTACATGCCTAAGGGTTAAAGTGAATAACAACTAAACTTAAAATACCTGAATTGCATTTTGTACTTTTTCAGTACAATTAAATAACGGACCAGTCATTGCTCAAATCATATCACCTTTGAGACAATAAAATATTCACTTTTAATCTGGGATTTTGCCTCAAAATGCTTTTAAACAGACTGTAAGTACTAATTTTATTAATTTTTACTTTTACATTTGTTTTTTAAAAAAAATATGATCACATTAAGCTTGATTTAGATCCCACCTTGATTGAGTTGAATAACATCACCTCCTAACATTCATGGCTGGCCTACAAGGCTCCAAGCCTTCAACAACTAACATGGAAGAGGGGGGGTGAATTACTTCAAAAATCTATAGTGAATATTCAGGGAAAAAATATATAGACATTTAAATTTCCCAATAACAAAACAAATCAGATAATTTATCAAAAGAAAAATGCTGTGTTTCTAAAATAAACACCAGTGCATTGAACGATAAAACATTAAAACTTGGCAAACAAACACGAAGAAAAAATGGCAAGGATAAGTTTCTTCATACCAAAGAGAAAACACTTAAAACAGAAGGAAACCCTTTACAAGACCCTTCTTATGGAGAATTAACACCTTACCACATAGTTAAATCAACTCTTAATGAAAAACATAAAAAATCTTTAGCCAAACCTAAAATCTGCAGCGGCGAAAATATGCAAAAAGCAATTCAAATTAGAACAACGTGATCAGTTAACATCAATCATGGGAATGTTATAGAATACAATACCATGAAGAGGTGAATGTTATAGAATACAATACCATGAAGAGTTCCATCAAGCAAAATAATCTTTCTGCGAACAAGGGAAAAAATTATGAATCCAGTTTCACATCAACGATTGTGCCTGAAAACAAAACAAAAAACCGAGATCACACTAGTAGTGAAGAGTCTACAGACATCAGCTCTTCCTCTGAAATAAAGAAAAACAAGGTATATTTCAAACATTAAGACGATAATCACGATTCCAATAAAACAACAAATGAACAATTTAGGCAATCACAAAGATATATAACTAAACCAGATTATACACAAAAAGATAATATGACAACCAACACTTATGAAAACATTGTAAAATCCAATAATAATGACAAATCAGTAACAGGAAACATAAAACACAATTCAAATAATCTGCAAGACAATAATGAAGCCACACAGCAATTGATTGAGTTGATGAGGGAGTTGGATGATGCATCAGACACAGTAATTCTTATACATGAACCATCAAACAGTTCTCACAAACAACTCAATAATCATCAGCTTTATACTGAAACAGTTAACAAATTCAATGAAGCCATGCCAAAGGATTACTAAAATCTTTTGCTATCTTCAATGATGAAGCCTTGCTCATTCTATCCACTACAGACCACTTACTAAAATTATTCCCATTTCCAACCAGTAAACTCTTCAACCTGATAAAAGCCCAAGATCTCTGGAAAGTTATTCAAAGGGTATCATATCACCCCAACCCTCACTATCCAGTCCTCCAATTTATAAACATCATGGCAAAACAAGCTTTTAAAAATAAATATAGGATACATGATAACAGATACCTAATTACCATCAATCCAAACATAGTCCATGACACTTCAATAAGTGGCAGGGTAAAAAATTGTGGTCTGGGATTCAACATTTCTGACTTACAAAACCTTCTAATGCCTATGGGCAAATCACTTCTTTTAAATATCTTAGGGTCCCTGGAATACAAGAAGAAGTTCCACAAAACAAAACACTCTTGCGAATTACATTAAAAAAGGAATAGTGCCATTAGATATCCCCCCACAATCCGTATTGGAAAAGTGCCTCTTTCCATCTCATTTTGGGGAGTAGAATCACAATGTTTTGAAAGCAGGAAAATGGGACACCTGCTGCACAAATTCCCCTACAGACACTGCACCTCTTGGGGTACCTTTGCGGGTCAGTCACATAGGTGTGGTTCAAAAGAAGAGCATATACAAGAACAGCAAAACATGCAACAAACAAAACCTGAAATAGAACATAATCAAGATATAAATTTAGAGTATGAGACTTCTATCAAGCTGAAAACATATAATCATTCAACAAATGAGTCTCATCAAAACAACATAAAAGATCAAAACCAATGCCAAGAAACCAACCCACTGGGATGCCACCAAACACGTCAAAACAAGACAAGCAAAACTTACTTCTCTTCAACAGACACTTGTTCTGACTTTGAGCAAGAAGAAACGGATGCTGAAACTAGGCAACAAGAAACTGCAAGCCTCACAGAGTCTGGGTTTAACCATGTCCCTAAACCCTTCACCACACTGTGCAAAAGGAAAAAGCACCGGAACAGAAACACACAACCCACCACCTTGGTTCACAATAATAACAATAGTAGAAATATTGATTCAAATGAGACCACCTCAACCTCTGATGACATACAGTGCAATGCCAGTCCCAACCATAAAAAATGGAAAGATGAATCCCTAAAATCAGATAATGACAATACATCAAACTCATATCATACCCAACCTGAAGCTAATACCTCTGGGCAAATAGCCCCCCCCCCAAGATTTAACATTATGGATCCCATCAATTGATCCTGAAGTCTGCCTAACACAAAAAGACAAACAGTTCACTGCAAGTCTTCTAGCTAATGAACAAGAAACCAAGCAACCTACTGCAAAATGTCATTCACAATGTCACTCAACATCAGGGGGCTTAACTCCAAAGACAGGGCATTTGCTATCTCACATTGGTTCAAACTCCAAAAACCAGATATACTTTGCTTATCAGAAACCAAGCTCCACCTTCACACAGACCCCATGATAATAAAAACAATTGAGAGCTTTGGTTACTTTATATACTCTTTCTCCATCTCAGCTACCACTGGGGTTGCTCTTATCATCAATAGAAATTCAATTATTGACTTCTTCAAAATCCTGCACATAGATACCAATTGCATTATTGCTACTATACAAATCCAGGGTTTTTTGTTCACTCTTATCAATGTGTATCTGGTTAAAGATGAACAAATAGTACACAAAGTTATACATAATATAAACATAGCAATTAGGTCAAACCCTAGCCCAGTTATCTGGCTTGGTGATTTCAACTACTCTTTTGACCATTTTGAGAAAAAATATTTAAAGATAGTTACTAGAAATATACACAGTGGAAAGGCACTCTTTCACGAAGGAGCCTTCTCTTTCTATACCAGAAGCATTCACTCGCTCATAGATCTCATATTCTACTCTCCTGAAATGAACTCATTCATAGATACACAGCTTTGGCCTATTGCCTTTTCAGATCATCTCGCTGTTCAAGCTACCATCAAATTGCAACCACAACTTCATACATCAACCAACATCCCCAGATGATGAGATTACTCAACAGGCACAATGTGCCCCCCCCAATTAATCTCAGATATATATATTACCTTTCAAAAACAGAAGATATGGAATTTACCAGCATTACAAGGATGGAATACATTCATAACCACAATACAAAAGTTTATTGACCAATACAATAGATACCAGAAAGGGCCCTTATGATTACTCTCAGAACTTGATCGGATTACATCTGAACTGAAAAGCATCCAAGTTACAGAACATAACATCCCAGAAATCCTACTCCTAAAACGTACATATAAACAAACCAGAATGACTCTTGTGGAGTATATTCATATTAAGCGAGCATGCATTTTATCTGGAACAACAAGATTGCTGGACTCCAGGTTATATCAGATGGGCCCTTGGGTCAGGAAAAAAAATCACACATCCTCCTCTTTGTGCCTTGACGGTATTACTTACTCTGGCATCAGTATGTTTAACAAAATTGGGGATTATTATTCCACCAAACTACAGCCCGCCCATTGGAACTGTTACCAGATGACACAAATTTGTGAAAGACTCAAATAACTCTCACAGCATTACTAAAGCTGATATCATCTCCAAAATTAAAAGCTTGCCTGAACACACCCATCCTGGCATGCACTTGAAAAAATTTACCATACATGTTACAAAGGGAATCATTGATCTCTTAGCCACTGATAGCCTACATCTTCCAGGGATCTATCCTATATCAGTGGTCCCTTTCATAAAAAAGAAAAATCTACCTGTAGACTTAAATAACATTAGGCCAATATCCATGGTTCCTCTCCTAATCAAAATTGAATTTTATAAAAGATAAAATTCAAGAGAAAATCATATAACTTTTCAGGCATCAATATGCTAAGAGGGGTTCATCAACTGGTGATGCTGTAAGCTGATTTTGACTCCTTTTTGTCATATCCATAGAACAAAACAAACCCTGCCAGTTGCAGTCCAACTAGACTTTGCCAGGACTTTTGACTCTATCCGAATAGATGTACTACTTGGTGAACTAGAGGTTCTTCAAGTTCCTTCAGCATACATTCAGATCACAGAGAATCTCCTAGCAAAATGAGATATTTTTTCTCTAAATTAGAGAATTTCCCCTGGGTTCAAACCCTGCATCTCCATTCCCCAGAGCTCACTATTAAGTGCTCTCCTCTTCATGATCTATATAAATCCCTTGATTTTGAGCATTGAGGATGCACTCCCTGGGATTTCCATCCCTCTTCTTAATGAAAACATCTCCCACATCTCCTACATGGATGATGTAGTGGTGTTTCTTAAATCACAAGAAGTAATAAACATTCTTGAAAGCCTATTACAGCACTATGCTCAGACACATGGGCTTACCATTAATAGGAACAAATTGGCAATTTGCAATATCAAAACAGCTAACAGGATAACAGGTTTATTACAAGCTATGCCTCAGTCTTTCTTGGGATTCAGTATGTCACTATCCCCTACAGCAATGAGGATAGAAATACAATGAAGACTACTAAACAAAATAGACATCACCATAATATGCCTTTCAAGAATATATATATATATATATATATATATATGAATATATATATATATATATATATATATATATATATATAACCACATTTGGAAAGGTTTCACTCTCTTAAACTCCCTCATACTTCCCAAGATTATATATTATCTTGCAGGTTTTAAACCAACAGAAGCTTTCATTAAAAAAGTAGAATCCCAAATCCCACTGTCTGCGACTCTGTTGAAGTGGGTGCAGATCATTTATCAGTCTGCACACCCTTCAAAAGCCAGGAGACATGAATGGACTGGGACTGCATTCAATAAAGGTATTTACAATACAGAGAACTTACAATATAATCCATAAACTTTATTCTGATTGCAGGACCTTCCAATGTCCACTTCCCAAAGAGCAAGTGCTTCCCACTGATAGACCGCTTCCTCAGAGGTTCACTCCCATCTGGCTTCAAACACAGATCTCATACATTTTTACACAAATAGTGCCTTCTGCAACCATGTTCAATTCAAAAATAACCTATTGGGAAGCATTCAACCTATCCAACTCAAATACCCAGAGGGCACACACTTACCACCCCATCGACATAAACAAACTGCGCAAACTAGCCTGTAGATTGAAACTAGCACCTAAACACACAGACTTCCTTCTCAAAATTAACCTTGGTAGCCTCTCCACTGCTATATTTCTTAATAGAAGAGGCTTCCACATAGATCCCATATGTTGTCTCTGTCTTTCCAGCCCAGAAGATATGGACCATATTCTTCATCTTTGTCCAGTCTGGCAAGGACTAAGACAAAACTTTCAGAAACACATTGATAATAATGGTCCAGATCTAACATCTCTTCAAGGGGTTTTAAATAGAGGCATTTTCGCTGAAATCAGGCTTGCCACTTACATAAACTTTGCCATCTGGTTGACCAGATGCAAGATGAATTTTCAAAAATTACCACTTGATGAAATCAATAACTGTTTCCTCAACATAATTAAAAATATCCAAGAAACATACAAGAGAGAGGCTGATCCATACCTGGCCATATTAACCTGGGAATTCACAACTGGCCTAAACAGCACCTCTCCAACCAACTCCTAAATAATTTATATGAAAATAACTATTATGATTTAATAAAACCCTCAACCATAACTTGCCAAAACATGGTTTACTAACAAAGGTATTTCATTATAGACTAGATGAATAATATTCACCTTGCACCCACAGACTAAGTTCTTTACTAACATTCATTTTATATTCTACTGACTTTTGGATCATTTCTTTTTTGTATGTATCACCCTGTAGCCTCGTCTAGTTAATTCTTGTTATCTTTTTATTTTTTATTTTTTTTGTAATCACTTATAAGTCAAATAAAATTATCTTGAAAGAGAATTAAATAAATATAAAATATATGTACTATTTATGTAATAAATCTTATTCCTATGATAGATAATTCTTTATATTTTTACTTCATAAGCCAACTGAAAACATTTTATGAATTCAATTTTCTCCTTCAATAAAGTGATTTTATTTTTTAAATGACTATGAATTTTCTAAATAAATTATTTATTTAAAATAAATTATTTATTTTTTCAATATTATTGCATATAGAATCAAAATCTTCCTGCAACTTTACAATTCTTATTAATAGTTTCTATATATTGTAGTATTTGTAAGTGGTAAAAATTTCATAATTGTTATTTGCTATCATAAAGTTTTGTATGTTATTATCAGATTGATGAACTTTACAAACATTACATCTGCTATATTACAAATTTTTTAAAGAAATTCTTCTATAGGTAAATTCTGATGTTGATCATACAAACTATTATTACATCATATAGACAATATAAAATGTCAATTTCTAACTCTTTTGAATTAACCTGTTTTGTATTATTACACCTGCTAAAAGTTTTTAAAAGTGAACCTTTTATTTCTACAGAAAATCATTAATTTATGTGAAAACTCAGTAAATTCAATATAATTCTTTTTTATTAAATTTTATAAATGAAATATATTCTAAAAAATTATATTTGAACTTTGTAAATAAAATAAAAAGTGAATTGTAAATTTTTAAAAAAATGCAATTTCTTTTAATTGTTTTATATATGCAATGAAATGAAGGTGGAGTTATAATAAATCCATAAAAAATGCTTTAATAATTAATATTTGCATAAAAATTATTAAAATATTTGAAGAGTCTAACTGTGTCAATTCTGAGAAGAAAATGACAAGTGTTGTCAAACATTGCCATGATTTTATTGGTTTTTAACACAGTCAAGTTTGGAAAGTCTATTTTAATAAATATAAATAAATAAATGTGAATATATGTATTATATTTGTTTTAAATAATTAACAACCAATTAATGCATAAAAATAATCAGAAATATTTAATAAAGAATAATTAAAACATACTATTTTTATTCCCAAAAATGTGCATGAAAGTGAGACAACACTGAAAAAATACCTGGAAAGGTATGGTTTCTTGCAATTAACAATAGATTGCAGACATTTTGTTTTTCCAGACTGTTTATAACCTATCCTCTTCATATTATTTTAAAATAATAAATCAGCAAAAGTAGACTTACAGAAATGTATATTAATACCCATCAAAATAACAATAAAACAGCAAGTAAACAAGCCACAGAAAGAAATGAAAATGAGCATAAGTAAGCAAACATTCATTATACATCTTATGTAAAGTTATTTATAAATAAATTCCTAATTCCAAAAAGGGTAAAATAAAAACATTTATATATATAATAAAAACACAGAATTACTTCTCTATAAAACTGCTTTAATATTTTTCATTTTGCTTTCTGATGAAAACCAATCTGCTGGTTGAAATATCAAAGCAGTTTTATAGAGAAGTAATTATGTGTTTTTATTATGTTTTTTTATTTTTCCTTTAGTTAGTTCATACGTATATATATATATATATATATATATATATATATATATATATATATAAAAATATATATATATATATATATATATATATATATATATATATATATATATATATATATATATTGTAACCTAGTGTTATTGACACTTGGTTTACTTGGCATTATTTCTGCACGAAAACAATGCTATTCTTTAAAGAAATAAAAAGATAAAATAACCATAGTAATAATTGATTAATAAAGTATGCTATTCACTCACTTTGGCATGTTTTGGGTGAATAACTAATAGATTTAGTAATGTAATATCATTTTTAAAAAGAACATGAATAATTAAATTAAGATATTAATAATTAATGCAAATTAATATAGTATAAAAACAAATATCATAAACAGTAATTGATTTTGGATGGGTAGAGGGGAGAGTGGATGAATGTCTTATCATAAAGCACAATAACTTCTGGTAATTTCTTTTTGTAAAAAAAAAAAAATAATGTTTAAAGAATTATACATCACTGATTGTTAATTTAATGTATTATTATTTTTTTTATATTGTCAAATCACTTTGTAATCTATTTAAATAATACTAAAACTATATGATTGTAATAGGTTTTTCCTTTCTTTTGTTTATGTTATAATCAAATGATTATTTTTCTGGAAGAGGTCGCTAAAGTCAAGATCATTTTGACTTTGAAAAATATAGTCTGCTTTTAGTTTTCAAGGAAGGAACAGTGCTGAAATTTGGTAACTCAATTTTTTCATTTTATTTTGCAGAAATAAATGTAATCAAAGTAAAATTTTAATAATATAATGCATGGCTAAATTTTTTTGATAAGACGTCCTGATGTTCTTTGCCATCTACCTATTTAAAAACCTTTTATACTTAAAATTTTATTGTCTTGCGCTAAAGTTCAAAAATGACAGATGTAACTAAAGGATTCACGAAAAATTATATTATATCTAAATTAAGGAAAGGAAGCGATTTCCAAGAAAAAATTAATTATTTATTAACTTTATGTCATTTATTGATATTTTCTTGGTATAGAAAAAAAAAAAAATAATTGAAAGAAATATTTTGAAACCAAGGAAAATCAACTAGAAACATTTTCGCGCTCTTTCTAAATATTGTCTGCCTTTACAAGTAATGTAGTTACATATGTTAAAATATGTTTTATTCACCAAGAATTGTCGGGAAGTAATAATAATGATAAATAAGATTAAATTATGCACCTGTATATTTTTTTTTTGGAAAAAAATATAAACTTTCTCAGAGTAAATATAGGAAGAGTTATATAGGGGCATTCTTACGGAGAAGTTACCGTTAAAAAAAAAAAAAATTATAATTCCTAAAGTGACTTAATGATAAAATAAATGATATATTATATTATACATCAGTTGGAATTATTAAAAACTTCCTGTACACGTAAATTGACTGCAGTTATTATCATAATAATCTCTCGGAAAATTGCGCATTTTCGTCCATAAATAAGCTAGCTAATAATTATACCTATCGTCAATAAAAAAAAAAAACAATTGTGTGTGTTTATCATATATAATAAAATATTCGTCTATGTTTGAATTTTTTTTTTTTTTGGATCCCAAAATTGTAGTAGTTTAATTCAAGTGAGAATTAATCTTCAGTTCTGCTATATTTTCTTTTACCTGATTTATTAGAAGCACGAAATAAAAGAAAACTTTTATTTAAAGAAAATAATAAAATGCGTTTATTGTTTTAAACATGCTTCGTGAAATACGACTGGATAAAACTCTTCACCTGGACAAATCGCTCACAGAAAAACATTTTTCTAATGAGATAATAGGCATTTGTTAATTAATGATTTTTTTAAACTAATTTGTAAAATTATATGTGTTTTTTTTTTTGTTTGTTCTATCAACATAGGTTAAAGTCTGTATGGTCAAGTGATATTTAATAGCCTTGTAATGACAAAGGTATGTTTTAATATAATTATTATAGGTTAAGTTGATATTTAACACGAAAGAAAAAATCTATAAAATATGTTTTAATTATTACATCCAATTGTAGGTAGAAAATTTGTATGTTAGATACGTAAAAGAAAAATATTTAGATATTTAAGGGGTAAAATAAATATTGAAAATTATCAGAAGTAACTAAAAAAAAAAATGCTATAACAAAATATTTCTTGTTAAAGTTTTGAAACGAATTTATACTGTATTAATTGAGGAATTTATTCCTAATTATTCTTAAATAACACATCCACTTTATTTAGTTTAAGATAGTATGCTACCAACTATTTTTGAATGTTCCTTTATTAAAATTAAAATTATTATACTTTTATTCTATGATGTCCATTGATTTCAGATGTTGATCAAAGTATACACGGTAACATAAGTTTATTATAATCAGTGTATTTACTTATCCTGCCCAGATATAGCATTGGTATATGCTTAATATTCGCATAGGTAATAATTATAATGTATTTATTTTGTGGGATGAAAAATGATCTCCCCAAAAGCTTTGTTTTCCATGAGAGGAAGATTTTAAATATAATGTTTGGGTATGTTTATACCCCAAGTGATCGATTCTCATAGATAGGACGATCAAGAATTTATCTAGCATTTAGTATGCTTCATTCGTTTAAATCCCAGGAGAGGATTGTATTTGGTGTGTGTTCGTTGTATGCCCAAGTAAGAGGCAAGAAACCACCAAAATATTTTTATGTAGTAGATTACTCTACAGACCTTCGTGGTTATTCCATATTCCTCATGTGAAAATAAAGATAGCTCCACCATGGAAGGTGTTGATTATTGTGCTTAATTTTGAAAGTTCGGGCAAGATAAAGGTTATATTGGAGGTGTTAGCTCCTCAAGATCCACTTTAGTATAAATAGTGCGTTAGTAACTAAGATCAATATCTGTATTGTGCTGCTAAATATTGCTAGTATTTGACAAGTAAATCAATGGAGAAAGTAATTAAAATTGCGTAATTTAAAACGGTTAGTAATTAAATAATACTCATATTTAAAATTATACGTATGAATAAAATTTGTATCATAACTTAAGTTAGCATTAAGTTAAATGTAAGATGGTAATTGTAACTTCTGATAACTGGCCTATAATTAGAATAGGTTATCCCATTAAAGACCATAAATAAAGTAAATGTATTAGAAATAAATTTAATATTTTGCGTATTGCATATGATGGGATTAATCATTTAAAAAAAAAAAAAAAACAGAAATAGTTAGTCAATAATTTTGAATAAAAGCTTCTACAAGGTTACCAAAATTTAATAAACAATGTATTGGTAATGAAATGTACTTTTAGTTAATCAATCCATATGATTGCATACAGGAGAAGTAGTAACCTCTAGTCCATAACCAAAAGAGTATACAGATTAATGTCAGTTATATTTTTTTTTTTCTATTACTATGGGATTATTGAATAAATGTTCATATATTTTTTTTTGTGATAATAATAAATTATAGTCTTGTTAAAATTTGTTGTAGATTCATTTTTTTTTGTTTTTATATGCTAAATATAAGTGTTTGTACAATATTTGCAAAACCTTTTCTTGAGTCCGAAATCATTCCAAATTCTTAAAAACTTAATATACCAGATAAATAAAGTTAAGCAGATCGGAATATGTCATTATATTTTAGTTTAATGATAATTATTTATGGAGTTGAAAACTTAAGACTAAATTTATTCCCAAACCATTAACTTTGGTTGCACATTATTCCATTCCCATTTAGTTAAATTGTCTAAGTAATAAATCTTAGTTATGTTATTGTGTTGTCATGGATGATGGAAGGACACAAAAAGCACCCTTGTCTTTTTATTATTCTGACTGAGATTCTGAAAAAAAAAAAAAGGTTGTGTTATTCAAAATTATACGTCATTATTGAATAGAATTATCATCTCTTTAAATAATATAGCAGTTGATATGAGAGATGAAGACACATTGAATTTAAGTAAAATAAATGTTTCCTATAGCCGACCAGAATGCCAGTCATATGCGACAACACAATACTGCCGAGCATTTCCTTACATGAAACAAAGAACCCTGAGATTAATATTATTATAATTATTCTTTAAATTAATAAGTGATCAATTATTGTTGTTATTACAATCGTGGCATGGCTTAAGAGAATTGAATGTACAATTGTATTATATGAAAAGTATTTTAGATCATATTGGCAAATTAATGGATATGTTGATTTATTTTGGTTGCCTTAATTTCCAACAACCTGAAAAATTGGTGTCAACAAGTGCAGACAAAATAACCTAATACAGCTCAGAGTATGATTAGTGTCTAAGTGCAAACTAAAAAATAAATAATTACAGAATAAACAGAGGAAAAACATTTATTGGGTTAGAATATATATATATATATAAAGTAATTAAAATTAGTTATTAAATACAAGACAATCAAGTTATTAGTTTCAATAATATTAAAAGCAAAACATTAAACATCACATGGTAACCATTCTTTATGCTTAGACAAGCTATTTACACAGAGGCAAAACTCTTCTTACAGTTGTGCCATTTAATGCAAGACAGAACAATCAATGAGTTAAGGAAGGTTTGCATATCCATTGATTACTCATCATTGATTACTGTGGCCCGCAGTGAGTAGTACTCTGTATGGAGAGTTTTGTCTTTATGTAATATTAAAAGTAATAATCATTATTGAAAGTGTAAGGGGAAATCAAATTATTGTCATTCATATGGGTCAAAGGCTAAAAACTACTTTTAAAATTATATGACATTACTATCTCGAATCTTTTTATAATTCAAACATAAAATAAACGGCTCTCTAACAGTGAATCAACTTAAGTATTACATCCAAAATATTTTTTTAATTTAATTTTTGTTTCAGTATACCAGTTTTGAAGCTATTAACTGTATTTTTTTAACACTGCTAGATAATATTGCATTATGATAGAAAATATTTGAGTTATTTTTTTTTTTTTACAAGTGATAGATATTTTATTGCAAAAATAATTAAAAGGATAATGTAGTTATATTTATGTAAATGGTTTTATACAATATTTTTTATTAAATAGATTAAACTGCAAGATATTACTTTTAAAAAACGAAAAACTTTTTATTATTAATAAAACATTGGATTTACTCATTAATTATGAAACTATATCTCTTTAATGTCTTTTTTATATATTTTAAACATTTTTGCTTTTATTTTTTTTTTTACACTAAGCAATGAAAGAATGTTCATTTTCAACTCATAATGTAATCGGATTTAAAATATACTAATATCAAAATCAATTTTCTAAACAATAACAACAGAGTAATATACTATATGTTTAAAATAACATTACTTATGTAATTAACACAATATAGATCTATATAAAAGAAAATAGTCTTAATGGAAAGTAGACTGAAGGCTATGGTGATAGGGACTGCTTATACATAATTTGATTTTTTTTTCTTTTCCGGCACTTATAAAATAAAAGCTTGATTAGAGCTAGCTATTGGTAAGCTCTATCTGGTGATCATAAAATGCAAGCTTAAAAGCAAGTTATGTAATTTATGACTTGTTTTAATTATTATATGTGTACCTTTGAAGGTTTTTGCAATGCTATACATTGCAGATGCTATAACTATATGATGAAACTCAGCTGTATTCAGACCCATATAGTTATCTGGTTTGTAAAGCTGGATTTGAAAACATTTGTGTCTGATAAGTTCATGCTTTCAAATTGATAAAAATGTGTTTTATAAGTGCTAACTTTTGAGTTAGTATTTTAGATCTAGTTTCTAGAGTCCCAGCACATCAATGAGTTGAGCCACAATCTTGAAACCAATTGGTCTGGAGGTCAGGAGCCCGATAGAGTTTTGATTTTGTTCTCTTCCGATACTTATGAAATAAAAGCTTGATTAGAGCTATTGGTAAGCTCCATCTAGTGACCATATATATATATATATATATATATATATATATATATAATCATATATATATATATATATATAAACATTAGAAACGAGACAATACTTAGAGAATCCCAATATAGATAACGATCAACAATCTGAAACTGTTTGTTTGTAATAGTTTATTTTTAATACAACTATTTTTTTTAAAAAAAATCGATTACAGATTAAATTTATAATCACAATAAATGCTCATATTATAACCTATTTACATCAGACGCTATTTAAGTATTAATTTCTCATTTATTTATAATTGCAGTTTAATAATAATATTTATTGTAAAAAAAAATGAAACTTTTTATGTGAGCATCATTTTATTTAATTTAATGCTTAATAATTTTAGACTAAAATTCTATTTGAGCCAATTACTGCTGTCTTTAAGCAAAATTTTGACAAGGTATTTTTTTTTATATTATCTAAAGTCTTATATAGATACTTTATTTCACATTTATACATTTTTGATGACAAATTGTTTGAAAACATTTAAAAAATGTAGTAAACAACAATGTATTTTTCTCATTCCAAATCTGTAACCAATTTTCCTATTTAAGAGATTATGATATTCTCATTGTGTTACTTGAATGGTTTTTAAATCCATGGGTCTTATTAAAGTTATTGTTTTTATTGATACATAAATTATTTTGTTTAAATACAAATAACATTTAAACATTAGTATAATCGTGTATTGTTATAAACAGTGTAACTTTATGTGGAGCATTAAAGTTTATCTGTCTCATTTCTTGTCACTAATTTCATTCTATTACAAGTAGTTTATCTAATAGATACATTGTTATTTTTAAGATAAAGTTCTTTACTTGTAATTTCTTTGTCTTTAATCTGTTGCTAATAATCTCATGTTTTTAAAATAACTTGAAATAAAGATATTACTTATTTCCAAACCATTACAAATGTTGTTCAAATCTATGGGGTCATAACAATGATTATTATCATTCTCTTATTTTGTTATAATTGTTTTCAAAATATGTGCTTTGATAAAGGTTGTGTTAAGTGTAGATTGATAGTCATTGTTTGATATTCATCTTGGCTTGTTTTATTATTTTTATTATGTTACAAATGACATTACAATTTGGACATTATCAAATTAGGATTCTTCTTTCTTGATTCATATTTTATTCTGTTATAATGGTAATCAATAATTAGGTTGTAACAAATCTTATACTACCCTCATCTCTCATTCTTCATTCTGTCACAAAAGGCATTCAATTTTTGAGCATATATTTTATTTTGTTGCAAATTCAACGCAAATCTGTAGGCCTATTAAATAACAGCTTATCATTATATTTTATTCTGTTATAAAAGGTATCAAAATTCATGGGGCATTATTAAACTATACTATCTTTTAATGGTCACATTTTTATTCTGTTATAAATAGTGCAGCCAACTAGACTCAATCAAAAACCAAATTTATAGAGGTTTGTGCCTTATACATATCTGTAGAGAAATATAAACATATAACTTGTATATAGTAGTAATATTTTATAAATAATCATAATTTATTCAACTTTTTAAAAAGAATTTGTTTTGAATAGTAGGTGAAAATAAAATATTATTACTATAATTCTTTTGCAAGTTTCATTGGTAACTGGAAAGTTGAATAGATGCATATTTTATATCAAATAGTAAAATAAGTTAAAGTATTTTCATAATTTCTTTAGTTAAAGAGAGAATATTATTTTGCCTATTAAAAAAGAAGTAAATGCTGAAATTAATTGTGTTAAAACATTGGCAGAACTTCAAGGTGTTATTCACAGAATGTTTAGGAAAATGATGGAATAAACACCTAAACATCACATGATCATCAATTTTTATGTTCATACAAGGTGTTTATACAGACAATATATTCTCACAATAGCACCACTCAGTGCAAGCCAGAGTAATCAATCAATGCAAGAAGATTTGTGCATAAAATCCTGATCTACCATCTACTCATCCAATATCCCCAGACTAATTTTAGTTTATGAATTTCATTAGTGAAATGCCTTGGGACTGATGACACTGTAGCTAAATCATACGATCTAATGCAACCCTCCAGCATCCACCTTTTACCTTATTAGCTAACTATAAAGCTTTGAGTCCAAAAATTAAAACACAATAATGTTTTCAATTTAAGCTCATTAGCTTGCAATGGTTTGTGCTAATATATGGAATTTTAACCTTTGTGTAATCAACTTGTGTAAGCATAAAGAATTGTGATCATATGCTGTATAGTGGTTTAATACATATCCTGCCAATAGGATTATGATGACTTTGGTTATTAAAGAACCAAAAAACACCAAAAATATGGATGCTTAACAGAGTTCAGATTACATGATTATACAAACTAATGAGCTTGAATTGAAAACGTTATTGTGCTTTTATTTTAAACTCAAAGCCTTATAATTAGCTAATAAGACATAAGGTGGATTATGAAGGGTTGTATTAGATCTTATAATCAAGGTGCAGTCTCTCAGATCAATGAATCCTCACTGATGAAAGCATTAAGCTAGAAACTAATTTGGGGATATTGGATGAGCTGGCACAAACCTTCTTGCATCCATTGTATACTCTGGCTTGCCCTGAATAATGCTACTGTATGGAGAGTTTAGCCTCTGTGAAAAAGGTGGTAGAGATAAAGATTCAAAATAAAGTACTAAATAATAAGTTTGAGGTTCAAAGTAAAGATTTGTGGATAATGAACAATAAGCTTGAGAGTTGAAGTAGAGAAAATATAGAATTAAGACAAGATATAAATAATAAGATTGATATTCATTATAAAAAATAAGATACAACATAAATGATGTGTTTGATATTCAAATGAGCAGTTTAAATAATCAAAATAATGAATTTAAAGAAGTAAAAATATAAAATCATAAGGTATAAAAACAGGTTCCTTTAAAAACAATGACTAAGATTGAAAAGATTGAAAAAATAGAGATAGATTTGTCTGATGGTGTAGTAGTAATAGAGTATATAAAAGAGCAGAAAAGCTTAAATAAAAAACATCTAAATAGTGAACCATTACCATGAACTGAAAAAATAAAGGCTATATATAGTCAAATAACAATAAATAAAGTATGGTTGAAAAAAAAATTAAAATTTAGAGAATTAATTATTTGATAATATAGATTATAGACATCAAACACACATTTATAAAAATATACATTATAGAGTAAGAGCAGGGTGAAAAATAATTCTTGAAAGAATAAAGACTGTAATAATGTAGAAAAAGGGAATATACTATACAAAAAAAAAGGAATTAAGCAAGTGCTCTAGTAAAAAAAATGGTAATATAATAGGGAAAAAAAAGACTAGACACTCAAAGAAACAAATTAAGCTTTCATTTCATGAGAATATTTATGATAAAGGTAAATATGAGTTAAATGATAATATGGATAGTGAATTTTTTATTGTATTCAGAAATGTTTATAGTAGTTAAAAATTACATGAGAGCAAAAGTTTAATTTTATTTAAATACTGTAATACGTTTGGATGGATTTAGATCCTCTAAATCTTAAATATGTCATGTTTAGTTAGGTATTAATTCACAACATATTTTAAATCTTAAAATATATCATGTTTAGTTAGGCCTTAATTCACAACATTAATATAATACTAATTAATTCATTGATGAGATCAAAGATTTTGAAGTATAATATATCAAATAGTATTATAGGATTAAGAAATGTTGGATTAATGTTTAGATTTGAACTGATAATAATATGATAGTACATGTTCAAAATAAAATATGAGATCCTTATTTGATATTTTGATGGAGTTAAGGTATAGCCTATTAAACAAAAGTAATTTATAGTACAGCAATATGTTATTTTTTTTTTTTTGCATGTTGTATACATTCTTAATACCAGAACTAAACAGAATGGTGAAAATATAGTATTATAGATGATAAATATTATGTGATATAGTAAAAAGAATAAATAATTTCTTAAATGTTTTTGTTCATAGCTTTTTTATATTATTTATAATATGTTATATAATCCTAAAGATAGGAATGTTTTAAAATCACTTAAAAATGTGTGATGTATAAATATTTGTGTAGTAATTCAAATATGACAAATGATAAAGATCAATAGTTACAGGTATTAGCTAGTGATATTTGTTTTTGCTATGAATAAATTCTCTGGGATGTAAGCTTATTTCAAAATTGAAAGTGGGTGTAATCTTAAAAGCATCCTATATTGGAAAAACAAATTGGAAATGTATTATGTGAAGAAAACATTATTAATGTTTTATGGCTTCATAGTAAGAATAATGAATTACTTGATTTTAATCAAATAAATTTTAATTATAAGATGTTATATTATTTGGTTATAATAAATTTAAAGTCATGTTATTAATAAAAGATTACCAAAAGGGATAAAATGTAAAGGGTAGGATACAAATTTGTAGTTAAATTTTAGCAACTATAATTGGCAAGTTTTATGAAACATGGAAAAATATTTAGATATAATTGTATTTTTATAGTAAATTGATAAATAAGAAAATAGGTAAGCCAATTTTTTGTTAGTAATGATATCCTTAGCATAGTATTTATTAGAGATATGCAATAAAGTGATGAAAATATATAAAGTAGAAGGAAATAAAAAGTAATTAAATTTTTGTCTTATTTTAATTGGGATATTGGTGGAGTATACAGAATTCATGGTGGTTAAATTGTTAAATACTATAAAAAATGAAAAGCGAAAAGGATAGTCATTTGTATATATTTGAATGAAAATGGCTCATTATGTATGATAAAAATAATAAAAAATTTATTGCTGTTAATTTTTTTTAAAAAAATGTCATTAGAAAGACGATATTGGGCCAACTAAAATTTGAAATAAATTTCAACCTGTGGTGAAATGTCAATTGTAATTTTTATTTTCTTGTTCGATTTTAATAATGACTATATTAATCTGGAGAGCATTCCAATATATTACTATGACAATAACAATATTGAAGTAAGAAACGTTTACTATTAATTAATTGTAATATAAACAATCGTGAATTGATTTGATTCATTTAGAAAAAAAAATGAATGTAAAAAATATTATGTTTATACTTTTGATAAAGTTATTATTCTTTCATTATTATATGATTTTTGGTTATTATCATCACAATAGAAGTTTACAAAAAATACACATGAATATTTAATGACTTAAGTATCATTTTTATTTTATTTGTATAATATCACATTGGAAAAGTATGTATAAAAATGTATTTCCAGTGTTGCATGGTAAGAATATACTATAAATTATTGTAGTTTGCATTTTATTAAAATAATATTATTTGTATTTTTAAAAATGTAAATGTTATTTATTATATGTAATAATTATGAAATATTTTTTTTTATTTATTTTTTTATTATTATTGTGTAATAAGATTTTGTTTTTGTAACTCCGGATAAAGTTGATAGAAGAGTTAATGAAGAGCATTACCATAGTTTTTCTGATGTCAATTGCCTTTATGCACTTTCTAGTGTCTTGTCATCAACAGAAGTGATCCTAGGTTTGTTCATATATTTTTTTTTTAATATCTTAAATAATATTTGATCCTTAACTACTTATGATGATGGGTTAGGAAAGTAATATCAATCCACAAGGCTGGACATGCAAATGAAGAATTTGTAATGAATAATAATTTATTCAAAGGATTAAAAGTAATTCATTGCACTAAAAATCATCTGAATATTTTTTTGCTAAAATTGGATATCACTTACATTTCAATAATGGGATACAAATGCTAACTATATATATATATATATATATATATATATATATATATATACATATATATATATATATATATATATATATAATGTCATGTAAAATTTTTACCAAATCTATTTTAAATAATAATTGAACTTCCCTCTAGCCGCCAAGATCGATAAGTTTTTACAATAAGAGAGTGGATCACCTCTTAATGTATTTTACATCTTTTTATGTACATTTATCTAGAACAATAACAGCCAGAGTCCACTCTCTTACTGTAAAAAGTTATCGAACTTGGCCTAAGGGCAGTTCAATTATTATTCAAAATAGATTTGGTAAAATTTTCACATGACATTATATTTATTCATTATTAAAATATTATCTATCATTATATATATATATATATATTTAGATATAAGAATTATTTTTATATATATATTTAGATATAAGAATTATTTTTATCCACTGATATAGTTTGGTGAGATTGATGAAATATTTCAATATAGGATATATATATATATTTATTTTGCATCACACTGTCATGGGTGGAAACTATTGTTTGTTCACTTATAATATTTTATAAATTAAATATCTGCTAAATGAAAGGATAATTTGGATATTTCCAAAATATTGGAATTAACAAAAATGTGCTTCCTCTCAGATAACTTTTCATGTTATTTCTACCTTCTCTGGAATAATAGAACATCATCAAATTATAATTCAAAAAATAGACATTAGAACTGTCACATTACTATAAAGTATTATATTGGTGGACGATTAATCAGATCATTTGTTACCATGTCTTCTTCTTTTCCTCTTTTTTTCTTTTTCTTCTTCTTGCCATCATCATCATCATTATTTTAGATATACAATTGTATAATATTCATTGATATAAAAAGAATTATATTTTACATTAAGTAAAGATTTATTACACACACCACACCCGCATATATATATATATATATATATATATATATATTCTAACCATGCCATTTGTACAGTCATTTCCGGGCAGCATATTAATAAGTAAAAGAGGTCTAGCTCAGTTAATGATGATTACATTTGTTAAAATGCAAATAATTAATAAATAAAATATTCTGCATTAATATTAAATGTTCCACTAGCTCAAATTCAAAAATAAGGTTCAGTTTATAAAATAAATTAATTAAAAATTTATTATATCATGAGACTTGGAAGTGCAAATACAGATGACAAAAAAGATTACATTGAGCCAATATCCCACTGGATACTACCTCAATGGCATAATACTACCCCCCCCAATTACTATCTCAAATAAATAAACTTATAGTATTCTTATGACTTTAATAACTCCTACTCAGTAAGATTAAACTAATAATTAAATCTTAATCTTTTATTTATTATAATTTAGCTCAATAAAATCTCAGGTTCATAAAATTATTCTAAGATAATCAAATCACTGTAGTAAAACATGATAAAGAATATTATGTTATACTCTGCTACACTTAACTACTACTACTACTACTACTACTACTACTACTACTACTACTACTACTACTACTACTACTACTACTACTACTACTAATAATAATAATACTACTAATAATAATAATAATAATAATAATAATAATAATAATAATAATAATAATAATAATAATAATAATAATAATAATAATAATAATAATAATAATAATAATAATAATAATAATAATAATAATAATAATAATAATAATAATATCCTTCATTGTATGAACTAATTCTGCATATCTTTTCTCTACACTATAATTTTATTACCATAATAAAAATACTATAATATAATCTTTTATCTTTATATAATAATGTAATAAATATGAGGTAGTATTAGATAATCTGAAAAATATATGTGTGGCAATGGATAGCATTATAATTCAATGTACCATTACAATAATTAATTTATGACCATAAGATAATATAAAACGTGATTACTTAAATAAATAAATACCAAAAAAAATATTCAAATTCTTAAAATAATTCTTTATTTATTTCTGAGCAAAATGTTATGGTTGATTCAATCATTCTGTGTATCTCATGCATTGTGATGGGAAAAAGAAATAATATGAACACACAAATTTTTGAAAACAAATTTAACAAAGTTTTATTATAACACTAAAACTAAATAACAATTTATTTACAATATTTACAGTTTTGATATCCTAAATTTGCACCATAATACTTTTTTTTTATTTGAACCATAAAAAAACAATACAATTTATTTATCTCTTTGTGATCAATCTTATTATAAAATTACATTTATTTATACTTATTTAAAACAAATCATATCTTTAACTATTTTTTAACAATGCTTCTTTTTTACTAAAATACATCTATTGAAACATAGTACGGAAAAACACAAAATTAATAATATCGAGCATGGATATTTTTCACTAGACAATTTCATTTTGCAATGTTAAAAGATATCATGTAAAATATCTACTGATAATTTATTACTAGATTGTGTGGATATCATTGTTCACCACACTATTATTATTATTAAATATAATATATCCCATTTAATAATACTCTAATACCATATAGTTGTAATTACTGATATATTTCCTATTATTTAATAAATACAAAATTGTACCTATACTTATTCTTTATATCATTTTACTTTATAACATTATACCTTAAAAATATGCAATACTCATTTAAAAATGATATAAAATATTTTAAAAGTTATTTAATATATCAAAAGCAACTTGGCTTTACATATTTTATTTCTGAAATTTATTTTTATTTCCAAAATAAAATCTAAAACACATTTTATGATTCTTTTCCTTTTAGGTCTGTTTGATTTTCAATTCCAATTTGCACAAATTATACTGTTTCTTACAAATAAATGAACTTATCTTATTCAGACAATAGCATATCTTAAACTCTAAATTATCTATTATTTCTTTTTAAAATATACCATACTGTGTGATGTACTTACTTTGGAAATACAGATAGTGAATAGATATGTAGGCCTAGGAAAAAAAAACTAGAGTATAATTTATAATACATATCTGAGAAAATACCATGGTACAGTGTATCTATAAGAAATAGAGGCATGACTTATTCTGTCTAATGGCCTCCAATACTATCAATGATGTCAAAGTTATTCCTTCAGCTTTATTGAAAACATCAATACTTAAAAAACAAACAATGCCCACAAATAAATATACACCTACAGGGTTTTGTTAACTGTATTGTATATCTACTAAGATTACAAAATACTATTCATATTCCCTTATTACATCCTACCTTAATATCATCTCTTGGGTTCATGTTCACAATATTACAACCAAGTCACTATCTTATCATTATTTCCTAAAAAAATTATCAAATCTTACATTGGCAAATAACTAACTTGCATATTCAAAATAATAAACAAAATTCAATTATAATTAGAACAATCTCACAAATCCATGAAAAAAGTCTGCTTTACTTTCTTATTCTATATTCTAAACACATACAAAATAGTCATATAAATACTTCGAACATCCAATAATATGAATGTTTTTAAAAGAATCATATAAATATTCATCATCATATTGTGTTATATTACTAATATAAAATTAAAGTATACATATTCCCAAAAATAAATCCTGATCTTATAATTTAAATGTGTTGTACAAAATGTGTTTGCATACAATTCAACATTTAAACTTCCATACATTATAATTCATTGGCAATCTGCAAAAAAGAAAAACAAAAATATACATAATAAAATATGTCAATATTCATTAACTATTACCCAAGTGATAGTGACTTGTCATGCATCCATGAAATACATCCACACTTTTACACTTAAATTTTCTTATTTAAATTATTAAATTATTCTACTATAAGATTATAATATTATTCATGTTCCTACTCTTATAACCAAAAAAAATAATTACATTTTAAAAAATAATAAGTCAAAAATCATATTTATGTAAACCTTCAGCTGAGATGAATGTTCTTTAGAAAGTTCAAAATTTTTTTTTCATTTTCTTTCTCAAGAGTTTTTTTTTAAATATTCTCCTAAGAGCAATTTTTTACAACTCCCCATTGCTAAGTTTTCACTTGCTTTACAACAAACAATTGTCCCTGACTTTGCACATGCACTGTACTCCTTCTGGTATGAAAATCTCAGATTTAAAAATGAATAATAAAAATAATAATATGACGTCTTTTAAAAATCTTGAAAAATTAAACAAAATAATCATCGATCCATCCTGGAAAAGTTTATAGAATAATAGTTTATGTTTTCTATTGTCCAGAATGGTGATTATTGAAATCATAATAAAATTATAATATTAAAAATAATCCCTTGAAGCTTCTATTTTAGAATATTCTGTATCGGCATAATGATGCATCATGTCCTGTTGGCTTAGCTCAAACTATCCGGATAAACTTTTTGTGCAATATAAAATATTTTTATAAATTCCATATTTTTATTTACTCATATATTCCTTTTATTTGTCTGAAGGTTTATAATGATGGTATATTATAAGATGTGATATGTTGGACTATTTCCATCATTTATGGGTGAATGTTGAATATATAGAAAATTTTAAACTTTATTTAAACTTTTCAAATACAAACAACTTGTTAGTAATAACACACAAATAGACAATACAGGTAACCTGTATTGTCTATTTGTGTGTTATTACTAACAAGTTGTTTGTATTAGAAAAGTTTAAATAAAGTTTAAAATTTTCTATACATTCAACATTCACTCATAAATGATGGAAATAGTCCTGTATTGTCTATTTGTGTGTTATTACTAACAAGTTGTTTATATTTGAAAAGTTTAAATAAAGTTTAAAATTTTCTATACATTCAACATTCACCCATAAATGATGGAAATAGTCCAACATATCACATCTTATATATTCCTTTTCTTTGTAGGTTTCTTCTTTAGGAAAATTGATTGCTATTTATTACTTATTTTCAGCAGTTTCATTATTATCTTAAAATTCAGTTTTTTAAGCATTTTTTTATAAAATGTGTATAACCCTATTTACCTCAGGTTTTTATAACATATGTTTTTGTAAATATTTTCCATTAGTCTTTATTTAAAATAATTTCTTGCAAATATTTATAATGTTTTCCTTCAAAAAGGATATAATATTTATTTCTACAGCAATGTTTCCATAAAAATCTTATATAATATACTTGTCATATTACTTATTAATTTTGGACAAGACTATCTTGCTGTTATATAAAAATAATGTGTACTTCTCTTTTAATTGGCAAATAGCTTTTCTATTTGGCTTCCTGTACAATGTCCATAATAATAATTTACTCACTGAAATAGTCCTTTTGGTTAATATTATTAATATTATATTCACCATTACTATATTTATTTTTAAAATTTCTATTAAATACATTTTAATTATTGGCATTTCCATATTTTTATTGCGAAGTTATATTAAGTTTCCAATGAATACTTCTGGTAAAAGAACTTTAAAGTTAGCAATGAGTATTAAAATGAAGTTATTAAAATATGTTTATTTTACACTCTCTTTGCAAATATATTAAAAATAAATGTCCTATTAGTTTTGCAAATAAATTGTATGAGAGCACTAAAAAAATTGACTAAAATAATAAAAATTTAAAATTACTATCATCTCGATAGCTACTGATACCGATCACTGACACATTTCAATCACTAACACATTTTTATCACCTCTGACACCCCCATGCAACAGTATTTATATCCTAGAAAATACCTCATTCTATTGGTGAATTCTTACTTTTCGTTTGATACTGAATTTGCATATTGTTACAGTCTTACACAATTAAATTTCAGAATAAAAAATATGACTCATTATAATTTTAAAAATATTATTTAAAATATTAATTTTAAATCACTTATTACTTTAGTAAATTAATTAAATATTTAACATGACTTTAAAAACAATATTGAATAATTTTATCCCACCTTTAATATTTAATTTATCTATTTTATTTTAAAACAAAATATTTAACTTGTATTAGCTGTCTTCATTTTATTACATTATTTAAAAACATCTTATGATGACTAATTTAATATTTGCTTTTGTGATAGGTAAATAATTATATCCATTTCTATAATGCAATTTTAAAATATTTTAAACTTTATTAATCTAAATACTAGCAAGCATGTGTGTATAATCATATATTATACAAGTTACATGACTGAAATAACTAAGACAGACTGTATCCAATTTTCTGTCTGGGAATAAATAATAAATTGCAACACTTGTTGTATTAAATAAAATAATACAATAATATGAAATTTGGAAGAATAATTTGGAAATATAGAATTAAATACAACTTTTACTACCATAAAGCTTACTTTTAAAATTTATAATATTAATTATAATTATTAAATATAATTTATAAAAATAAATATAACTTTTATTTAACTATAAGTTTTAGACTATTAAAATTTAACTTTTAAACATACTTTTGAATATTTATAGCTGTGTTATTTATTATGACAAGCTTTTCCAACCATATGTAATAATATTTTTAGCATTATTTAACTATTTTAAGGTTATTCATTATAATTTTATGCATTACATAATTTCATTTAGCTTCAAATTGTACTTTTAGGATATTATTACTACAATATAACTATCACATCAAGAGAACATATTCTAAATTTAAATTTTTTTAATAATTTACTGTGGTGAACCAATTCTGACCTATAGAAAAGGGCATTATATATATATATATATATATATATATATATATATATATATATATATATATATATATTGTGCCCTTTTCTATAGGTCGGTAACAGTTCATAACAGTCAATTACTAAAAAATTTAAATTTAGAATATGTTCTTTTAATATGGTAATTGTATTAAGTCAATTATATCTTTAAAGTACAATTTGAAGCTAAAGAGAAGACGTAGTATATAAAATCATTTAAAAAATAGTATGTAAAGCTTTAAATATTGTTGCATATGGTTGTAAAAGCTGGCCATATTAAATAAAACAGCTATAAATAATTAAAAATATATTTAATAAGCTCAATTTTAATAGTCTTAAACGTATAGATAAATAAATGTTATACAATATTTAAATTTATAAACTATGTTTAATATTCAAAATTAATATAATATATTTTAAAAATAAACTTTATGATGGTGAAAATTATATCTAGTTCTATATTTTTAAAATTATTCTTCGAAATTTTTTATAATTATTTTATATAATATAATAAGTGTATCAATTTTATAAAACTGGGCAGAGAAATAGATTAAAAATCGTCTGTCAAAGTTATTAATCATGTGACTTTTAATGTATACTTTCACACACACACGCTTGTGAGAATTTATTAACAAAGTTTGTGTATTATAGAGTTGGATAGAATGATTATTTATCATAGAAGTGAATATTAAAATATTATGTAGTTATTTCCAAATGCTTAAATGATGTAATAAAGATGAATACATTCATAATATAAAAATTAAATATTTTATTTAAATAAAAATAGATAAATTGAATATTAAGAAATGGAATAAGTTATTAAATGTTATTTTAAAAGTTATTTTAAAAGAATAAATAATTTTAATAAAATAATAATTGATTTAAAAGTAATATTTTAAATAATATTTTAAGTTCATTACGTCATAATTTCTAATTTTGAAATTCAATTCTACTTGAAATTAAAAATATGTAAATTTGTTCTCAAACTAAAGTAAGAATTAACCAATAGGATAAGGTATTCTTACAGACTATAAATATGATTTGCACGGGGTTATAAGGGGAGATTAATAATGTATTGAAACCAAAGAAAGGTATATTAGCAGCTCTCAAAGAGATAGTATTTTTTTTTTAAATTTTTATTTTAGTCAATTTTTTTGGTACTTTCTTTTCATTTATTTTGCAAAGACTAATTGATAATTTTTTAAAGTATTTTTGCAAAAGAGGGTATTAAAATATAATAATTTAGAAACTTCGTGGAAATGATTTTCTAATTTTTAAAGTACTTACCAGTCGTATTTTATCTATAAATTTAACCTAAACTTCGCAATAAAAAATGGATATACTGTGGAATAAAATGGATAGAAATTGTAATACTGTAAAAATGTTTGGAATATTTGTTGATACAACTTTATTAATGCATAACCGAAGAACTGTTTTGGTACATAAAAAACCACAGCTCGGACATCATACAGAGTCTAATGAAAAAATTGGAGACACATTATTATTTATAAGCCTATCCAAGATTTATTTTTTAAATAGTAATAAGACAATTGTATATTGCATGAATTATTTTATATAATATTATATCAAAAGGAGTAAAATGTTATATCCTTTCTGAAGGTAACATTTTTTTTTAAAAGTGATATATAAAAATACCAAACGAAAGTTTAAATGTATCAAGAAGGAAACATATATAAAAAAGTGAACACATAGTTGAATAAAAGATGGATCCATGGAAATACAAATAGTACTTAAAAGTTTATCGAATATTTTTAAAATTAAATTAGATGGATTGATGCATTGGATACGCAGAGAATATTGGCAGAGAAAATACTTAAAAAAAAACTTCACGGGATTAATTAATATTATGATTTAATAATTATCATCCTAAATACTAAAACCAAGGATTATTTTCTATAAATTTTACTAAATGGATTAATAATTATTTTTATTTTAAACTTTAACGCGCTTGGAGGAGAACATTTTTAAAAAACTCTAGAGAAAATAATAAACATTTTGGACTTATCAGGAACTATCGTCAAGAAAATATGTAATTATAGTTTTCATTACTTTTATTTTGTTAACCTTAGGAAAAACATAAAAGCAATAATTTATTAATATTAAAATTTTATAATATAACAGTCTAATAATTTAGCTAAAAATATTTTAATATAAAGTGTATGGGTGTGAATTTTTTTTTATATCTGCAATGCTCAAGTGGATAAAGGAAGCCTACTGAACACAATGACCAGATAAAGGTTATTGGTAATAATAATAACTATTGATAATTTATAATGGATATTTTTTTTTGTTTTTTTTAGATCATCCATAAATTGGAAGAATGAAGTGTAAAAGTTTTTTTTACTTATATGTACCACATTTCATACAACATTTTAAAAAACATTATGAGATAGGATTGATTTGAAAATATGCATACAACAATTTTTTTTATTATTAGTGATATAATCCAACATAACAAATAATTATGTGATTCTTTTAAAATTTTCATGTTATTGGATATTCAAATATTGTCTAAGTAGATTATATATGATTAGACATATAGAATAATGAAGTAAGCAGACTTTTCTTGTGGAACAGCTAGATTGTTTAACTATTAATGAATTTTATTTATTGTTTTGTAAATGCAGATAGTTATTTATCGATGTAAGATGTGGAAAATCTTGAGAAATAATGTTGAGATAGTGGCTTGGAAGTACTTAGTGAACAAGAAACCAAGATAATGTTTTAAGAAATAGGATGTTATAAGGAATGGAAATAATATTTAGTCTCTATGTGAATATCAACATAGTTAACAAAGCCCTATGACTGATACACATTTTATTTGGACAGTGTTTATATTTCTTTAAATATTTGATGTTCTAATAAAGCTGAAGAAATAGCTTTAACATGGTCCCTGTACAGAGGATATTAGGCAGGTTAATGTCATACCTCTTCACACTGTACCATGATTTTGAGATATGTTAAGAGTAATACTCTAGCTTTCTTCCTTAATCCTATGCATCTGTTTTCGCTATCTTTATTTCATGTAATTGCATCATTTAGTAAGATATGTTTAAGAGAAGTGATAAATAATTGAGAACTTAGGTTATGCTATCATTTTGTATAAGATTGGTCTATTTGCTTAGAAGAAATAGGACATTATAACTTAAAATTGAAGATCCAAAGTATCCTAAGGAAAGAAAAGAATCATAGAATATATTTTGAATTTTATTTCGGAAATGAAATATAAACTTTTTTAAAATAAAGTATCTAAACAAAGATATTTTCTTTAAAGTGATAATAATTTTAAATGCTTTAGTATTTTTTTTTTAAGAGAAAAATAAGTATTGCATATTTTTAAAATACAATAGTACAAAGTAAATTATGTAAACAATATGCATAGTATATTTTTTGTTTATTGATTAACAAAAATATATTGATGATTACACTTATATCATACTAAAGTAAGGCTTAAAGAAGAATGTATTATGATTAGTAAACATTGTGTGATAAGTACTAAAATCTAGTACTGAATTTTGGATAATATTTTGTGTAACATCTTTGACTTTGCAAGATGAATTTTTTTTTTTATATTTTGAGAAATCCATACTCATTATAAAATTTTGTTTTCTATAGAATGTTTTCTTAGTATGAATTTTTTTTTTAAATAAGATAGTTTAATAATATTAAGGATAAAATGCTGTTGCTAATAAAGTAGATAAATATATTTGTAATAAGTTAACCATAATGAGAAACCAAATAGTAACATTTTTTTTTAAAATTTTGTCCTAAATCTAAATAAAGATATAATTGAAATATAAATTATTTTTTTTATAACCCGGTATATCAAACTGTAAAGGAAAAAGGTTAAGGATATCCACTGTAAATAGTGTAAATAAATTGTTTATTTATTTGTTGTTAATAATAAACTTTGTTAAATTTTGTTATTTCAAAAATTTTGTGTCCAAGTTATTTATTTCTCCACATCGCTGCATGAAATCATGAGATATGCATAATAATCAAAACAAATATATAATTTTGCACAAAAAGATAAATAGAGAATTATTTAAGAATTTTAAAAACTTTATTGGTATTCATTATAATTAAATAATCATAATCTTACATTATTTATTGGTCATAAATCAGTTATCACAATATTATATTAAATTATATGCTATCAGTTGCCACACATATTTTGTTTGTCAGATTATTAAAATGCTACCATGTATTTATTATATCATTACATGAAGATATAAGATCATATTATATTATTCCATTATTTTATTATGGTAATACAAATATAATGAAAAGAAAAGATATCCAGTAGTAATTAAACAATGAAGAATATTATTATTATTATTTATTATTATTAGTTTAAGTGTAGTAGATTATGACATAAAATCCCTTCTCATATTTTACTACCATATTTTTAAATTAACTTAGAATAAACTTTATGAACCTGAGATTATTTTATTTGACCTAGATTATTACAAATAGAAGATTAAGACTTAATTATTAGTTTAATCTTAGTGAGTAGAAGTTATTAAAGTTGTAAGAATACTATGAGTTTGTTATTTGAAATAGTAATAAAAGGGGGGATAGTGTTCTTATACCATTGAGGTAGTATCCTGTGGGATATTGGCTCAATGTAATCTATCTTGTCACCTGTATTTTCACTTCAAGTCTCATGTAAATATTAAATATTTATTTAATTTATTTTTATAAACTGAACCTTATTCGTATTTTAAATTTGAGCTAATGAAACATTTTAATTTTAATGCTGAATATTTTAGTTATTAATTATTAACTGAGATAGAACCCGTTTTATTTTATATCATATACTATCTGGAAGTGAAGCTACATGAGAGTACAGGTTAGAATATATATATATATATATATATATATATATATATATATATATATATATATATATATTTTTTTTAAATTCAAGCTAGAAATGGATTGAATTTGATGGAATATTATCTCTGGGTTCCTGGTTTAAATGATTTTATGTGTGTTTTTATGTGAAAATTTTCTTATATGAGGTTTTTAGTAAGATTGGTTACATGGATGTTTAATATCTGTGTTAATGGTTATAGATAAATAATTAGTTATAAATTATTGTATTGATAATATAATTAAAATGTATAAGTATTTAGTTTAATGAAT
Source organism: Epiperipatus broadwayi (assembly GCA_028023455.1). Taxonomy (NCBI): domain Eukaryota; kingdom Metazoa; phylum Onychophora; class Udeonychophora; order Euonychophora; family Peripatidae; genus Epiperipatus; species Epiperipatus broadwayi. The sequence goes on from JAQFVV010013097.1 coordinate 201,395, forward strand.
ATTAATGTGAGACATATTTTTTGTGTGTGAGATAGTTTAATTTCTATGTATGATATGTATAATATTTTAATTTTTAATTTTGGATTTTTTATTTTTATTTTATATTTATTTTAATTTAAATAGAATTTAAGTTGTTAGGAGGGAATGTAGTTTTGTTTTTGTTTGAATTTGTATTGATTGGGTAGATATTCTGTGTTAGATTTTGTGAAATAGGGGTTTGTTAAATTTTATCTTTTGAATCTGTAATTTTGTTTGTTTGTGTTTTTTTTGTGAAATGGAAATATTTTATTGGTTAATTTTGTTTTTTTTTATATATATATATATATATATATATATATATATATATATATATATATATATATATAAGATACATTTTGTATATTCAAATTTATATTTTATAGCTTAACAATTATAATTTTCATCTCACAATATTATCTTCTTATTTGTTGATTATACATTAACTTTGCATATAACTTATAAATATTAAGAACTGAAAATAATTATATTGCAGCATATATTTTAATTTTATTTTATTGAAATTATGTGAATGAATAGATAGACTCATATTTCCTATAATTTTATTTCAATTAACTATTTATTATAGATATTATGAATGTTATTGACACTGTTATATTTTGAAAAAGTATATATGTATTACACCAAGTTGACAAACAAATCAGCATAGTGTCAGATAGCGATAATGATTAAAATATGTATGAAAAAATGTAAAATAAATTACACATAAAAACATATTGTTTTGAATAAAATTAAATAGATAGTAAAAAAAAGTTTGTCTTCTATCAATTTTTTTAATCAAATATTTGAAAGTTTTTATTAGCCATACTTTATGTTCTTATTTTTTATGCCAATTTTAAAGTAATTTTACCTTGTTGCTTTGGTTTTATGCAGTTATTGAAAATTACTGACTGTACTCCACATTTTTAAAGGTATGTTAAGTCTATTTTTGTGTGATATTTTTAATGCAAGTTTTCTGTGGAACCTATCTAACACATAAAAAGAGACTTAGGTGTATTTAATATAAACTAATTTATTGATAAGAGGAAAATAAAATGATTTATTGATTTTTTTTTTAAAAAAAAGTTAAAATAAGATATTTTAATTACTATGTAATTTATTTTAATTTCAATTTTTTTTAAAAAAAAGTATAAAAAACAAAATTTGCCTACTTCTTTTTATAAAATTATGTTAAAATTTAGTTGGAATTGCAAAGATATATTTATAAAGAAAAAGTACCTCTTGGCAAGTATAGATTAGTATAAAAAATCTGAATGTCTTAATTAAACAAAGGAAAAATGTTTAATATTTTAAATTTATTGTATGATATTAAAATTTGAGTAAATTATTCGAAAAGAGTAATAGTCATATCAGTAAATACAGAGTGTGTGCACAAATGTGGGTTTGTTCTGATATAAAGAGGTGTTCAAGAACTTGAATAAATGTCTTCTATAATAATAATAATAATAATAATAATAATAATAATAATAATAATAATAATAATAATAATAATAATAATAATAATAATAATAATAATAATAATAATAATAATAATAATAATAATAATAATAATAATAATAATAATAATAATAATAATAATAATAATAATAATAATAATAATAATAATAATAATAATAATAATAATAATAATAATAATAATAATAATAATAATAATAATAATAATAATAATAATAATAATAATAATAATAATAATAATAATAATAATAATAATAATAATAATAATAATAAACACAACATTATATCCACAGTAATTTTAAGTCGAACGCACATATTTGTTATTAATTTAACTATGTTGGAAAGTGTCTTATACAAGAATTTGGACCTCACATTAATTACATTGAAATATATATTTATATCAGTTTGAACTTAATATATAAATACAGTTGTTTCTCATTACTTTATATAGTTAAGTATGTTTCATATATATATATATATATATATATGATAATTGGTTGAGTATTGATTTAATATAATGAACGTGTGAGAGACGGTTATATGGCTAACTGATGAGTGCTAATTCAGGATGAAGTACACATATTGAAAAGCACTTATCTTTTTTTTGGCTAACTGATGAGTGCTAATTCAGGATGAAGTATACATATTGGAAAGCACTTATCTTTTTTGCGTGTGTGTGGTTATATGTATCAGTTATATGTAATACATTGGATAGATAAACGAAGCTCGAAAGTCTCGGTTCAAAACTCCCTATAATTACATTTAAACTCCAGTGATATAAAATACACATGTATTTAAATATTATATATATCATAAAACCACAGCTTTTATATGAAGTCAAATTTTGCCAACTATTGGCAAAGTTAATTTGTTTATATATAAAAATGGAAAATTCTTCACTTTTTATTTTCTTCAAACTGTAACTCAGACAATGATAATCAATAGAGCAAAATTACAAATAACCTCAAACATTAGTATACTTTTATACCAATTGGTTTAGTTTAAATGTTTACAAGGCATAATTAATTATTAATCCTCATAAAACATTGCAAACAAACTAAACTACTATAATCAATATCACACACTATCAAAAGGATTTTTCCATATTTTATTACATTTTTAAGCCATTGTCAAGGCATTATTACATAAAGATAAAAATATATAATTTCCTCCATTTTTTTTAATTTTCATTTAAGTGGTTTAGACAGATCTAACTCAGACAATGTATGCTGATTTATCATACGATTTAATTAATTTCTTGACATATTTATAATTGTACTTGAAATATAATCTAAATAACCTATTCATGTATAAAAAAATAGAGCGGATTTATATATATATAATATTTAAATACAGATATCTTTTATATCGCTGGTTTAGATATGATTATAAAAGATTTAAACCCAGACGTTCAAGTTCCCTTTAGCTTTCCAATCTATCTCATACAACCAATCCACATGACTACACACTTGTGAAAAAGAGAAATGCTCTAAAATATACATATTTCATGCTAAACCAGAACTCATAAGTTGGTCCAACCATCATCTTTCCCCTACACACACACACACACACATATATATATATATATATATTGAACCGAATTCGAATATGTGTATTCGAAATACCGGCCTCTTAGGCAGAGAAGAACATACTCGGAGAGTATGTATGCCCAAACGATAGCTATAAAGTATATAACTAGCATTACATTTCCAGGACATAGCTTCTTCTCGGCTGTTGAGTTCAACACCAAGTTCAAAGCACTTTTTTGTTTGTGTATAAACACGGGCGCCAGCTGCTTATTCTAAAAGAATACTAAAAGAATAGACAACGCACTTTGAATAGTGGCCACTAACTCAACGCCTAAATCCATGACTAGCTCAGTTGTTTGTAATCACTAATAGATTATACTTAATTAGTGATTAAAAGAATTAATAAAAGAATTTGTTAAAAAGAATTGATAAAAAGAATTGACCGACAAATATAGTTTAATTTTAAAGATAATTTATTAACTAACATTTATTTACTAAATTTAAACATTTTATAATTCTAATAAAACACACGCATATTTTAAATTAACATTTCTAAATAGTTTAAACATTCCTATAGATTTAATAACAAAACACTCTAATTTAACTAATAAATATTGATATAATGACCATGCACATATTAACTCATGCACACACATAATAATGATAATAAAGGACGACATAGCATTTGAAATTTAATCACACACATCAATAGTTCATTTATGTATGATATAGAGTTCATATAATTAGACTCTTGAAAGATTCATACGAATTAATGCAATGCAATGGCTATTACAGTATAGAACAAAATAAGCAAATGTTTTTACCTAGGCTTTTTTGAATGTTGACGTAGAATTTTGTTCTTTGGAGGCTGCTTTCAGTGAGGATATTTCCATTATAAATGCTTACCAGCCAGCTGGGATGTTTCCTTGCTGAGTTTCCTGATTTTCACGATTATTGCTATCGGAGACAAATAGATACTGACGGAGATTTTCTAAGATGTTAAGCTGACATTATTTCACGGGCAGATCTGCTGTTTTCTCGGACATCTGGGCTGGAGGTGAACGTGTGTTCCAAAATATTCTCAGCACTGCATTTTGTTTCTTAACTGACTCAATTAATTTCTGAACTGCACTCTCTCAATAACTTTGTGAACTGATTGTCTCAACTCAATTAATTTGTGGAATGAATTGTCCAATAAAAAAAAGTTCTATTTATACCTGCGCCTTGTTGTCTTTCTCATATCTCCGGCAAAGATCTGTTGTCAAATTCCAATAATAATCATTTGATAAACGTGTTTTGGAAGATTGCTTAATTAGTAATAGCCATGCAATAAAACGTGTTGTTTTATTTTATTAATAGCCATTGCCGTGGTTTTAATGATAATATTCTTTTATTTTGCATACATTTTATTTATTTACAAATTGCACATATATATGCACATATATTTTTAATACAATTTACTATTTAGTTTTACCATTATTTTTTCTTTAATGAAAAGAGATTGGTATGTTTTTCTTTGATGGAAGATTATTTAATAATATAATTTTAGATAAAATTATATGTGCCTATATCAATATAGGTACATTACACTGCCCCTCCTCTTTGAGAGTAAAATGAGTCATTTTTGACCATTTTATCTCTGACAACATTAAATATTAATTTATTATTCCTTCTAAGTTTGCCTTTTTTTATATCTTTTTCTTTCCATACTAAGGGCAATCTCCAATTATGCTTTTCTTCTTTCTATGCTGGTAACATTGCTTACAATGTTCATCCTGGATAATGACCATGAGGACAAACTAAATTTGTGGCACAGGGATCTTTTGTAAACGAAGTTTCGGCTGCCGATTCTCTTGACCGGACTTTGACTAAGCAGCTGCAATGGCAGGAATTTTCAACTGTCCATTTCCGACTTATGCTTTGGAAAACAAGGTATGAGATATGGGGATTCTCCCCTGAAAAGTGACTTACAACTTACTCTGGTTGTTGCCAGTGTGCTTTTTAAAAGAGGAATGATCCCGGCCAATCCGTTGCGGGTACTAGAATTTATCCAGTCGACAGCTTTAAACTTAACCTTAACTAAAACACTTCTATACTACCCTCATTCCCATTAGATTCAAACCCTTATACACTCCTAATATAACTTAGATTGACTTTATATTATTTATCACTAATCCTACAATATTATTTTAAATACACATGAACATTACTTTAACATATTTATTTATATTATTCTGAACTATTACGAACATTATCTTACATATTTATTTAACTTACAATACTATTCTAAACTATCACGGACATCAATTTACATATTTATTTATATTACGATATTACTTTTAACCCATTACTTTAACTTATATATTAACGTGCGTGTACTCAGAAAAAAACTATTTTGCTTTATTATGAATATTTTATTTATTTTCTACAGATATATTATACTTATTTATTTAACTTGTTTTTATTTTATGTATTTCCATTATTTTATTCATTTATTTAATTCTACAAATATTATTTTTAAATCCTTAATTTGACCCATTTATTTAACTTGATTTTATTGATTTTTATTTATTTGAACTGTTTATTTACGAACATTTGCTTAATTAATATGTGCGTGGAGAAAAAAAATATTTTATTTTGCGAAGCCTACGTTATTATTATTACTTGCAACATTTCATTATTATTATTCATTCATTTTTAAATTTATTGTCTTAAGTTTTAAATAGAAGTTTCAGATTTAATTTATTAGATTTATGTACTTTAGAATAATCATATTCGTACTCATTATCCATTTCCGGTCCTTTTTGTTTATTTCCTTTACTATTCTGCCCATTTACTAACTCTTAAACTATGTCCAGTGGCTCCTTTTTTCTTTCTACTAATTCACTAACATAAATTATGCTCCATATTCTCACATCTATAAAGTTTGCTGCTTTATCTCTTTCTCTCTCCATTCTATTTTCTGCCTTGTAAATTAGAAAACTTTTAAGCTTCACAGACCTCCGTATTTTTCCTAACCGTGAATATTTTTTCTTATGCTTTCTCTTTGATTTAAATCTCCGTTTAAAACAAACACGAACTTTTACTTTAACCTTTTTAAATTTTTGTAAAAACTTTTCAATGCTATCTTCTACCTTGAACTTATGTCTCTCTTCTATTTCTTGATCTATGTTTTCCTCTGTTTTAGCACTATCCTGTTCTGCTTTAATTTCTATTTCGGTCTTCTCTGTTTCAACTCTATCTAGTTCTAATTCAATTTTTACATCTTTTATCACCTCAACTTCCTTTTCAACTTCCTGACTTTTTTTAATTAAATCTAACTCTACGATATCTTGGCTTTTCCCTACCTTTCCTCTAATTTCACATCTTATTTTTCTTATTCCCGCAATGAATTCTTGGTGACTTTGCCTGAATTCTTGACGCATTTCTTCCATCATATTTATCATCATTTTCAACATCTGCGTCTCAGACATTTCTTTCTCTTTTTCCATTTTTAAAACAATATTTTATTTCAAACTAGCGCTTACATTAAACTAAATTTAATATACGACTTATTTATTTATTTTTCTTACTAATACGGAAACTCACGTTAACTCCAGCCTTTTGTCCTTTTCACTACCCACTCTTAATGCTTTAACTCCGCCCATAACACCCAATTGACTCTGATTTGATAGCATAAATGTCAAAATCTCTTTTCATTTCGAAAAAAAAAAATTTGATCAATTCTTTTTTTTTTTTTTAAATTAAAACACTTTTACATATGTAATTTAACTTTTGTATAAAACAAATTTTTCAAACAAGAAAAAAAGTACCTCATTACTATTGTTTCTTAGGTTCAGCCCCATGGTTGGGTCTAGCCATTTGAACCGAATTTGAATATGTGTATTCGAAATACCGGCCTCTTAGGCAGAGAAGAACATACTCGGAGAGTATGTATGCCCAAACGATAGCTATAAAGTATATAACTAGCATTACATTTCCAGGACATAGCTTCTTCTCGGCTGTTGAGTTCAACACCAAGTTCAAAGCACTTTTTTGTTTGTGTATAAACACGGGCACCAGCTGCTTATTCTAAAAGAATACTAAAAGAATAGACAACGCACTTTGAATAGTGGCCACTAACTCAACGCCTAAATCCATGACTAGCTCAGTTGTTTGTAATCACTAATAGATTATACTTAATTAGTGATTAAAAGAATTAATAAAAGAATTTGTTAAAAAGAATTGATAAAAAGAATTGACCGACAAATATAGTTTAATTTTAAAGATAATTTATTAACTAACATTTATTTACTAAATTTAAACATTTTATAATTCTAATAAAACACACGCATATTTTAAATTAACATTTCTAAATAGTTTAAACATTCCTATAGATTTAATAACAAAACACTCTAATTTAACTAATAAATATTGATATAATGACCATGCACATATTAACTCATGTACACACATAATAATGATAATAAAGGACTACATAGCATTTGAAATTTAATCACACACATCAATAGTTCATTTATGTATGATATAGAGTTCATATGATTAGACTCTTGAAAGATTCGTACGAATTAATGCAATGCAATGGCTATTACAGTATAGAACGAAATAAGCAAATGTTTTTACCTAGGCTTTTTTGAATGTTGATGTAGAATTTTGTTCTTTGGAGGCTGCTTTCAGTGAGGATATTTCCATTATAAATGCTTACCAGCCGGCTGGGACGTTTCCTTGCTGAGTTTCCTGATTTTCATGATTATTTCTATCGGAGACAAATAGATACTGATGGAGATTTTCTAAGATGTTAAGCTGACATTATTTCACGGGCAGATCTGCTGTTTTCTCGGACATCTGGGCTGGAGGTGAACGTGCGTTCCAAAATATTCTCAGCACTGCATTTTGTTTCTTAACTGACTCAATTAATTTCCGAACTGCACTCTCTCAATAACTTTGTGAACTGATTGTCTCAACTCAATTAATTTGTGGAATGAATTGTCCGATAAATGAAAGGTCTATTTATACCTGCGCCTTGTTGTCTTTCTCATATCTCTGGCAAAGATCTGTTGTAAAATTCCAATAATAATCATTTGATAAATGTGTTTTGGAAGATTGCTTAATTAGTAATAGCCATGCAATAAAACATGTTGTTTTATTTTATTAATAGCCATTGCTGTGGTTTTAATGATAATCTTCTTTTATTTCGCATACATTTTATTTATTTACAAATCGCACATATATACGCACATATATTTTTAATACAATTTACTATTTAGTTTTAACATTATTTTTTCTTTAATGAAAAGAGATTGGTATGTTTTTCTTTAACGAAAGATTATTTAATAATATAATTTTAGATAAAATTATATGTGCCTATATCAATATAGGTACAATATATATATATATATATATATATATATATATATATATATATATATATATATATATATATATATATATATATATTATATATATATATTATTATATATATATATATTATATATTATATATATATATATAATATGTGGTTGGTTTATATTAAGATAGCAAATCTTGAAATTTTAATGGACATGCTTTAATCTACTTCCACTTACAAGTCTTGAGCCTTCCATACCATTGAAAATCTAATGATGGAACTCCCAAATCACTTGATAATGCCAATATTATTATCATGCCCATGTTGACCTTAAGTCATGCTGAGCCCTCATGTAAAAGACATTGTCTATTTAAATACAGAGAAGAGGGATGGAAAAGCTACAAAAAACACTGATTATATGGAAGATGTTGATTGGAACTAATTGATGAATGCTTGCTCAGCATAAAATATTTATATTGGAAATCATTTGTATTTTGCACATGGATGTGGTCATACACATCAGATCAGTTGTGTGAGACAGATTGGCTAGCTAAAAGGATCTTGAAAGTATGGGATCAAATCCTCTCTCTTTCTCTCTCTGTGTGTAACTTAACTGGGTTTGTGAGGTATAGCTTTGTGTAGTAGATATAACTTTGGAATGATTACAGCATTTTTGACTTTATCTAACTTGGAAAAATCATAACATTGTGGTTATTATTGCAGTTCAAAATGTAATTAAAATAAACAAGGATAATAATAATATTGCTGATAGAATTATGAATAAAATTGCTAGTCATAAGTTTAAAGTTAACACAAATATAAATTTATGATAACTTGTCATATGAAAATTTATATGCTAAAATATATTAGAAATGAAATAAAGATTTGTGAAAGCATTTACAAAAAATTAAAATACAAATGAATGAATACAGTTTTTTTTTTTTTTTTTGAAAATGAAGAACATTACATAAGTATGGGTCAAAAGTGATATTTATTAATATAATTAAAATAAACAAGAATAAAAACATGAAAAATAATATTTATTTTATTATGTTTATTCTTGAAGTTCTGTACATCCTTATTTATATATTACACGTGTAAATATATAAGTAAGCTGTCACAAAATATTATGGATAAGATACAAATTTGACTAATTCATCTTTAATACATTGTACAGGCCTAAATCGGCATTTATATATGTAAAATATTCAGGATTCGAACTCAGACTTTCATATGGCCCACTACTCTCAGTGTCATCTTATATTTCTGACTACCTGATCATACACACATTGAAAAAATAAATAATCATGCATATTTCATGCTAAATCAGCACTCATAAATTGGTCCAGATTATAATCTCCACATATATATATACAATCAGTGTTCAGCTTAATATTAAGATAGCCAATCCTTGTACTTTAATGGGGAATCTTCAAACTTTATATCTTCTAACCTCAACTATTACTATATTATTATTGTATTAACCTCAACTATTACTATATTATTATTACAATAGTCAAGGTTAGGAGATATAAAGTTCTGAAGAGGATTGTTGGGACAATTGAATCTATAAATTGTAAAAAGGGTGGTAAATAAAGCATTGTGCAACAGTACTAAAGTGCATGGACAATTTAATATTATATAGTATATATTTGGCAATGCAATAAGAAAAAGTAGTTATAATCAGAGAATTAATAGTCAGAATTCAAGACACAATTGATTTATCAATAGAACATTAACTGAGGTTACACTACTATGAATAAGCAAGCAATATAACAATACTTTTAGCAAAAAATACAACTTCATTTACAATAACGTGAAAGGCTAAAAACTTTGACAGAAGAGCCTTAAAAATGCTTATGTGACAGCCAATCAGATGTAATAATGACTGCACTTGGAATTAACAATTCAAGAACACAAGGCAGAACTACCACAAAAAGTTATTCTTTTAAAGCATTATAAGTTTTGAAAAACTCAGATTTCAAGGAGATTAAAATATCCAATAATTTTTATTAAGATCTTATTACCTGAAGATAACATTTTTTGGAAAGCTCTGCTATATCATTAAATGATACAGATAAGTATTCAAAGAAACTGTAATTCATATATATATATATATATATATATATGAGTGTTGCACCCATTATTTTATTTTTATACTTCTATTCATTTTAATTTTTCTATATAGTAATATTTAGGGAATTTATAATAAATTTAATAAAATATATAATTTTTATTCTAAAAATAAGGCGCAAACGGTTCTGTAAACTAGATCTGATAAATATTACTGTTTTAAAACATAAAACCTAAGTTAACGCTTTACATTTGTCTGATTATTTAATAAGAGAAAAGTTTATTTCTATTTCATTTTTAACAATTGAATTTTTTGCTACCAGGCAATATTATGACAATTGTTTCAGTTAGTGCGTTGTGAGTCCGTAATTTCCATCCGAGCGAAAAAAAACTGACAATGCCTTAGTTTATTTATTTTTTTATTATAATAAGAGAGTTTTACTTAACGACTATTTTTTTTTTTACTAAACAAGACTTCAAGCATAATGATCAGTTGTCATGGAAAAATGGTATTTATTTATTTTTGCAAGATAAAAGTTTTTTTTTTTTAATTCAAACAATACTTTAGATGAGTAAATCAAGACCAGAATTTATTCTATTAAAAATACGTTTTAAAGTTACTAATCGTCTACATAATTTTATACAATCTTGTTACTTATATATTATTTTTTAAACAAGTGATATATTGAAAATGCACGTATTTAACAAATACCCCCACACATATACAATACAATAGCCTCATGATACTGTGTTCATATCACCTATCGATATTTTCAATTGTTTTAATTTGAATCCAATTAATTTGCAAACATTTGGGGACAAAAAGAAGCATTAAAAGTGCGTACATTATTTTGAAATAAAGTAAAACTTTAAAAAAATGTGAGAATTGATTCTATCATCTGAAAGTGTGGCACAGTTAGTCATTCAACTTATTACATGTTAAATCCATACAATTCAGGTTCATGATTCGACAAGTTTTTATTGTCATAAAGAGGTAAAAGATTTTTAGATTCCTTTTATTTTTGCCTAAACAATAATTAAAATGTATCATGGAAAGCTTTAACGGTAATATTCATAAACAATTAAAGACATAAATACTATAAGTCTATTTTGGTTAAGATGATAGAAATGATCAATCATTTGGAGTGGCGGAAAGAAGTAAAATATTTTTATATGGATATACAAAATGCTTTTGTTTAGACTAAACAATAATTAAAATTTATCACGGAAAGCTTTTAGGGTAATACTCATAAACGAATAAAGACATAAGTGCTATAAGTCAATTTTGGTTAAGATGATAGAAATGAGAAAAATCATTTGGAGTGGCGAAAAATAAAACTGTATTTTGTGAATTTTTTTTTTTTTTTTGAGAAAAATGAACGTAATATTTTAAGATTATAATGTTATTAATAGTTTCAATATAGAAAGTACCATCGATTAATGAGATATAAAATAGTTGAGAAGGAAAAAATATTTTAAAACAGTATGAACAGTTGACATTATTAAACTTCTACATCACCCCAATAATTATAAATCAAAACATTCAAATCTTTTAATATCTTAAGAGATTATGAAAATATCTCAAACTTGAATGTGGATCTATGGAACATAATTAATAAATTATTAAGAAATGCAAAGCTGATAGCTACTACAAAAATGAATTTACCAGTAAATATTCTATAGAGACTACAATCATCATCATCAACCCTTATCAATCCACTGCAGTATGAACGTCTCTCCAAGTTCAATCCATCTTCTCTGATATTTAGCTTCTCTTCTCCACATCACCTCTGCACACTTTCTTATTTCATTCATCCATCTCATGTGTTGTCTTTTTCCAGATCTTTTACAATCTCTTGGAATCCAGCTTAAGATTTTAATTGTCCATCTATTATCATCTCTTCTAACAATATGTCCAGCCCAATTCCACTTTAATCTTTTAATTTTTTCAATGAGGTCAGTAACACCTGTTTGTTCTCTTACCCATACATTGCATTCATTTTCAATCTCTTCTTGTTACTCCCAACATGCATCTCTTCATACTTTTTGAGTGGTCTGAAATCTTTCTATTGATCTTCTATTAAGTGTCCAAGTCTCAGATCCATAAGCAAGAACTGATGAAACACATTTGTTCCAAACATTACTTTTCAAACACATAGGCATATTTCCTTTTAATATCAAGTTTAAAAAGAATGTAGCGGTATTATCTATATTTAAGAAAACTGATAATGAAGATAGTAAAAATTAAAAGACTATCAGACTTTTATCAGTTATATGCAAAATGTTTATCAAAGTAGTTGCAACTCCTTCATAGCAATTTTTGAATTTTAACCAAACCAAATAGCAAGTTTCATTTAAAATTGCTTTTATCCCAGTGTATCACAGTGCCAGTTTTGGAAGGAGTTACAGAAAAGCAAACTAAAATAAATGTCAATATGCTTTGGATTTGTAGACTATAAAAAGCATTTATAGAATAAATATTTCTATGGTGAATAATAGCTTGAGTCACCAAGATGTAAAATGTCATATTTTGAAAAATATTTATCGTAAATAATAATTAGATTACTGGTGACTGCAAAAACATTACAACAGCTGTTTTACAAGAAGTATTTTATGATTTAAAATGGATAACTGAGAAAGTAAATAGTTATTATTTAAATCATTTAGATTCTGGAGATGATGTGGGTTTGTTTTGCAAATAATGTTTCTTCAGTGATTCACAAAATCATCACAAGAATTATCAGATGAAAGGAACTACATAGGGCTAAGGAAAAATACCAAAATATAACTAGTTATATATAATTTCTTAAAACAAAGTATGCATTAGAAATGCCTGTAGCTTCATATCACCAGAATTGATAAGATGTTCAACCATTGGAAGTAGCAGCATTTAAATTGATCACAGGAAGGCTTACAGTTATGTGGATAACCCTCTATATTACTGCACTAAAGAACATAGAGCAAAATGAAGTTTTTTAATTATTAATAGGAAAAAAAATAACTATAAACACTTGAGTTAAATTATTAATATACTGAAAACATAATAGATTAAATTATGCATAGAACTAAACTCCAGTGTGATGACTTTTGGTAGACATAACAATTTTATACTAAAATAAGCAATGTGTTTGAAAAAGTTGTTTTAATACAAATGTTGGTACTTCCTACTTGTGGATCTGAGACTAAGAGACTTAACAAAAGAGCATTTCAGAGACTGTATACCATTTAAGAAAGTATCCAGATACTAGGTATAACAAAAAAAATCAAAAATGAAATACATGGCTGAGGGAACTAATATATATTATTAACATCATTGAAAGAATTAAAAAACTAACACAAATATAGGCCAAACATTTTCTAAAATAAATAATAATAGATGGACAATTGGAGTTGTAATTAGATTCCAAGGAATTGTAAAAGACAAAAGAAAATGTCATATTTGATAAAGACAGTTGTATAAAGAAAAAAAGCTAAAATATGAGAAGTGTTTACATTTGAAAAGTCTTTGATTCTGGGATTGATTAACCATAGTAAAAACTGATATACTGGCTTTCTATATTTTTTTATTTGGTACAACTTTCAATGCTCTGTATTATTTCAATGAAGTTAAAGCATCATAAATGTAATATTTTCAACAAGAAAAATCCAAAATATTTATATCAATATTCTTTATCCTGAATTTATTTTTACTGTGATACAAAGACTGTGTTTCCATACATAAAAACACTTATACACATAAATATAATAAACAATATAAATGAGAAGATTACTTCCATGTAAAAGATAACTTTTAGCTTTTGCTGTTTATTATAATATCAATACTTGGAAGTGCTTAATTTATTATATATATAAATTATGAATCAATATCTGTATTCCAAATATAATAAAATATATATAATTATTCAAAACAATACAATAATTAATGCAGTAAAAATATTTTAAAAACAAATATATACTACAATTTAATAGAAGTACTTTCAACTATTTATGTAGTCATTATCAACTAGATTCAAATTGTATTACAAAAAAACCATTACAAATGTAAACAAAAAAAAATACATCATACATCATTTTCCCCACAATTCATTAATTTTTATATTTGCAGCCTCTCTATTTATCAAATGTTGCTTTTCACTTTTTATTAACATAGCTTCTTTAATTTGCATTTATTATTATTTCTTTCAATACATAAAATCTTAACTTTATTAAAATCAAAACAATAATTACATGTTACATTATGATCAAAAAATGCTGAAGGTGATACATCATCATTTCTAACATTCTCTTGTCTTAATTTTTGTACTTGTTTATACAACAACAAATGCTCCTTTGATCTTTTCTCCAATGTGCATTGAGATTTACCTATATATGCCTTTCCACAAACACTCAGTCATTTATATATTGCACAACTTTGATTTAAAATACTACATCTATTTTTTTTAATTATTTATCAATCTATTTAAATTAGGAGTAGTATAAAATGCAACTCGACATATATTTTTATATATCTGTTTTATAAATTTCACTTGTTTATTACAACTAAATGGTATTGATATCCAAGTATATTTCATTTTATCAATATCTATAGCACTTAAAATATTATTATTATTATTATTAAACTTAGTAACAATATTATAAATTAATTTACGATCATATCCAATATTTAATAAATCCATAGTAAATACATTTATGTTACTTATTTTATCAGAATTATATTTACATAACTTATTATTCCTAAATACAAATAATTTTAAACCGGATAATTTATGTACTATTGGCGCATTTGAATACCAAGGAATATACCCTCTTTTTTCAATATCTTTTATTACCATATAATAATCTAATTTATTTTTATTACGAGTAAATTTAACATCTAAATATTGAATTGACATGTTTTATCAAAAGATTTATTCCATTTTAAATCTTCTAAACTATTTAAGTCATTAAATAACTAATTTATGACTTCTAAACTTCCACAAACAAAAACATCATCAACATACCTGTAATAAATTTTAATACCTTGGTAATATATATTATTATTAAAAATTATGTATTCATACCTTGATACTACAAAATCACATATTTGTGAAAACTATAGGAAGACCCATAGGCCAACAAATAACGTTATAATTCTATGCAATAAATGTGTGCAATTAATTATGACAATAATAATAATAATAATAATAATAATAATAATAATAATAATAATAATAATAATAATAATAATAATAATAATAATAATAATAATAATAATAATAATAATAATAATAATAATAATAATAATAATAATAATAATAATAATAATAATAATAATAATAATAATAATAATAATAATAATAATAATAATAATATTAATGCAAAAAAAAATTTTCAAATATACTATATTCTGAAGCATTCTGATTTTTTAAGTAAATAATTATATCTGTATTGTGCAAATATTATGTTTGGTTTAGTATCTGGCGATCATGTATTTGTAGTTAAGAAATCAACACAACACCAAGTTTTATAAAACAAATTTAACAAAAATTATTATTCTATGATTTTAGCAAACTACATACAATATTTACAATTATATATGATAGAACTAAACAAATACTAAAATAATAAAAACATAATATTAAAAGTACATATTTCCACGTTGAAAATATAAAAAAAATAGATCAAGAAGTAAATAAGCCTTTACTCCAACTTATAAACTTTTGCCCATTATTTAAAATAATAATAATAATTCTAATTTAAGTAAAAATACACTTATAATTTAATAAAATATCCATTAATTCATAGTTAAAACGTATAGTTTTTTGTAAGTATATACGAAAATATAAAAAAATAAAATGCTGAAGGAACATTCATTTTAAAAAGATGTGTTCATAGATTTTATAATAAATCAATCAAACTTCCAATATGATAGTGCTAGTGTTATTTTAAATATTAATCTTGATTTGTTCAATAAATAAATTGACTTTAATTGACTTTAATAAAATATTATTGCTGATGTCTTTTATACACTTTGCCTGGCTCTATTCTAAATAAAATTACTATGTCTGTGTTTCACATATCTTTAAAAACATAAAAAATAATATTCACAAAAATATAAGCATCCATTCTATTCTGTGTTATTCATTTTGGATGTTTCCATTTTTAAAAAAAAAAAATGCATTAATACGTAAAAAATTAAATATCAAAATTATTCAAAAATCTCATGAATAATTATCATCTCTTTTTATATTCTTAAAAACAGTTTAATGAAAATATGAAAATATCTATGATTCTTTATATTTTCTGTTAACATTTACATTCAATCTCATTTGTATTTGACTTTGACTTAAACCAAAACATGAAAAACCTATCTCCTCTTCTTTTAAAATAATGATACTATAATTAAAAAATCATTCATTATTTTCCTTCATAAATACGATGCTATACGATGAAATAACCAATGAAATTAAGATAGCGATATGATGTGTAGACATAAACTAACAAGAGTACAAACTCAATAGTATAAAATATATGGGATAATCTACATGGATGCAGTATAAATGAAGAGATATGACATATATCTAATGACCTCAAATATAATAATAATGCCCAAGCTATTTATTCAGTTCATTCGAACATTAAAATACATAATACTAAAAAAAAAAAAAACAGTGCCCAAAGAAAATATATACAAAACACACAGGACCATGTTATATGTACTTGCATAAACCACTAAGATGATAATATATTTTACTTTTCTATTCCCCATAACTCCTATATATAAGCATCCCATTGGGTTCTTTTCATAATACCAAGATCACTATCACTTAAAAACTTCACAATAGATTTAACAATCTACATCCAAAAATATCTATCATTACTCTAAATAATAAACAAGATCCATGTATGACTTCAACAATTTAACACTACTATAACAAGATATTAAAATCAATATTTAAATTATTTCTAAAATAAGGTTCATCCATTAAAGAATCATATAAAATTATATGTATCAGTAAATTATAGTATATTAATAATATAAAAGGAAAATTATGCATATCTTTTTTTAAAAAAATCCTAGCTCATATCTTTAGAATAACAATAAAGTTTAATGTGTAATTAATGCACGCACACATGTTCATACATTCATATGATAAGGTAATACTATAAAAAATATCCCAAGCAATTCTAGAAAACAATAAAATATATATCATGCGAAATTAATGTTTTTTGTTTTTTTTTACAAATTTACCCAGTGACATTTTGCTAGCTGGTCACTCTTAGACGTTTTCGGGTCCAATATTTCATATAAAAAGCATATTAAATAATAATAACCCACATTCAATAATATTACTACCACACTTAGAAAAATGTTTATAAAAAAAACTTTACAAAAAATTAAAATATTCCTTATAATATTAATTATGTTAGATTGATAAATATTTAAATGTAATTTTTCCTACCTATCACTAATAAAAAAACTTAATACTATTATTAGTAAGTGAAATAATAAATAAAACTATAGTTACAAAAAAAAAACTCCAACTCACCATAAAGTTCAAGTCAAAAGTTATTTTCTTCCTCCTAATATTTCTTTATTAGAAGTTCTTTTTCTGACATTTGTTGCTAAGACAATGCTACTGTTCAAAAAGCTTTAAAACAAAACTAAGAGCTCTCTTCCCCCCCATATGATGCATAAATTCATAAATTATGAAAAAAAAAAGAAAAATGAAGTTGACTTTTGTATCCAAAATTATTTGAATAATAACTATCAATCCTTTTGTGAAAGTATAAATCACAGTCCATTATCTGCAGCTTTCTAGGAAAAATAATTATTAAACATGATATCACTTGGAAAAATTAACATAACCTCCAGAGTTTTCTCTGGTCATTTGGATTATATAGGTTTAGATGCATCAGTGATGGTTATATAATTCCATGGATATTTTTTACAGAAAATATGTATTTTATATTTCCTTAGAAATATCATTTATGGTAATCCCAATAAAATCATTTATAATGTTATATTTTAGTCAGGATATTTTTTTAATTACCTATGTATTTATTTTTCTGATGAATAACATTCCAAAAATCTGTTTTGACATTATTGAATGATTACAGTCTTTTTTAATAATGACTTGTCATATAAAAATATTCTTTAGAATCATTTTCAAGAAAAGTTCATAATAAACTTTTAAAGACAATATTTGTTAAAAAATATTTTCTGCAACTTTTTTAAGAATATACTTTTTTAAATATTAAAAACTAAGTTTTTTTTTTCATATAGCTTTTTGCTCTTCAAATATGGTTATCTATCCTTAAGATATAATGCATTTAAAATATTAAATTTTTGAAGAATATTTTTCTTTAATGTCCTTGTTAATGTCCAAAATATTAAAAATAAATGATAATATAACTTTTCTCCTAGTATTTTTAAAATTGTACTTTCCTTTGGTAATTGTACTTCCATTCTTGATTCTTCTGAATAAATATTTATTTCTGGTATTAAATCCATAGCTACTGTGAAGTTGGCTCAATCTTTAATAGAAATAATTGATAAGGAATTTTTTACTTTAACAATGCTTGATTTTAGCTTAGTAAATTTATAATTCTTTAAATCCTTTCTTTTAAAACAATAATTTTAAGTAGTAAACTAGGCAATACTTTGATAATAATATTGATAATAAAAATATGTTATTAAGAAAGTTATTTAGTCATTAAGCACCCCCTTAAGTAATTAAAAACACACAGAAAATGAGAGATCTACTTTTTATACTAAATTAAATTGATGATTTTATTGGCTATTAGATCTTCAACTAGTGATCTTATTTACATATATGTTAAGTTTAGGTTATTAAAACTTAGAAATAAAATTTATAACTCATTAAATATTATATTTAATTTTAAATTAATTTTATACTTTTATTTAAACAAACTAAACACTTTACAATAACATTTTAAAAATAACACTTTATTCATTTATCCAATATTTATTTTCAATGTATCTATATTTATAAATCTAACTTTACTAACTACACATTTAAAAACTATCAAATTAAAAATTGTTATAACATTTACTTTGTTTTAAATTCTATAATAAACAAATGTTTCAATTTTTTGAACAATTCTAAAGTAATTTTTGAAACTATCTTTAAAAAACTTTTAAGTATAAAAGTATGAATATTTGCATGTCATATGACTTTTAAACCCAGACAATATGTAACAATTTTTTAATTACTTTCTGAAAACAGAAATAAATATCTAATTAAAAAAAGTATATTAAAGATAAAAATATTATAATAGAATTTGGAATAATAATTACAAAATATTATATTTTTAATAAACAATTTATAACACAAATATTAAATCTAATTTTTATTTTAAATGCATTAACTTATTTAACTTTAAGACATTATTCTAAAACTAACTTTTAACACTTTATTTAATAAGATTTTTAGTATATTATTTGACTATGGCATTTTTCCCAACCATACAAAAATCATAATATTTAGCTTTACTTTATTATTTTAACATATTAACATAGCTTTTTATATATTTACTACTCTCACTTTATTTTAACAAAGTTTTTTTAACATATTACCAACATTATACAGCAGTTATACTCTTAGAAATGTACCCTTAATTTAAAAAAAAAACTTAAAAAAATGACTCATTAAACCTATCTAGACCTAGTAGAAAGAGCACTATATATATAATGCAAAAAGAATGTTATTGATTGTAAGGGGGCACTAATTTTTTTAAGACTTTTTAAATATAATATGCATAACATTTTTTAAATATCTACATCATATTTCCTACCATTTTAACTTATATTTTAAATGAACTTAAAAGTTTTACTCACAAAATAAACCAAACAGTGTTGTGTATGTTATTAGGATTAATGTGGTTCACTTGGCAGATGGTTGATAGTTTTAACTAAGACATTAATGATGGTTTTAGAGAGCAGAAGGATCACATGAATGCATGTCTGAACGCTCAATCTAATTTTTAATTATATTTTGGACAGGCAATAATAAATTGTAATCCTTATATTTTAAAGTCATAAAAACATTACCCAATAAATGATCAACAGATTGAATGTACAAGATGCAAAGAATAACTGGGTTATGAACCATTGTCTATAAGTATGATTATAATAAACAGGCATGTATAAAAACATGATTAAATATTTATTAATTATATCAAATATACAAATATGTATTTACAATAGGTACAACTGTTATATCATTACCTGATACTTTCACCTTAGGTATAATGTTTAGGTGAAATGCAATTATTATTGTTGGGGACTTCAAGTACTACTATAACATTATCTATCACTTCCAGCTATATCATGATAACTTAACTCATGAGGAAATATGGAGACACTTCTGGATGCTATGTTCTAGCTTTTCTCATGTGTGATTAATTGTCTAGAACTTCTGGTTATAATGTGAACTTGTATCAATGCTTTAATCATATAGGAAACTGCATGCATACATCAGTTATTGTTTGACATTAAGTGGGCTGATTATTTATAAGCGGATCCCTATCCATAATGAGAGCAATCAGATTCACTGATCATTATTGTCATTCATTGTTCTGTTTCTGCTATTGAATATGTTATCTATTCATATATCTATTGGTCCATGACAATGAATGTTTAAGCCAATAAAGATAACATGGAATCTTCCTAAATCTTATATTACTTCACATGAGAAAAGATAGCATGTGGTAAATGATTACTAGTAATAAATTAAAAAAATGAATGCTAGTTCTCCATGAAATGCATCTCTGAGGTCATTTCTCTTTTAAGATATATTCATTCATATGTTTCAAAAGTTTCATAAAATGGAAGTTGTTAAGTACATGTATATAAAAAAATTACACAAATCTTGATCAGATTATTAAAAGAGATAAATAATTCATCAATGATTAACAGTTAGATAAAATGCATTTGTAGAAGCAATTTTTTAGTAAAAGAAATCATTTGAAAATCAGTTTCTAATGTGCTTTTCTTAATATAAGATTTAGATATTTAAATGAAGAATAATGTAAATACTTAGATTACACAGCAAAGTATGTAAAAATGTATGTAGAATGTAATGTGAGAAGGAACAAATTGAAAGCAAAATACCTAGGTGAGTGAGCAAACAGATTACAATAACATAAACAAAGTTAAAACTAAGCAAAAAATTATTGTAAGGCATGATAAATTATTGATATTATATGAGATCTGTAAAAAACAATTTGTGAGATGGCTAAAAGAATTTGCTGGAATAAAAAGTTATGAATCAGATAAACTGGATTAACTTTAGCCAATAAGCATGCTGTAAAATAAATGAGTAAATATAGATGATTGAAATATCACCCGAACTAAGTTATTAAAAATGCTATGGAAAATGATAAATACTGGAAAAAATGTTTCATTAAAATAATATTAATGTGATGTTTTTTAACCATTGCACATGTAATTAATTTTATTGGCCAAGTGAGGTAAAACTCTAAACTTTTAATTGGTCAATTCACAAACTCAGCCATAAAAATATATTCATTTTCTTAAAATTATATTCACTTTAGTTTTGTTTGTAAAAATGTATATTAATAATTTGTCAGGTTATTAAAGTAAATGAAAGTTTTTCCAAAAATATATTTTCTTTATAATTATAAAAATATTCCAAAATGGCAAATCTAAAATGAACATTAGTAACCAACTAAAAAGTGTTGCTGATGTCAGTGATTTCTTTCTCAATTTTATGTTGCAGAAAAGTAAATAATTTTTACTAAAATCCTAACTATTTTTCTAAAATAATTTTATTTTTAGAATATTTTATCAAAATAATTTATAATATGTCAAAAATACTTTCAAAATAGTCTAAAACATTTGTTTATCACTTTCAAAGTTAAACATAAAAAATTGTAGTGATAAAAATTATTTAAACATAGTTTTCTTTGACCTTAATGGTTAACAACCAATCAGTGCCAAGAACAGACTGCCTTCTTCCATTGTTAAAATTAAAATTTGAATATTATTGATTTTTACTTGTAAAATAATTCAAGAGAGGGCAGCATCTTACAGAACTTTTTTCAGAACTTTAGTAACAAGAGAATATTCATGTAAATTAAAAATATGGGTGAATTATTTTGTAAATTATGTAAGGAAGGAATAGAAAATATTAGGCATTTGTTAATTGAATGCAAATGCTTGAAAACAGAAAGGTTACATATAATGAAATTATGGAAGAATAAATATGAAAAAAGTGATTATACAGAAAGTGAATTATTGTATTTTATGCTGGGTTTTGGAAAAGATAAGGGGGGATTTAGACATAAAAGCCATGGAGTTTACAAAGCTTATGTTGTAGAAATGGGATGAATCAGAATATGGGAAAACTTAGAGAGGGGAATGGAAAATTAAGTGGATAACAGGTTTATCTGGGCATAATTGCTGAGATATTTTTGGCTTCATTTAAGGAGAAGCCACAGTACACCACATCACATTAACCTTTAAAAAGATCATAAAATCTTTACCATAGCATTAAAAATGATGGAATTCAAGTGACTTGAAGCTGTGACCATTTAAGATCAGAGAAACCCATGTAGACAATGAAGTAGTCAATCTTAGCTTGAGATTGTGCTTCATGTTTCTACTTACTAACCTATATTTAAATCCTATATCCCATCCTGTATATATATTTTTATGTATATGTTTGGAATGCATGCCTAGATTTATAGTTTAACTTTTAATATTTATTATTATTGATTCTTTTTATTAATTATTAGTTCTTTTTTATTAAACTACATAGGTGTGGCTCATATATATATATATATATATATATATATGAGCAAAATACTAACAAAATATTGATTTTTTTTTGTAAATATTTTATTATACGTCAGTTTTTAAACTTTTTCTTTTTAAAATACTTTTTCTATTAAACTGTATATTTTTATAAAATCCAATATGGAAGATGCTACAGTTGATTGTCTAAAAATAATTAAGGGTTGGAAGCACTATTGTTTTAATCTGGGGTAGGTATTTTAATTAAAGTTTTACTTAAAAGGGGATTAAGATTAAAGATACTTTTGTTAAAAACATGTCAAATATATTTCTAATCTGGAAATAGATTTGAATTTACTTTTGGATGTTATTTTACTGTTGCATCTTCAAAAACAACCAATAAAGAAAAAGTATAAAATGACTGAATTTTGAATCAGAGATTAGTTACTATTGAGAGAACGGGTTGTAAACATATTACACATTGCTTGAAACTTAAAATGATGTAGTAGTAAATCCATTTCATGACCCTTGTGGGTCATCTTCCATGACTATAATATTCTGATACCCTAAAGTGAAATAAAGGCCAGATGGAGAACTTTAAAAATGCTAATAGAGAAGCTTGCTGTCACCAAGAAGAATTCATTTGGATCCTCAATTTGCCATACATGAGCCGTACTTTGAAAATACTTATTAAATTTGCACAAGGTAACTTTTATGCTACTATTTGAAAATGAATCTAGCCTCACTAATCTCAAATTCTGCTATCAAGATTTCTAATGTATTGTTTTTCTATCTTTTAAATTAATATGTAAATGTAATTTGCTCTTAAATGATTTTTGCTCTAAAATGATTTTATAAATCTAATTTTCTCTCATATGCTCTAACTTTCTTTAACTTTGGTGTGGTCAATTTTTTATAGTAGTTATTTATTACTTGATTATATATATATGCTGCTTATTATTATTATTATTATTATTATTATTATTATTATTATTATTATTATTATTATTATTATTATTATTATTATTATTATTATTATTATTATTATTATTATTATTATTATTATTATTATTATTATTCTGCCAATCTCTAACAATCTGACGAGTTGAGTTTTGTAAAATCTTTTCTTCCTTTTAAGTAAACCTTCATGGATTAAGGTTTTTAATGTCCCCTTTTAAAACGTAACACATTATTAATTAATACGCTCGCCAGATTGTTTATGTCAACATTTTTTTTATGCTTTAATATCAAATATATATATGTTTAACTCTGGATTTTCTAACCGGGGTAAATCCAGAACTTAAGCTAATTAACGATTTGAAATCTTTTAAAATGTTTTGTTTTTATTCAATTCTGAAAGAGTGACCCATTAATTATTTTCTATAACTGCCAGTCTTTTTATATTTTCCATACTCTTAAAATTTCAAATCTTTTTATTTAAATATTTCAGTTATTGTAAAATCAACGAAGGTGGTATTGATTTATTTTAAATAACAAAAAAAGGGAAGCGGTGAATCTTCATGTTTCTTTTACTAAGTAAAATTTTAACATATTAGGGAAATTTTAATATTTTACTATTTTAGTTATTAAGTAAATCTTAATGTTACTTTTTCTAAATAAAATCTCCAAGTATATTCTAAATAAAATCTCTCTCTCTCTCTCTCTCTCTCTCTCTCTCTCTCTCTCTCTATATATATATATATATATATATATATATATATATATATATATATATATATATATATATATATATATATATATATATATATAACTGCATAGTGTATTATTTGTCTAATTTATAGTATTCAAACAAGGGTCATTTATTTTAAAGCAGTAAAATTTATTTAATGTCGTTAGAGACATTCATTCGTTCTTCATTACTGACATTTCACATATCTTTGTATATACATACTATGTGCTTCTAGTCTTCTAATCTGGGGGTTGCGATAAGTTCAAACATAGATTTCTTTTCATATCTCATTCCGTAGATAGTTGAGCTATCCAGAATGACATTTATTTCATATAAAATGCCTCTGGCGGTGATCCCGTAGGTTTGGCACACGTTATGCATATTCACTTTGTAGATAAAAAGCCTCTCATGTTGGTTATACCAGCAAAAGTCTGGGCCACACCATTCCTATCCACTTTTCTCTAAGCACTACCCAAGAAGGGGGGCTTAGACTTCATTCTCGTCCAGAAGCATGAATTTTTTCTCTTAGTTATTTTTAGGCTATTAGGTCAGCACCGCAAACTTCTTCGTATTTATTTCTTTTGCTTCATGACCCAGTTTTAGTGCTCTAATATTAAAAGTGCACTCTGCTCAATATATATATATATATATATATATATGCCAAATATTAGTAGCTAGATTAATTAATAATATTATTTTAGTTTTATTATACAATCTCATCGTCGTGTTTTGTTATTTATTTATATGCCTTGGGAAAAGTAAAGCATTCGTCTTACTATTGTTAAAATAATTTTTCATTAAATATTTTGTCATAGATTCAAATATAATCTTTCAAATATATTTTGTTTATTTTCAAGACCTAAATGGTGTGAAAATAATTTGTCTTATATCTGTAATGAATCCCAGAACGCTCCCTAAAATAATGCTAGTCACCATGTTTCAGAACTGTAATCCAAAGCATTGATAGCAATTTTATGTAACATTTTTTGTAATAGTTGATTGGCATTTTAATATTGGATCCACCAAAGATGTGTGTTTATTTATTATATATCATTTAGCTAATAAAGAGCATATGAGAAATAATAGTGTGAATGACACTATGTAATCGCTTGCTCATTCACGCACACACTAATGTATATAATTATTTTATAAATGTATAATAATTTGTCAGTATATTAAACTATATTTTACTGTCTAACTTATTTAAGTAGTTTGAATTCATTTTCCTTCACTTCCACTTATTACAGTCATGCTTATGTATATTTTAATATAGTCATAGTTAATAGATGTCTCATTGTTTTCCTCAGCTTTGCTAGTCGGCCGGATTAAGATTAATTCTCAGGTGCCATCACTATTATGTTATTCATTAGGTGTTTGATCTTGGGCTTAGAGAGTAGATTCGAGTCCAAGCTGGTCCCTGACCTAAATCTTGAGCTTGACTGGGTTTGAAGTACATTTTGTGAGTTCCAACTCATGTTAGATGGATAAATATATTTTGACCGGTTCAATAATGATTTGGCATTAGTTATCCAATAATAACAAAAAAATCATAATAATAATTTATTTATTTATTTGGTGAAAGAACTTTTTTAATAACTACCTATTCACATTCATAGATTACATTCAAGTTGTTTAATTTTACAACCATATCTATATAGTTTGAAGAAATGATATTAATTATGAAGCTCATTGTTGAATTTTAATTACAGATAAATAAATCAGTAACTATAAAATTCTAATTCTGAAATAGTTAACCATTATTGAATCTGTTGATTGTGGTCCATATAATATCTAGAAACATAACAATCTACTGGTTTAATTGGCCAATCTGAAACACCAAAAATTTTATATTATTTGAAGAATTTCTAAAGAAAACATTAATTTAATACAATTATTAGATAATAAAACATGTTGGAACGGATTTAAAATATGGTTTACTTAATGCTTTTACATATTTTATAATAATAAATAATTAAGAACAACAACACAGAAAAAAAAATTAACAACTGGGATAAAATAAATTCTCAATCATAATCAGAAAAAACAATTGCTAATTGAATTAAATACTATCATAAGTATACGTTTTGAAATATTTTGATTATTAATTAGATAAATATATATGATATATATCAATAAAAATTATGGTAAGAAAATGGTAATAATACACCATAGATTTAGATTATTCAACTGGCCAAATGCAAAGAGGTTACTTTATATATATATATATATATATATATATTTTTTTTTTTTTTTTTTATATATATATATATATATATATATATATCAATTAATTTATCTTCTTATTGAACATGCTATTGCAGCTATGATTGGGCTATACTAACATCCAAATTAAAAATTGTAAACCTCTAGTATAATTTTTTATTACATCATTCTCATGCAAAATAGGGAATGGTTTTTATCCCCTTTTAATACTTTGAGAGGGATGTAATCATAAACATATGACCAAAGATATAAAGTGGATAGAACCCTTTCTATCTTGCATAAAAGTGAGTGTAGTTAAAATTACACTATGAAAATAGTAATCATTATAGGATAATCTCTAACTTAATGAATAACTATATTAATAACCAATTTAAAAATGTTTTGACTTATATTGGAGATTACAAAGCATGGAATAGATTGAGTTTAATAATCATTTAATTTACTAGATGTCAGAAGCTATCAGACATCCAAGAACAGCAATTGAATTAAAGTATTTCCATCTCAATTAAAAAAAATTACCAGAAAGATAAGTTTTCACATAATTTGTGTAGTTTTTTATTTTATTTTTTGTGATATTATTAAACATTTATTTTTTAGTAAATATGCATTGTTTATATTTAGCTTTTTTTTTTAAAGTTATTGGGGTAACACATCGTCTAATTACCCATACCACTCTGTGGCGCTGTTGTTGGTGAAAAACAAATAGATATAATGTTACAGGGCTGTTTTTAAATTTTGTTGATTTATGTTTTTAATTTTTGGATTTGGTTGATTTTTATTTTTTTGTTGTTGTTGTTTTTGTTTTTTTGTTTTTTTGTAACCAGTTTGATGTATATTTCTTAAAAATAAAAAAATGAGGGAGGGGTGGCTTTTTAAAATATTCTGTCTTTTTTTTTTTTTTTAAAAAAAAAAAACAAAACAAACATTTCTTTTTGTCTGGTCTTTTTTTTTTTTTTTAAGAAACCTTTTTTTTCCAAGTCTTTTTTATTGTTTTTGAAGAAACTAATTTTTTTTTTATTGAGAAACAACTCGATAGACCTCTCTATGACCTGTTGTCATATTCCTTATGGCATTTTGACACCTTTCCAACTCAGCTCTAATACGCTTTACTATAAGCTAATCCCAGCTTCAAAAATAAATTAGCCATACCGCTTGCAAGAAAGCGATTTGGAAGTCCTCAAATCCTATTCTATGAGTGAATGAAACACCTTTGTTGACATTGATGTGATTGACATTCCATTTTAGATGTTTGACAATGCCTTAATTTCATTAAACCACCACAAAGACAGTGTTTCTGGGTAGGTAAAATATTTTTTGGGGTTGAAGGAAAGCCACCACATCTGCTTCTGTTGCAGGTAAATCTCAAAACTACAATGCCGAATGGTCATGTGCCATTGAACTGTTTAGATCTTGAAAAAGAATCGGAAAGTGTGCGACTTGATCATGAACTTTGCCGAATCATGATTTACACTTCTCATTTAGTGAATTCTAACCCCTGACAATGAAAGTAGGGGTATTTGAGAATTCATTCCAATTTTTACTAACTCACATCAATTACAATACATTTAATCAAAAAAAAAAATCGTCTAATATACTTTTTGTCATTACAACTACAGAAACCTTCATATCATATGCTGTACAATAGTCTAGAGTAATGTCTATAGAAAGTGTCATATACTTGTCACTAATAACATGCTAGAGATGTTGAGGTAAGGGTGCACTTCAACATCTTAGTGTTTGAATAATTTAAGGCTGTAAGATCTATGAGCAGCCTTGTAAACAGCATATTTGAAACAGTGCCATTGTGTGGAGTGGATTGACAGACCATGTATTACCATTATTTGTTTTAACAAAAAATTAGCAGAAAGTTAATCAATCAAAAATTTATTGATAATCAAAAATATTATTATTATTATTATTATTATTATTATTATTATTATTATTATTATTATTATTATTATTATTATTATTATTATTATTATTATTATTATTATTATTATTATTATTATTATTATTATTATTATTATTATTATTATTATTATTATTATTATTATTATTATTATTATTATTATAACTATAACTATTATTATTATTATTATTATATTTTTCTTTGCTGAATAAAAGTTGATTTTTAACATTTCAAATAATATTTTTGTTATTTCATCTTGTAATAAATTATTTCTCATTAAACATTGAAATGTAGTTTTTGTTTTGACTATTTATTTGTGTTTATTAATTTGTTTGTTTTTTTATTTTAGTAGTGTAATAAAATTTATAAAAAATATAAAAAGAAAGTAGATAAAATTGTATGCCATTAATAATAGTAATGATGAAATCTGAAATAATTAGATCAGTTAAAGCTTAGGATTGTGTTTATAGAAAAGTTATCATAAAGTTAAAGTTATGAATCATTTATTGCATTTAAAAACATGACTCAAAATTCAAGAACTTTACAATTAATACATTTTAGACATAGAAATTGTAACTATGTTTAAGGTAAAAAAAAATCAAAGCAGTAATATAAAATAACTAACAAACCCAAAGAATATTAAATAAAAACTTTATGGAGTACAGTCACAATAATTATATAAAAAAAAACTTAATCATATTTGTATCTGTTTAATTACCATTACATTTTAAAGATAAATAGGTAATAATTTAGTTTTTAAATTTCTCTAAACTAAATGTCCTTGTGGATGCATAAAAAAATTTAAGAAGTATTATATATAAAATAATTATTTACTAATGATAATTTAAGATCTATAAAAAAAAAATTTAAATTTTTAAAAATTAAAAAAAAATATTGCCTATGAAACATAACTGAAGAAAATACAAATTTAATAAAGTGCAAATACAATAACATCAATAATAAAAACTTTCTTGAATAGAAATAACTTCACAGACTAAAAGAAATGTCACTCTTTTTTGGCAATATATTCAGCAGTATACTCTGAAAATACAAATATCTGAGATAAATATTATATATATATATATATAGTAACAAAATAAATGGCAGAGTGTTAGTAAATAAATAAGATCATCATCATCATAATCACCACATCATCATCATTACCCAAATGCATTGTGATTATTTTAATTCTTTAGGGGACAAAAATTTAAAAGGGAAATTAAAAACAAATATTAGTCGTAAGTAAAGATTGGAAATATTTTACAAACCTTTAATTAATGCTACTTTTACAAAGTTATGCCTGAGAGATTTAAGCTAAAACAAAACATCAAAATAAAACAAAACGAAACAAAATCTTTCATTAGGAATAAAACTGAATGTAAAGTTTGTGGTAAATTAATGAAATTAGTGAAATATTTCAGAGTAAATAATCATGAAAATTTTATTTTTGATGTTTTTTAAAAACAATATTTTTGTCCAGATAATGAAAAAAAATAGTTACCAGATAGCAAAGTAAGTTTTCAATTATGTGTAGTTGAAAATACTACAGACTTAAAAAAAAACCTTTAATAAATACCGGAAATCTGTTTATTGTAGTTTTAGGAAGAAATGTTTTTGCCAATTACATTTTTAAGATATTTTAAAAATTGAATGCACACCTGAGAAAAACATTATTTTTTCAAAAAATATTGTGCAAAATGTATGTATAAAATTGAATATTGTTCAGAATACAAAACTATTTTCAATCGGATAGAATAAAATGAAGTGTAAAATGGCTAAAATTTCTACAAATCGTGCACAATATCAATTGTTAGCCGAGAGGTCAGCGCAGCGCCTTGCAAGCAATCAGTTGGTTGCAGACGGTTGTTGCGGGTTCAACACCCAACCGATGCTATAGCATATGGGGAAAAAATCAATAATAATGCAAATATTTATTATGTATTTAAAATAATAAAAACATTATTTCATGATAAATAATATAAATGTCTTTCTACAATAATGATCGAACTTTTATAAAATTGATAAATGACTTGTTTATATTATTTATATAGTTTTATTTAATGTCTGCTCTTATTTTATAAAAAAAAAAAAAAAGAGAGAGAGAGAGAGAGACTCGAGAAAGTTTTGCGTAAATTATAAAGTGATAAATTAATAAGTTAATAATAAAATGGGGCAAAATGACTAAAATAATAATAATAATAATAATAATAATAATAATAATAATAATAATAATAATAATAATAATAATAATAATAATAATAATAATAATAATAATAATAATAATAATAATAATGAATGAAAGGCTTAAACGTACGTATAATTTTTGTAACTGATAAATTAATTTTTATATGAAAAAAGTAATTTTTTTTGTAAATTAATTAAATATAAGCGAATGTATTAAATGACTTCAGGCTGTTGTAAGTTTTTGATATTTTTAAAGAGCGAAGACTTTGTAAACCCAGCAGAAGGTATTATTGCAAATCTAAATACTTTTATTAATAGTTTAGTTTTCAAAAACAACAAAAAAATCACAAAGCTAAGGAAAAGTGTTATCTTTTCAAAATAACTTATTTAAGTTCTAGTGTTTTAAAAGATATAATATTACAATATAAAATTGGTATAATAAAATGTTCTCTTTTTTTTTTCCATATGTCATAGCATCGGCTGGAGGCGAACCCGCAACAACCGTCTGCAACCAACTGCTTGCTTGCAAGGCGGGTGCGCTAACCTCTCGGCTAACAATGCTTGACATGTTCTCAATATTTCAACACTAAATATAACAGAAATAGTGATAAAATATGTGACTTAATTTTATATAATTCTGGTTTGTAATATTACAGATCAAAGAATGCTTAATTTATTTCAAAAGTGAATTTTTTATATCTCTTGTCACAATTACTCTTATTTACAATAAAATTTACTTTTGTTCACTGTAAATTCAAATATGTTCCCACTATTTTATATTTAAAATATTTTGCTACCTGAAGATGTTTATTTCCTGAAATATATATATATATATATATGTGTGTGTGTGTGTGCGCTGTGGCCTTTATCTTTGCGTGAAGCTAAATGCCAGTGCATGTTTTATGCCAAAATATCTATTAAAAAATATTTAAATTTTATAGTAAATGCATTTTGTTAGTGCCTTGAAATGCTATGGGTTTTTTCCATATAAAATGTTACTGTATGAGTATACTGGTAAATTTTAAAGCTGTAAAATAATTTTAACATATTGACTTTTTAGTCCGGAATAAGTACTATTTATACTAAAATATTTAAATTTTTAATAGCTAATAAATTAAAATTATAAGCAAGGTATTTTAACATTTAGTGGTGTTGACTTAGTCATAATTTAACTGCTAAAATATCCTAGGAAGCTGACGATAATCTTAAGCTTAAAAACCAAGTTCAAATCCTATATTTAGGTTTAAAAATAGCTAAACTGAATTTATAATGCATTATTCTACTTTTAATTTTAATATAAAATATTATAATTAAGGATTTAAAATTCATTTACTTACAATCAATTTAATAAAACTAGAAATAATATAAGATAGTGTTCTTAAATAATAGTCAAATAAATGTATGAATGAATGAATAAAATATTTAATTGTAATATTTATTTAGTGTAAAATACTTACTAAATGCCTAATTGAAAAAAAGAAACAATATGAAATTATATTCTGAAAAACATGTCTAAGTTAAAATGAATGATATATTAAATGTGTTAAATATTATTTTTATTTTTAAACAATGTAAATATTATTTGTGTAATATTTTATTTTGTTCTAATGTTTAAGTTTTAAATAATTATTGTAAGAAGAAATAGTTTTGTTTTTTTATTGTCTATACAGGAAATTTATTTATTTTAAAACTAAATATTAATTAAATTTTTGGTTACCACTCTTCCTTAGTTTCAGTAGAACATAGATTCCAATCGATAAAAAGAGGGGGGGGTAATTAGTGTTTAAACTAGTCACCTGACCCAGGCTATAAATAAGAGTAAATTGACACCTGCTAACTCCCCAACTTATTCTAAACATGTTCCTTTGGATATCATTTTTAAAAAAAAAAAAAACTTCAGTCTTAATTTAAAAATATAATTTTATTTAAAATTATATTTTCTTAGCTTAAAATAAGTTACAATAATTTTAAAAGTATCTACACGCAACATCTGTATTTAAACTTCAAAGACAAGAATTTTCATTGCAGCCAACATTATTGGGCAAATTAGTTAATAATTATTATATTGTATAATGAAGGGATATTTAAACTTTGTGCATTTAAAATCTTTGAAGAACATCATTGTTTTTCTTACAACAATATATAGATTATTATTAATTTAAACATTTATTTCATATTTAAGTTTGCTGTAAAATATATAAACTCTTAACAATAAAAGTAATAATAATGTTAAAAGTATTAAATGATTTTATCATATATTTTTTTAAAGTGCTTTTTTTATTTAGAACATTATTTAAAATTAATTTACTTTATCTAAAGAACTTTAAATTTCATTGACAAAAAAAAAAAAAATTATGTTGCTGAAATAGGCAATTATTCATGCTATTAATACAACAAAATTTTGTTCATTTCTTTATAATAGCATAGAAGTTTTGCTTATTATGACTATATCTACCCCAAAGAAAAAAAAAATATTTCTTGGATTGGGGAATAATGGACATGTTTAAAATAAATGTTTAACAAATATTTTTAAGTATGACTATAAAGTACTTACTTTATATATGGAAATAAAAACTATTTCTGCAAATGATATTATATTTAGATTATTTAAATGAGGTTTATCTGCATAATGATTTTGCTAAAGCCTTCATGTTCTCTTTTTTCCTTGGTTTTGCTATGAAAACCACTGTTGTAGTTTAAAAAGTGTAACATTAAAAAAAAATAACCCTGCTGAATACTCTGATAATATTAAAATGTGATATTTAAAAGATGTATTTCTTTGCTGAATACTATTCCATTGTTAATAAGAAAATGTTTTTAAGGATTAAAATTAAAATGCTTAAATTAATTGTGAAAAATATTATATTGCTTCTTAATAAATATTTGTTAATCCATGGAAACCTGCTCAATGAATGGCTGTACTTATAATTTTCAAGCATAATTTATTTAAAATTTACTTAAGGATAACTGTAAAGCTTCTCTGACCAACATCCTATATTTTAATTACATGATATTTGTGCTAAATATCTTTCCTGTCTTCAGTATATTGTTGCTGAATAAAATGTTCATGTTCACATTTAATGGTTTGATGATAGAAGAACAGAAGAAACAGAGGGTTTTTATTTTTATTTATTTTAAAATGCTAAAAGATTCATACTTTATTTATTTGTGTAATTTTGCTTAACATTTATGAATGAAGATAAATTTATGTGATATTTTAATAATAATAATTTGGTCAAAGTTCTCAGAATATCAGTATGATATTTGAGTATTTTTAAAGAGTATGTGTTTCCTTTTTTATATGAATCATTTATTTATAAGACATATATTATTATGCTGATTCAGTATAAGCAGATGTTCATTTCTATTGTTTATTTTATTGCTTATTTATTACCTAGTTTTAATAAAGCTGTATTTAGAATTAATTATTATTTATCATCTTTCAAATATGTTAGCTATAGTATTTTTTTAAAGATTGTTGTTTTACTCTTTATTTATTTGGGAATGCTTATTTTTTCCAATATTGTTAAATGGTGTAATATCTCTCTCTTATCATTTATGCTAGCTTATTTCAAAAGTGATGATCACATTAGTCTCTGTTTTATGTATTTCATCTCACTAGCATACATATTTTGGTGTTTGTAGATTAGGCTGTCTTTACTTAAGGCAACTCTATTAAATATCATTGTCTTTGATATGCATTCTCATTATTTCTTAACTAGTGACAATGTTCTACATTGTTTTCTTATTTCTTTTACAAATTTACTTTGTCTTTTATTAGTAATCTAGTTTGTTGTTGAAATGTATTTTGAAAAATGTGTGTAATATATTACGATGACTTTCTCTGGAAGTAATAGTTGTTTTTATCAAAGTATTGAGGAACACTACTCTTACCGCTTTTATCTTCCATGATTTATTTAGATATAAATTACATATTGTTGATGGGTATATCCTGTATTTAGGCTTTTCTGAGTTAAAATATAAATATGATAAAAATTAACCTCAAAATTTTAAACTGCATCATAGGCATAAATAGACAATATACATCTCACTTATCATTCCTTCATCATTCTACTATTAAACTTGAATTTTTAAGTAAGGTAAAATATTTATAAAATGGACACTACTCATAAAATAAATATTATCATTGTATAAATGATATAATGTGTGAGACCTTATTAGAATTTAAATTAACAGAAAATTACTTTTGATCTAACAAATAATTTTTGTTAACCAAATTTATTATTTTAAATAAAATCAATTGTAACTTAAACTTCTAACATAGTTTTTAAAAGAAAGCAATGGGTGTTGAAGTTCTTGACTTTGACTCCCCAAAACAATTCTATCTGTGACTTGTTATTATTTGTATTTGTTTGATGTAAAATAAATATTGGTTTTTCTTATTAAGGCATTTCTTGTAGTTATTTATCTACACCATCCAATCATTAACCAGAAATCTAATCCATTATAAAAGTATCATAAATTATTTTAAGTGTTTTTGTCATAAGAATACCTGAACAATGAAACTTATGAGAGTCACTTTATAAAATTAAAATTAATTATAAGAATTATATCTAATGAAGGTGTATTTTGCTTAATGAAATTTTATAATGGCTATTATTATTCGAGATCACTTCAGTCAATTCAGTTTGCTTATTGAAAGATCACATTGCCTGTTTACTTATTTTAATACTGTTTCCTAAAGATGAAAGACCATATTTATTATTCTATAATAAATTTCAATTATAAGATGACTTAGATAAGATTAGGCAGATATTTAGATAGATTTATTCTATGATATTTAGAATAGTTCTAAAATCTCTTACCCATTCTTCATATCTGAATGCCATCCTAGGTTACTGTATAACTGATTCCCAATTAAGAGACCATTATGTATTTCATTTAAAATTAATGATAATTATTATTGGTGAAATTGGGACAAAACAGTAACTTATGGTAAGTGGATGTCTTATTTGATTTATTAGAATTTCATTCTCTGTAGATTAGAACTGAAGAGTCAAAGAGAATTTATTTCCCTGAGATATCCTTATTTATTTCATGAAGTACAAAATTTAAAACTTATTTAGCTGATGAAGAAATTATTTCAAAAGATGATTTTTTTGTGGCAAAGATCCAAGATAACACTTCCAAATTTTATAAAATTAAGTACAAGATTTTATCTGATAATAACAATGAGATACTTAAGAGATGTTTATGATACTGATAAGAAATATGGCAGTGGTAGTAGCTGTTGTAAGAGAAAAGTTTTAAATATAACCTCAATGGCATATGCTTGTAATACCAAAACTTGCATTTTTGTTTGAGCAAGTCAAGAGTTGATATTCACTTACACTATAAATAATAATATTACTTGATATTTTAATGATATTTTATTTTAATCACTGTATCTCTTCTTATTGTGGCATATAACATTTTTGTATTTTTTCTGAACCTGCTTAACTTGGCCTATGTTACATTTTTGTTATTATTAACCACAAGTTACCAAGCTATAATTTGGCAGTTTGTTTGTTATTCTTATTCTGTATCTCTTGGTTATTATATATATAATCATATCTTTTAAAAAAAATATCTATATTAAAAAGCAGAAATAACTACCTCAGAATGATTTGTGTAACATCACAAAACAATAAAAAGAAAAAATGATATAAAATGGTATTATTCTATCTGTAGGCTTTGTTGTTAAATAAACTGAGATTTTGACAAGCCTTTTAAATTATAGGGTGAATTTTGTCTATTGTTTTAATTTATTCACAAAATAAACTCGGTGTAAAATAGTACTTTCATTTTTCAATTATATATTGTAACAGTCCAAATGTGCACAATCCAGCAAAATAAATCTTAAGAACTAGATAATGACCAATCAACTATTTCACCTAATAAATGAATAATTTAACTAAACCAAAATAAAGGCAAAACTCTCCATACAGTAGTGCCACCCTGTGCCAAACAGAGTAATCAATGGATGCCAGAAGGCTTATGCATAAAATCCCTATCTAGTGCCTAATCATTCTATATCCATTGATTACTCTGTTTGGCACAGGCTGGCACTACTGTATGGAGACTTTTGCCTTTGTTTACAACAATTATGTGCTAGTATAGAGATGGTGATTGTGTGATGTTTAGTGGTTTAAATCAAAATAACTGAATGAAATGGCAATAGAAGCAGTATGACAAAGAGTAATGCCATATCTTGGATAAATTTACTTGCCTTCCATGTTTATTATTGTATAAAAATACATCCACACCCAGATTTCTCTATAACTTAATAATATGCATATAACACATACATTCACAAAATATGGTAGATTAATAAGGACATGTAATTTATATAGATAGATATACTTATACAAAAATTAAGTAGTAAATTAATAAATAAAATATATAAATACCAAAATATTTCTTTGTAAGTGTCTATGCTGAATTTTCAAAATAGTGATGAATTATGGGCAGAGCCTAGAGTTTAAAACAAAGCAATATTTAAAAATAATTTCCCTAGTTTCTAAAGAGATTTTTTTTTTATTTAGGGTTTTATTTTTTTTTTCAGATAGAATTTTAACTTACAGTATATTTTATTTACAGAGCAGGATATTTTCATAAAATTTTACATTGTGAGAGTTGTCAGCATACTTCATTACTAAATCAGTTCATCACTGGAAAAACATATTATTTGTAAAAGTACATCTCAGGCTCTGAAATATTTGGGGGCAATTGCTAAAATTGCAAGGACTAGACAAAATGTTTCTTTATATATTGGTAAGGCATATATTTTTTACACAACTGATAAATGACTAAACATTAGATCCATTATAGATGCTCAATCAAGATGTTAAGCTCACTTATCTATCTCCTAGAACTTCTTGCCAAGAAAGACAATGTATTCCAATATTCTTAAAGCATCAATTATTTTACACTAATAAAGTTATTTTGAAATTAACTGATGAATGACTAATTTTCTTAGTGACAATGAAACAGACAGATTTCATGCTGGAGGGCTGACTTACACTCATTGTGTGCCAAAACCAATCAAAGTGGAACTGGGCTTACTTTTCTATTTTGGTTTATTTCTTCAATGCTTACAGTAGAAACTGATGTGAAGATGAAAATGAAAATAAAGACCTGAATTTACTAGGCTTTTATACCAAATGTGAATAAACGGTTTCCAGATTATAAATTAATTAAATTTCTTGTAGGCATGTTTTGTGATCAGAAGCATTTAATTAACAATTTGTTTTTGCCAATAATGACTTTTTAATACAGTTATGTAATTCTTTTACTAAAATTTCTTATTATACTAATCGATCTATTATTTATTCTCAACATCTGTTGTTTACTTATTATTTAATTAATGATTGAAGTTTTGTAAAACTTTTACCTAATTAAATTTTTTTACTACAAATAAAATAAAATTAATAGAAAGAAAAATATTCTATCAAAATTAAGTTTTTTTTAATGTTTAAAATAAAACAAAAATAATAACTTACTTTTAGTAAAAACATATATTCAAGTTTTAATAAATTGGCAAATACAAATTGACTAATTATTTAAGCATCTCAAAATAAAATTTATCGCTACTCTTTTTTACCTAAAGAAAATGTTGTTAAGCAGATATGATTTTTTTTATATCTTGGCTTATTAAATATATATATATTAAACTTAGAAATTTAGATTAAAATGATAGGGTTACACCAAATTTTAAGTGGTTTAAGTTTATATGTTTGAATGCAGTTTATGCATACCGTTCATGCCTTCATACATACAACAAATAGTTTTTATTAAAATTTATATAAAGGAAATATATGTAGACATATATTGTTTCATCAATATAAACAATTAAAAATGCTCTAATTATTAATATTATGTAGACTACAGAAAAAAAAATCAAGTGATTTGTTGAAAAACAACTTTTTATATTTATTGAAATCTTCAAAAATTTACATAGTATTTAGTTAAAAATATTTCTGCTGTCATCTCACATTTCCATGAAGATTAAGACTTCTGTTCTTTTTTTAATTATCAGAACACTGTCATATTTTGAATGATTCATGAGTAACTACTGTCTTTTATTCTGCTCAGATCTCTTCTGATGGTGTCTAATTACTCAATAAATTATAAAACTTGAGTAAACTTGTAATATTTTGTAACCTTTAAAGAAGTAAATTGATATATTTGTACATAATTTAATTCATATATTTTTATTAATTATTGATTATTTTTCTCTTCATAAAGTTACACTATTTGTTTATAATGATAAATTTTATTCCTACAAGTATTACAAAATGTTTGATTATATTATTACTCTAGAAATTCAAGAAAGTTAAGGTGTCATTCTAACTTTTGAAAAGATAAAATGGCAAAATAAAACGTCCAGTATTGATTTAAAAGATGCACAGAATCAGATATTATTTTATATGCAATTAATCGTTTGACAATTTATGGTTTGAATATATAAGCACATTGTAATCTTAAACTATGTAATAAACGAAAGGAAAGTAAATATTTTATCAATTCTAATCTCAGTATACGCTTAGGAGTTTAAAATAATAAAAAATATATAAATAAAATTTAATAGCAAAAAAATATTAAAAATTCAATTAGATAATGGAAATAGTTCAATGTATATATCCATAAAAAATCTTATCATCACAAATCATAATTAATACATATTGTTCACAAATATAATTCAACACTATTTAAAGATCTCACTGCTTTGCATCTTGAGAAAAAAACAATTTATAATATAGAGTATTTATTTTCTGCAATTTCCAAAAGTTTATATTTCCCCTCATTTCTGTTTTCATATTCAAATTTAGTGAAAACATTTATAATTTTCAAAAAAGTATTTTAATTTTAGCATTAAAGTTTGCAATCTCTTTGTTCACACACACACATCATATGTTTATAAGAATATAATAAAAGAATTAATGACAGCATTTAAAACAGAATTCCCTTTTGA
Organism: Epiperipatus broadwayi; assembly: GCA_028023455.1. Classification (NCBI taxonomy): domain Eukaryota; kingdom Metazoa; phylum Onychophora; class Udeonychophora; order Euonychophora; family Peripatidae; genus Epiperipatus; species Epiperipatus broadwayi. The sequence goes on from JAQFVV010013097.1 coordinate 241,575, forward strand.
ATGCAAAAAATATTAATAATTTTCTATTTTTATTGGTTACTAACTTATAAACATCTGATTGTGATATATTTTAAATAAATTATAAAAAAATTTCATATTTTTAAATATTTCATCAATTTTATTTGATTAAAATTTATTAAATTATTATATTTGACTTACTGGTAAAAGAATGTATTATGCAATAGGAAAAGATATAAAACCTTGCTTTTTATACATGGACATATTTTCTGTATAGTGTTTAAAGAATAAATCCTTTTTGAATATAAAAACGCATTAACAGTTTGCTATTTTCATTGCTTAGTCTCCTATTAACATCTGACTGTTTTTCCCTTTTGATTGTAAAAAAGCACTATCATTTCATTTTTTTCATTGTTGCTGTTTTATTCACACCTAACTGTGTTTTTTTTTTTCTAAATAAAAATATAAATTTTCAGATATATATTGTGTGACAATACCCCTATAGTCTCAAAACTAGGAACAATCAAATGATTTTTCTATAATTGTAATTTTCAAGTTGTTATATATATATATATATATATATATATATATATATATATATATATATATATATATATGATCTATAATTGAATATTTATAAATACAGAAATTAGATATATGTAAAGTATAACTTTAAAAATTTTATCCACTTAGGAGTGCTTTTGACTATCCTTGTAGTCTTTGTGAAGTAACACTTTGAAAGGTTCCATTACCTTAACATTTGCACTCAGTCTGTTTATGATATCTTGTTTGTATTTGTATATTAGCATAGCTTCTTTTATTTTCTTTTTATTGTTATTTTTTTCAATTTGCAATATATTTACATTATTATAATTGCAGTTAAAACCATAAATACATGACTTATTATGGTTATAAAAAATGGATGTTGAACCTTTATTATTTAATTTGCAATTTTGTTTTGTTTTCTTAACTCTTTTTAATAACTGCAAGTGTTCTTTAGTTCTTTTCCAATGTGCATCTTGATTTCCATATCACAAACACACCTACATATCCATTTATAAATTATGCAATTTTTATTTATAAATGAGGTTTTATCTTTAAAGTTATTTATTTATTTTTTTTAATGTAGGAAGTGCATAAAATGCAATGTCACATATACCTTTACAAATTTTCCTTATAAAATTTATAAAATATATGATATTAATATCTACATTTTAATAAGCAGTAGAATCAATATTATTATTAATATTTTGTCTTTATATTTCATATTAAAATTTTTAATAACATGATATATATGATTATAATTGTGACATTTAACAATTCATTGGAATACATTTCAATATTTTTACCTTTATCCAATGAATATTTACAAAGACTATTATTTCTAAATTAGAAGGATTTTAAACCTGCCTTTGTATGTGACATTGGCACTCTTGATTTATATGGGAAATAATCTCTTTTTACTATTGGTTTAATGGACCCACAGTAATCCAGCTTAGAAACCTTTTTGATTATCATCACTAAACTTGACTTAATAATAGTGGAATAATTCATCTCCTATCATATATCACTGTTAAAATTTTAATTGAATAAATTCTAATTTTAGCCATAAAAAATATGTAAAAATATAGTCCAAAATGTTCAAACCTTCAAATAGTTTTGGAATTATTAATCTCGCTACACTAAGTAGATGAAGTTTGCTTTTGTTTTTCCAATTCATGTTAACACCTGTGAAGTAGTAGTTTAATTAATCGATTTGTAGTGTTTCTGTTATTTTATAAAAACTAATCCTATAGGAAATCAAAATAGAATAATTTCCCCCACTTATTAAAAGGATACTTAACAGAAACTCAATTGTATTTGGAATCTGTGATATAATTATTTTTGGAACGGATTTAAAAATTATGATAAACAATATTATTATTGTAATTGGACTATTGATACTGTGTAATATAAGTATTAAATATCTTCATAAAAAATTAAATTCATTTAAATATTCCAAATACATTCAAGTATTAGTAATAGCACACAGGTAAGTATATACACATTGTTTTGAGAAGTATTATTCTCATCTCTTCTTCAGATATTGCTGGACTGAATAGTAAAAGTACTAGCAAAGAAATTGAACCTGGATTCTTAAATTCTTGAATATTAAATTTTTAAGGTGAAACTTTAACTAATCGAGCCATCCTCCCAAAGACAAAAGTCAGAAGAAATTTTATATACTTATATATGATGTTCCTCCTAATTTCTCAACTTTTTCTAAGCAAAACTTGGTTAATGATTTCTATGTATTATGTATAAATACACTAATTTGACTTATGGAGTTGTTCACCATTATCATGTAAAAAATTTTTTAAATTTTCTTTTTTGGATCATTTTTTCTGTATCTTCTGTATTCAAACAATTGAACATATGACCTGAAACCTTAGCAGCACATCTAGTATCTCTCTTCTAACCATTAGTTTAAATTCTTGCAATGTGTTTTAATAGGGTGGCTGGTATTATAAATCTACATCCTTCCACTTTTGCATGGTATTTCATAAATGCAGTTTTTGCTTTTCATAATTTTAAGTTTTGTAGAAGTTAAAATTACTTGCAATGTGATATGACTCTGGAAAAAAGTCTGATATTATATTGATTGCATATTATCCTTAATTTGTCTGCTATTTTGGTATGTATGAATTTACTTCTATACCAATAATTTCTATTTATGGTTCTCTTGTTGTTTGTTTAAGGTTATTTTATAACAGCTGATGGATAACTATTTTTCATAAGAATTTGTTCTATATAGAAATTTTTGTTTTTCAAATTACTGGTTTCTGACTAAACTTTTTTAGTTCTATTCCATACTGACAGTATTGATTCAGTTTTGGGTTTCTAGTGTGATTGGATGTATATACTAAATATTTTCCCATGTATGTGGGTTTCTAGAAACTGTAGTTTTGATTTTGCAATTAATAATGCCTATTTTTGTACTTGTAATGATTCTATTGTAAATTTAATTGTTTATGTTTTTGATGTGTTTTAAAAAAAATTGTAGTAATATTCCATCATGTGGCCCTACAACAAATGTATTATCAACATAGCAAAGACATACTTAAGGTGGATATGGAGTGTTTTTCTTGCTGTGGTTCCAAGTTTCTTCATGTAAATAATACTAATTGTGGGTGACAATAGTGAGCTCAAAGTGATTCCTTGATTTTGCAGGAATAATTCTGTGTTGTATTGAAAGTAGATTGTTATTATGCAGAATATTAATAGTTCAATTATATTACCAATAGAAAGAGATGGTCTGGTTTGTAAATTATTATCATAATTTAATCGTTTTTTTTTACAATAGACAATCCTTTTTACATGCTACATTTGTAAATAAACTTTCCACATCAAAGCTTACTAATATGATAGTTCCATCAATTTTCATATTCATGGTTAATTCTACAAAGTGTCTAGAATCGTTATCAAAGAACGAGGTTTTGTATGCCAAAGGACTAAGAACTTTGGGAAATAATCTTGCCAAATTTTGGCAATTGAATTTCAAGAACAAACAAATCTTAATGGAACATGATTCTTACAGATTTTTGGTACACAATAGATGATGAGAATTGTTGCTGAAATATAATGTTAGTATGTTTTTGTCTGACTCATTGAAGTGCCTCTATATCAGTATTTTGCCATTTTTTGTATTGACCTACTATGAAGAGTTCTTATATTTTGTTGCCATTATCAGCTATATTGATTTAAAATGCTCCATTACCATAGCTATCACTGAGAATAATTATAGATTTATCTATTTAGAGAAATTTAATTGTATTGCTCTCATCATAGAATATATTTGATTTCAATTTTTGTTGCTCATTAAGCATTCTTTTTATTATCCAGCACAATTCTGCTGCTTCTACTAAAAGCGATTTTTAAGTGACATCCTTAGATGGCTGCCATCATGTCAAATAAAAGAATATTAGATGATATTATGGCAAACTTTAATGTTTTTTCATGAACAAAATTTTTAGCATTTGCTAGATGTTTAGAATGGAGATTCGTAACAGATGAAGCTGGTATACTGCTTGATACATTATAATTTTTGAAGGATCCAGGGTTTTTTTGACATTTATTTTTTCATGTAATGTAGAATATGACTTTTTTACTGCCTGAGAACTTCATGTAAAGTCTTCATCAGTAAGTTTATTTTTTAAAAAATATTCTACATTATTAATGGAATGCAAGGTTTAATACTTGGAAAATCTTTTAGCATTTATTATTTTTCTTAATAGAGCTTCACTTTCTCTCTGAGTAATTTTTTTTTGCTACATTGCAAACACATAGGAACTATTTCTTCAGATTTACATTTATTTAAGCAAGTTAAATGACTTTTTAAACATAATTTTTCATAATGTTTAAAGCTTGATATAGTGTTGGATCCATGCTAAATATTTAATGTTTTGTTGAAGGTTAGTGATAAGATTATTTTAGTTATATTTATATACTAAATGCTAATATAAGTATTGAATTTAGAAACTATGAAAGATATGGCATAATGTCTCCTTTGTTAATGTCTGCAATAGTAAATAAAATGGACAAATACCATATTGAACTATTTATCCCTTGATCCTTTGAATTTTATATTAACTGTTTGTATATAATAAAAATTAATACTTGGATACCATTTAGTAATAATGCCTGTGGAATCCTATATCATTATTTATCATTGTGCAAATGATTTTTAAAAATCATCTTGGAAAAATTGCAATCTGAGTGGTGCCTTGATAACATGTGCAAAATATAAACAAATAATTTTTTAAAATTCTTTGCTAATTAAATTTTATTTTGTCTTTAATATTCAAAATAATAAAAATAATATGCTAATAACTATCTATGATTTTTTTTTCTTTTTAAATTTAAATTATTAACATGGTTTATATTATTTGATATTCAATTAATAAATTAAGTAAATAAGTCTTAAACAGATTATTGATGTTAATATTTAAAAAAAAACAAATCAATATTAAATATATAGTTAACCATGTAAGTTTATTTTAAATATATAAAAATAAATGTTTTGATAAAAGCATTACTTGATCTATGATATAAAATATATTTTTAAAAAACATACTGTGTTTTAACAGTAAACCCCAATATCAATTTTGTTGTTTGTATAAATATCTAAAAAGATTGGATGTGTTGGCCATGTAAGATAGTAAATGCAAAACTATGGCTGTCTAGTCATCATAATGCTTGCAGATAGAATTTGAATACTATCTACTATATTGGGTTGGAATACGAATCCACTTTCTTAATGAAATCTTCAGAAATACAATTTGCAAATCCTATATAAGGATGTAAGTTAGCAAAAAAATGAAGAAAATGTACCTAGTGACCATTATCTCATTAAAAAGACGAACAAGAATTTCTTCAGAATAAGCATATTTATAAAAGACAGTTAATAACTGGCCTCAAGCATCAATCTCACTAACACCATAAGAATTATACTTTTCCTATTTAAATAATCTTAGAACTATTGCTAATTAGGTGCCTAGACCTCTATCTAGCTCAAATTATAGGGCTGGGAGGTAACAATACCTATAAGGTTGAACGAAGGTAAATGGATAACTTTGCTTATTTGGAACAATTTTTTTCTGATTTCTATGCTTCTCAAATTAGATCGTGTCATTTAAAATTAGTTACTTTGAACTCACTATTTTTAAACATTTATTACCTCGATGCACAATCTATTTCCTTCTTAAATTTAAGGTTTGCAGTTTAAAAGCACATTAATATAATTGCTTATTCAGAAAAGCATACTCAACTAATTTTGAGATATATATTGTCATGAAGAGAATTAGGTCAATATAAGTGATAAATATGTTCATTATTGATAGACAAATAATTTGTTTTAATGTAAGTATACAATTTTATTACTATTCTGTCTAATTAAATATTGAGAATATATATATATATATATATATATATATATAATTTGCATACCAAATGCAACATAAAAGAAAAAAAATAAAATTTATTAAATATAAAAGACCATATAATTAAACAACATGCATAAGAATGCATTTACACATACAGATTAAATTATATTGTTTTAAACAATGATTAAACCTTTAGAGAATAATGATAGGCAATTTCAAGTTCACTTAAGACAATAAAAATTAGTCATGTTTACCTTGGAGTACCCGGGATTTTATTTTTATTAGGAATTATGTAAACTTGTTTCAACGATCCAAACAAATCTATATATCCTTTATTTTCGACGAATGAAAAAAAAATATGTTAATGACAAAAGTCCGGCATGACCATCCATTTTGTGGTATTGCTTGGATATAGAAGATAATGATGGCTTATTGGAAGGTTTCTTAGTGTATATGGTTCAAGATTCATTCCTTCCTATATTATTTTAGTGGCATATCAGGAGGGTGCTTAGGGTTCTTGGATGGGCAGGCATTGAACAGAACAGCTATATATATATATATATATATAGCTATATATATATCAATATATATATATATATATATATATATATATATATATATATATATATATATATATATATATATAACTTAGGCTGATCACCTTACATGTATTTGTTCTACCCCAGCATTATGATTATAGTGATTGTATAAGGTGATATTGTTAAATACATTTTCTTTTCAAGAAGGTTGATTGAAGGACTTTTAATATTTCATTTTTATAATGCGAGTATAGCTGCATCAGTAAAGTTATGAAAATAAAATATTAATATAACATTTCTGTTTGAAAAACACTATTTCTCTCCCTGGTTCCAATTCTTTTTTTTTTCAATTAATCCAATTCTTTTAATCCCAAAATAGCTTATCAGCACTGAGATCTCTATTTTTCAGGCATGCTTTTAACACTTTTTCTTTAAGTTTCTTTTTTCTTTTTTTTTGCTGTACATTTACTTAAGATTTCCTGGAATTTAGAGTGGTTAAGTAATGGGACAAAAGATACAAAATTGTCTCAAGGTAGATATATCAAAGTTCTTTACTTTACTCTCACTAAAATACTATGTATGATAAAACCAAAGAAAAATATACATTTGAAATAAGTATTAATACAATTTTTTATATATTTGCATATAACTGCATTCCCACAATTTATGAACACATTTTTCTGAATGTATTCTAAAACAAACCACTATAACTATTTACATCTTTCTCTTTCTCTCTTTATTAAAAAAAAAACTATCAAACTTTATCTCTTTCTTTGACATATATATAAAAGATTCTTTATATACATACTTGCACATTGAGGCCAATTTAAGGGCCTCATGCTTCTCTAGGCAGTTGGGAAATATTATGTTACTCCCTTGTAACAGAGTTTGAACCCAGCTACTGTTACAGTGTGAAAGATTATATATATATATATATATATATATATATATATATATATATATATATATATATATATATATATATATATATATATATATATATATATATATTAATGCTTAACTGAACTTGCATGTTTAGCAATCATTAAGATGTAGATCATATTTTAGCAATTGCAATCTAGCATGATCAAATTACAATAATATAAGGGATTGTTTTAAGTTACAATAGTTGAATTATTATTAATCTACACATCTTTTTATTTATCTATTCTACAAATCATTTAATTTTGAAAGTATTGATTCACATATTCCATACTACACATCCAGTTGATAATAAATCATTGATCTATTGATTTTTTTTTTATTTATTTAGCAAATAAAAGTACTTATCAACACATAGGCTTTGGTACCTTATAAATTCATGAGTCAATTATGATGGAAGTTTAGATTATTATAAATTCGTTTGGGATGCATGAAAATAAATAGTTCTCATAATTATCTGAGTGTATGCATATTAAAAAATTAAATTTTGTAAAACTAAATAATGAAATTTTATTAATTTTTTTATTCTCTTTAAAAAATAAAAATTTGGATTTTTTTAGATGATAAGAAGCATAAGAAGTATTTTATAATTTTAAGCTAAGTAAAGAAACAGATATTATTTATAAGACAATCTTTCGAATGTCATAATGAAAATGTCTTTAATTAGTAAATTCTTAACTATTATTATGTACTGGTATTAATTTTGTTTGCATAGCAAAATATGTTTTAATATTTTGAAATTAATTTCATATATTTTGTCATTATACTATAATGTTTATTTCCAAAAAAAGAATTCATAAAGACATAAAACATTCATAAATTTGAATTTGGAGAGAATATAACTTTAAATCCTCAAAAGAATATAAAAAAAATTAGTCTAGTGTTGTTTTATGAATGTTAATTAGAGTTATTTCTTTAAAAAGATTAAAATAGCAGGAAAATAAAAAATAAATGGTAAATAATTTAGAAACTTCAAAACGTTCTTTTACAAATATAAAATATAAAAATTTACTGAATTAATGATATTTAAATTTCTAAAAGATTTCTTATGTATATTAATATTTATTTTAATGTTATGCAAATAATAATAAATTGTATTGATTTTCTAGCGTTTCAATAGAAATTCACTTTTATTATGTATAGATATATTTTACAATATTAAATAAAAAAATAACAAATCATACATTAATATACTAATAAAAAAAACTAAACTACTGTATACTAAAAAATTTCCACAAGTATGTAACAAATAGACGTTTTTCTTTTCAAAAAGATCTATTTGTTAATAGATGAAACATGATTGTGGAAGAATGTTAGTAAAGTTTTGTTTCTGTGGTTAGTATTGTAAGGTTATATGAATGTTTATTTTATTTATTACTACTAATATAGCATTAGGCAGTATTTAATACCAAATATTTATATGCACTGTTTTGAGTTTAACTCACTGCAACTGTTTAAATATAACTGAATAACATCTTATATTTATATCATTGTAATGCATTAAATATGAAAATATTTTATATATAGAGCTTGCAAATAAGCTCTTAATAAGCTTTTCAGAATATCCCCAACCCAGACTGGTTTTTGCTATTGGCTTCCTCAGTGAGGCACTAGGATATTCAAGCATTAGATATCCTAGAAACTCACTGAGGAAGCCAGTAGCAGAAATTGATCTGAGGATGGGGATATTTTTCAAAACTTGTTAAGAGCTTATTTGCAAGCTCTGTATATAAGATTTGTAATACAAGCATTCTAAATTAGGTCATGTGGCATATGTCTTGATTTTTTAAAAAGAAATATATGTGTGTGTAAATTAATCAATTGAAGGAATTTGTTTGTTTATATATTTATATATATATATATATATATATATATATATATATATATATATATATATATATATATATATATATATATATATATATTGTAATAGACTAAAATGACCAATAAGAAAACAGCCATAGTTTAATAACTTACTATGAATAGAAACTCTTATTAAAATGAAATAAAATAGTAAAGATGATAATGTATGCAATATTTGCCAATTCTCTCACATTCAAGCTCTCAAAGATGCTAAATTATAATGACAGAAAAATACATATGTTGTTGAGGATAAAAGCCTTTTGTGACCTAAAAACTTATGTACCTCAACCATATCTATTACAGACATATAATTCTCTCTAAATACCTTATAAATTTACAGTGCCAATAAAATAGTAATACAAATGAGAATGATGGTAAAAGGCTTTCTTATCCTACAAATTTCTAAAGATTGACATATAATTAATAAAACGTATACAATTTTCTCTTTAAATACCACACAGATTTAGTATCCAAATTGTAATGAAATAAACCTAGCCTAAACATTGATCACCAAATTGTAATGAACTAAAAATGCAAGAAGCCAATACTCCAGATTGCCCAGCAAAGTGAAGCATGAAATGATCATGGGAAAAAATATTTACAATACTAAACTATAATAGAACAAAATGTACAACATAGTCTTAGCTAATATACCTCACAACTTATGTCAACTTATAATGATATAAAATAAAAACCAACACTGAAAATAATCCTACAAATTTTGGTACTCAAATTGCAATAACATAAAATAAATGAACAATTTTTATTTAATATCTCTACACACACTATTAGCAATTTGCAGTAAGTTATTCTTAAAATCAATAAAACCTAGGCATTAAACTATAAATTTTACTAACCTATATGCCTAGAATTATTAGTAATCTATTTTAAATAGATATGAATATTAAAAGCTTAATATCTGAATTAAATATAAACTACTTCAATAAGCTTTCAATTTAACTAAACTAAATCGCTCTAATTAATATAATTAAAATATCAATTTCAATGCATACAATTACAAATTTTATGACATCATAAAATTACCATTTTCTCTAATTAAATAAGTTGTTGTACCACATCCAATAAATAATAGTTTAGAATAATATGCCATCAATCAATTATAATCGTCTTTGTTTACCCTAAATAATTAAAAAAAATACTTATACTTTATGAACTAACAAACTAGTTCAAATGAATTTTTATCCGAAATAACTATTATATATAACTATTAAAATAATTATGGTTATTTTTTCATTATTTGCCAAATATTTAGCTTTGCTAAATTAATTAATCTATTAACATATAAAATGTAAACCTAGCTCAAATAATAATAATAATAATAATAATAATAATAATAATAATAATAATAATAATAATAATAATAATAATAATAATAATAATAATAATAATAATAATAATAATAATAATAATAATAATAATAATATGTTGAATTTATAAGAAAGAATGTAATATATAATAATATATACATTATCAATCCAATGATTATTTATTATAAAATATATATATCACAATATAGCTACTTTGTATTAAAATTTTATTAGCTAAAAAGTTTGCATTAATCACTGAAATGATGACTGAAGCAAGCTTATTTGTTTAATTGAATTAATATTTATTAACAATAAATAAATCAATTATTTTATATCAAAATAAATATAAAAATGACAAATGAATAATAACGTTTGTGATATACATACATTTAAATTACATATCATGAAATACATCCTCCATCTAAATCAATATTTATAAAAATTGGTACTTACACCACCAGTTGTCTAATTTAATGTTTATTATGTGTCATTTAAAATTTATGTAAGACAAAAATGTAGCTGCTCTCACACACAATTTAAAATACAAAAGGACTTTGAAATTATTAAGATGAATTATAGTAATAAGTACATTTATTTGCTCAATTTATTTTCAAAATATAATATCAATAAATGATTGTTATTGTTCCGGATCTATAATACAATATGTATATTAAAATAATTAGATATTTACTTCATTAATATGTAATCTATAAAATATATATGTGCTTGGTACACAGATAATGAAGTTAGTAAAAGCAAATAATACTCTGCAATTTAATGAGCTGAGCACATTCGGGAGGTAAGCTCCCGTAAATGCTCAGCTCATTCAATTGCAGTCTCCAAAAAACCCTCAGCTTATTAAATTGCAGTCTCCCAAAAAGCCTCAGCTTATTAAATTGCAGAGTATTATTTGCTTTTACTAACTTCATTATCTGTGCTCCAAGCACATATATTTTTATATATTAAAATAATTTACTTCAAATTAAAATTTTAACCATTAAAATTTAAGATATAAATTTCAATATAAACTAAACTTGACTTTTTTCAATTTTATATATATAAACAAACAATTAACGAAATCAGAGTAATGAATAATGTTAATAAAAAGTACAAATAAATATATAAATAAAACACTTTAATATATGACCTGAACAGTGTTGTTCAATGCAGGTACTCCAGAAAACACAATAGTTTAAATGTCTATTCCGTGAGCTTTAAGTAATTCAATGATACTAGTTAATACTAATGAAGTAAAACATTTTATAATAATTATCCCAAAATGAAGTGTATTTGTCAGATTTCATCACTCTCAAAGTATTACACACACACACACACACACACACACATATATATATATATATATATATATATATATATATATATATATATATATAGAAGATATATATATATATATATATATATATATATATTATCTTCTATTTAACAAACATTTGGTATTGTAATAGCATTATAAATAAAAAGTTGAAGGTCTCTATTGATGGATGGAATATAGAAATAAATTGGTTTTAATTTAATGTTAAAATACTCCATCCATATTACAAAATGATATCTGTGGGTATGAATAATTCTCATATTATAGCAGTAGATTGTCAGTTTCTATGTTTCATGATTATAATATTTTATTTACATGCAACAATTATCTTTCAGAAAAGAAATATTTGAGATATATTTGAATCCTATAAATTTCCTTTCTCCTTCTTTTAACAAGTATTCAGGAAATGAGCCCCGTCTCCCGAACAAATAAATCCTTTCTACTCTATTAGTTTGTAATTATCAAGCAGATATTTATAAAATAAAAAATACAATATGTAAAAGAATATGGATTTGATTCAATAAAAGCCAAGATGTTAAAGACTGAATTTGAATTATTCAATCTTATTTATAACGTTACATAAATGATATCATATCCATTATCATATCCTAGGTCACACTCATTTATCCTGCCTGCCAAAACATAATTTCTTTTACAATAATAATAATAAAACAATATTTCATAATGATGATACATAAAAAATAATAATTTCACTATATAAATACAAATTATACCCTTTTAACCTAATACAAACCAAAACAATTTAAACTACATTTTTATAACATTGCATATATATATATATATATATATATATATATATATATATATATATATATATATATATATATATATATATATATATATATATATATATATATATATATATATATATATAACATTGCAATAACATAGCTATTTAAAAGCAGTAATCACGATGACTGACCAATAATTCTCAGACAAACAAAGCTACCTCAATGCATGATGGATAATATTTTGTAATCAAGAAATCATGTAATGACTGATATAAAAGTGAATGTTTAGAAAATGGAAAGTCTTCATAAATTTTTATTACAGACAGAACCAAACAGGTTTAAATTTTTAAATAGACATTTTTAGTGTCATATACATGATTACACAGTCAAGTATTTGCCATTGCTAGGCAAAATGACCCCATCATACTATAAAAGATGAGTAATGACAGATAAACCAAAAGCTATTCTTAATTAATTTACTAATTGTTTAGTTCAAGGAATCTAATTTATTACAGTCAAATGTTAGTGGGAAAATGGATACAGTGACTAATAAAATGCTGTCATACAATTAAAAAAAAAGATGGACTTTTTCAATTGGAAGTCATATTAAATAGCTGATATATTATACTTATTTACTTCAAATAAATAGCAGATGTTTATTTTCAAAATATTATATTTTTTTTATTATTTCAAGAAAATGTGAATATTAAATTTCAGTAGTGTAAAATTTTACTGTCTTTAATTGTGTAAAGAAAAACTTAAACAATAATTTTTCAATTCAAATAACCTTCCATAAAGTTGTCATTTAGAGAAATGAAATTTGAATAAAAAAATAATGAAAATCACTTTATTATGGATAATAAACTATTTGTTTTATCAGAGTTGCAAACAGAATTACCGGCATTCCGGATTAAAGATCGATAAATGAATAGATTAATTATATGTCCCAAAAGAAAAACAAAAATAAATGCTAATACTTTGTATAAAATAATAACATCTGTTCAAATGAATTATATTGATGTGTATAATAAACTATGAATTAATATTCAATGTGTAAGGATATATATTATGGATTATCAACGCTAAATATTTAAATACCATTTATTACGTAATGGATTGCGAAATTAAATATTTAAATGCTCCTCTTGAATTTTGGATTATCAAAGCAAATATCAAATTTAATAAACGTTCAAGTAATGAGAAATTCTACATTGGATTAATATTTTGAATGTAACTTATCTTGACTCAATATTGGGTCCAAAAATGTTTATATTACACTAATAAAAGTAATTGTGCAATAAATTGACTGATTATTTAATGCACTTTCACATAAATGCTTCTTTCTTAGTTAGTTAATATTATCAATGTTATTAATATAATAACATTTTTTCAGATATTTTATTATGTCTATGTCCAGATAATATCTATATTTAATTTCAAATAGGATTATATGTGATTTGCCTTAGGTTTAGATTTGATAAATGTTAGTAGCTATTAAAGTTATATAAAACTGCTATCTTGCAATTAGATGTTTTGTAAGACCTTAAACTTCAACCTCACAGTTAAATGGAGTTAATAATCCTTATTTACATATGTAGATCTGTAAGAAATATTTTTATGTCACTCTTATTTGTTATTAATACTATTTTAAAGGTTATATTGTTCTTAACCAGACATCCTAATAGTCGAATTATATTTTATTATTAGAGTAGCAATCGTAATGTTTAAGCCTGAAAATAAATCCAGTAAAAAATACTGATGTAAATTAAATAAACCCAATGTAGCAAATATCAGTTAGGTATGTCAAACAATAATTGCACTTGCTTTTTTTAAAAGATTGAAAACTTTTCCAACATTAATGAGGTTGATTAATATTTGATTGCCTAGTAGAAGAAACTAATTAAAGATCATGTAGAACATTTATCATTGATGATTATAATGATAATTATTATCACCCAGTATTTGAATTGAGAATTATTTTTGAAATCATAAACAATCTGTTTTTATTTAATGTTAGTGTCTTCACAACATTGTGTAATAATACACTTTTAATATTCCAAATTCAAATTAAATTTTGAAAATAAATATTCATATTAATTAGACATTTTATATAATTCTCTCCTTGTTATCATTCGTTTTTATCATTTATTTTATATTATGTAAAGCAGTAATGGTTATTTTTTAATATTAATTATTAATTATTAATTAAATAATTTTTAATATTTATTTTAAATTATTATTAAAAAGATATTGTCACAACATATTCACGATATAAAAGGTCATATTTAAGATATTATATTACTGATAAAATATATTTGGATAAAATCCATCATGATTATATTATTGCTATCTGAAATATATTAGTATTGGGTAAGATGATGTACATAAAATGTCTTTTACATAGCCATATCCTATATTGCATAAGCACACTTAATATCTATGGATTTATTTTCCCTCTTTATAAAACACTGAGATAAAACATTCATCAAGTTTATATTTAAAATTGCTTGCTTTAGTTTTAAAACACAGATTGAATTACTTTTAATTAGTTTTATAGTAAGAAACAATATATTTGCAAAAAAAAATATTAATAAAAGGAATAAGACTATGAGTACACATATTATTGAATAATCCTGAGAAATTTGTTCATTATTTTAGTAAATGTGAATTTATTATTAAAGTATAGAATAATTTTAGCCTATGTAGAAATATATGACATTGACAATGTTAAATGTATAATCTATATAGATAGTAAAATGAGTTATTTTTTTTGCTATCAAACTTAAATGATAGTATCATTGAACCATTGGTATATGAAGAGTCTACATTCCAAAAATAAATGAGTAAAACATACTTAAGATACTGATGCTTTGTTTTAAAATTATTTTGTTGTTATGGTTGAAACTTTGATATTTTCTTTGTAATAAACAAGAGGAATCCATAAACCCAATAGGCAAATGATTAGGTAATTTATATGTGATAATAAAATATGATATTTCTAATATTTGTTGATGCTTATTTAGAGAAAATTTATATATGTGTGTTATATTATTAATACTAGTTTTTGAAATGGAAAATACTAATAAAAGTGTATTGGGGTAGGCCTGAAAATGTGCTCTCAATTGATTTTAAGTAAAATGCAAGAAAATTTATGTAAATCTCAAAATGAGATGGAAATAATTTAAGTAGTAAAATAAATAAATCTCAAATTGAAATGCAAGAGATGAGAAAGACATAAAAAAATTTAGTTAAGTCTCAAAATGAGTTGCAAGAGAGAAAATTTAAAAAGTACTCAAGAATAATTAAATGTTCCATATAATTTTAAAAGTTCATTTTCTTATATTCAATTGTGATTCTCCAATGATATTAATCTAAAGATGGATGATAATAAAGTTGTCAATATAAATCTTGTTTATATGACACAGTACACTTTTAAAAATTTCATCATATATTAACTAAGTGTTTATTTTTTTAGAATGACAATTCTAAACAGATCAAACTAATTTACAGTTCTTGGAAATGCTTTATTAATTGTGACATCAATATCTTTCTTCTCAAGTGATTTAGATTGATTTTGCTTCTTATATTACCTTCATCTACATATACATTTAGTTATGATGATTCTCTAGCCAATAAAATGGGCCAGTAACGCACAAGAGGGTTGATGAAACTCTGGACAATGTAATCTTTTAATGATGCATTTTATAGTTATCTTATACATCATAAATTTATTTCTTCATTAATTTTGCAATAATAAAGCAAAACAGCAAATAATTTTTTGTTAATCCAGGTAATACCAGATTTAAAATAATAATAATAATAATAATAATAATAATAATAATAATAATAATAATAATAATAATAATAATAATAATAATAATAATAATAATAATAATAATAATAATAATAATAATAATAATAATAATAATAATAATAATAATAATAATAATAATAATAATAATAATAATAATCATCCTTTAAAACTTTTGCATCAGCATTTTCATAGTAATTTTCAAATACCTCTGACTCGTTGTATCTCATACTAGCTTGTTTAAATTGTTGTCCATAAAGTTTTACACATACACCTGATCATAATACTTTAGAATGTCCCACATTTAAAATAAAGCATTAAATATAAAATAGTACAAATAATTTTAAATAATATAACCTTCAATAAATATTTATACAAAAAAAAAAAAACTGTATAAAGCATTTTCCATTTTTTTTATAAAATATTCACACATTCATTTAATCAGCATTACATTTAAAATGATTATTGATTGCAATTTAATTATAATTTAGTCATGTCTTTATTTCTATATTATATTGCATCGATAATATAAAAGAAAACAAAATAATAACTTTAAAATAATAATATCAAAAGTAAAAATATTTTATTAATATATATATATATATATATATATATATATTAATAAAATATTTTTACTATATATATATATATATATATATATATATAAATTGAAGTGTAAATCAAAAAATATATTTATATAATCAGATATATACAGAAAAAATTGTAAAATATGTACTTTAAATTTAAAGTAACTAATAAATGTTTTCTACTTTTTTTCCTGACCCCTAATTTTTAAATTACTCACCTATCTTAACCTTTGCACCACTGATTAATTTTAATGGCTGAGTGAGGTAAAAATCTAAACTTTTAATTGGTCAATTCACAAACTCAACTGTAAAAATATATTCATCTTTTAATATTATATTCACCTTTTAATATTATATTCACTTTAGTTTCATTTGTAAAAAGTATATTAATAATTTGTCAGGTTATGAAAGTGAACAAAAGTTTTTCAAAAATAAATTTTTGTTTATAATTATAAAAATATTCAATAGTGGCAAATCTAAAACAAATGTTATTCACCAACTAAAAAGTGTTACTGATGTCAGTGATTTCTTTCCCAATTTTATGTTGTAAAAAAGTAAATAATTTTTACTAAAATCTTAACTATTTTTTTAAAATAATTTTCTTTTTAGCATATTTTATCAAAATAATTTATATGTCAAAAAATATTTTTAAAATGGTCTTAAACATTCGTTTATCACTTTCGAAATGAAATAAAAAAATCATAGTGGTAAAAAGTATTGACAAGCATTTTTCTTTGTTCTTGACAGTTAACAGCCAATCAGCATTAAGGATGGACTGCCCTTTTCCTTTGTTATACTTAAAAATTGAATATTATTGATTTTTACTTGTAAAATAATTCAGAAGAGGACAGCATCTTATGGAACTTTTTTTAACCTTTAAAAAGATCGCAAAATCTTAATGGTAGTGTTAAAAATGATGGAATTCAAAAGACTGGAAGCCGGCTCTGGTTTTGATCATAGAACCCCATCAAAAGGTTAAGGATAGAATTGGCTAATCTTTGCTACATATATATATATATATATATATATATATATATATATATATATATATATATATATATATATATATATATATATATATATATATATATAATAAAATATATATATATATATATATATATATTGTGTATTGTGCCCTTTTGTTTAGGTCTAAGTGAATTTATTGTTTCAATTTTCTAAAAAAATTTACACTAAAGATGTATTCTATTGGTATGATTACTATGTTATGTAGAGAATCTTTTTAAAAGCTTAGTTGAAGTAAAATGAAAATATCAAATGCATAAAATTATACTAATATATTAAAAATAGTCAATTAAAGCTAAATGGTGTAATTTTGTATGGTTTGGAAAAACTGGCCATAATAAAATAGTACATTTATAAATCTTTTAAATAAGTATTTAAAGCTGAATTTTAAAAGTAACAACTTACAATTAAATAAATAGTATAATTTAAATTAAAAATTCTACTTAATATTTGTATTAAAAGTTATTTATTTAAAATGTAATATTTTGTGGTGGGAAACATGTATTTAGTTTTATAATATCTAAATTATTATTCTAAATTTTATTATTATATCCTTATTCCTTAATGTAATATTTTTTGTGATTAAAACATTTATTTTTGTTAATAGACAGCAAAATTTGATATTTTTTTCTGGATTTTAAGTCATGTGACATGTAAATATTCATACATGTGTGCTTACAAGTTTTCTAGTAAAGTTTCAAAATTACTTTAAAATTGTGCTATAAAATTGAAAATATTTATTTCTTTACCATAAGATAAAATATAAAAATTAGCTATTATAAAATATGTAATTAGGATTTTAAAATGAATGTAGTTAGTAAAATTAGATTTTAAAAAAATAGATATATTAAAAATTAAAAGTGGGATAAAATAATAAAATATCATTTTAAAATGCTATTTTAATAATATTTGATTTGTTTAAATAAAATATAAAATTAGTTTAAAATTAAATAATGTAACAATTAATTGTGCAATCTTAGTCATATGTAAATTAGATAATCAGCTAAGGTCTAATCAGCCAACCCAATCATCAATTTGTTTTGGTATAAAATCAGGTGTTCACTTGTTACTGGGTGTGCTTTTTATCAGTCAATTGGATGTTATTAAATCAAATCAGTGTTATAACAATACTCTTAATTTATTTTTAAAGTAGTAAAGTATTATAATGTAGCATTTAAATTATTTTTAAAAAAGAGAGTATTAAAAAGTGTAAATTTATTCAGTTTAATTATGCACTGTTGAGCAACTAAAATTCCCTACTAAGTGTTTTGCCAAAATTTAATTCTAACATCACAATAACTATGAAATACATACCAAAAATAATTATATACCTGTGTAAAGAAGAGAGGGGAGTACAAACCTTAATTGAAAATATATTTTTAAAATTGTTAATGAAAGAAAATATTTTATTGGTCAGATTAATATTTCAGACATTATATAAAGAATTAGGCAGAGAAGTTTAAGTGAAATTAAAAGCAAAAGTGCATTTTATTGGAAAAAGATAGCTTTAATTAAAATCCTACAAAGCAATATGGTAAAGACTTTCAATTTTTCAATATTTTGAAAATATATAATTTTTTTAATAAAAAGTTGCAGTAAATCTTTTTTTTAAAGAAAACATTTTTAAGCAATTATTTGAACTTTTATTGAAAAGGATGGATAAATAAAGATTTAGTTACTACAAGTATATTTGATAAGACAAGTTATCAATATTAGTGATGACTGCCATTATTTAATAATGTTTTAACCCTTTTCTCATCTCTTACGAGACCTCTCATCGACAGTTGACATCACTCTAATTTCATTGTTTTTAATGCTAGGATATTCGTTTGACAGTTATTGATTAGGTTTTTAAAAGTTCTGTAATATGGTGCCCTCTTCTGAATTATTTTACAAGTAAAAAATCAATAAAACCACATTTAAAGCTAAACAAAGAAAGAAGCTTGTTGGTGATTGGCTGTCAGCTGGCTCTCAGTTGAAAAAGACATTCTGATTGGCTGGAAAGAACAAAGAACCCGCCTGATCAAAGAAAATAAAGAAAAACACTGAGATTTTCATTTTGAATGTGATTTAAGTATTAAAAAAGTATAATTTGAGAAATTAAAATAATTTTTAATAAAATATACTAAAAAAACAAAATTATTTTCGAAAAATATTGAAGATTTTAGTAAAAATATTTAAGATTTAGCAAAAAGAAATCTTTACTTTTCCATAACGTAAAATTGAAAAAAAGCATTTACGTCAGCATTTCTTTGTTTATACATTCACTTTTAAATTTGCTGAAATTGAATATTTTATAATAAATAAATAGCAATTTATTTTTGAAAAAACTTTCATTCACTTTCATAACCTGAAAAATTAGTAATATACTTTTTATAAATGTATCTGAGTTGAATTTAATATTATAGGTGAATATGTTTTAACAATAGGCTTTGTCTTCAGTTTGTGAGTTGGCCAATTAAAAGCTTTGATTTTTACCTCATACAACCAATAATATAATTAGTGGTTAAAAGGTTAAAAAACCAGTATTGAAAATTATTATTTGGAAAATATAAAAAATCCCTGGATAAATAAAAAATATCCTGATGGAAGAACTATATGTTAGCTTTATGAAATGATTAAATGCTAATTTCATTGGAATATAAAAAAGTGCAATTTTCATATAAGCATGCCTGAATCCATATTGCCATGTTAGAAATACTAGAAGCCGATACAGGATCCTGGTGTAATGAAAAAAACTCAGAGAATTATTTTTAAATATTATGAGTTAATATCATCTTCAATAATCACTATTCTGAAAGATATAAACAATAGACTATAACTTTTATAAACTTTCAAGATAAGATTAATGATTATTTTAATAAATGGATCCAGATTTTCAAAGTCAACTTTCTTTCCATTTTGTTTTCATTATTCATTCATCATTTTCATAATCAACTGTTCATGCATTGTTTTGGGAGAGAAGTTGTTGTCTTCAAGTGTTAAGACAATAGTTGTTGTAGCAACATGTGTTGGGGACTTTCAATGCTTACAAGGATTTGGTAATGAAATACTCGAAGAAATAAAGAACTTTTTTTTTTTAAATTAGTGCTTATCATGGTCTGGAATTTTACGTAGGTATGTTTTTTATTATTTTTATGAACTAATGATAAAATTAAGTTTTTATTATTATAATTGTAGATAGAAAAAGTACATATAAAAATTATTTACTAATATAGTATTATAATTACCATAAAGAATACTTAATAATTTTTTTACATTCAAATATCAGCCTTTCAAGCTAATTGTGCATACGCTTTTGTGAGTGTTAATAATAATAAATTAATACTTTCCAATACAAGATATAGTATTTATACAGGAATAAAATGAATCCACTTATTCCTACGACTCAAATGCTTATATATGAGCAAATCTGAAGTACTGGCAAGGAACGTGTGAGGATGGAACAGTCACTTTAATATTTTTTTATAAAGTTTTTTTTAAATATATTTTAAGTATGGTAGTTGCTGAATAAATGTTTATATTATGTAATATTTTATTGATTGTGGACCAAGAAAATGTCTAAAAAGTGATCAAATAGCAGAAATATCATTATTGGTAAAAGTTATAAAATGTTATTTTTTATGATGTATTTGTTTTCTTTTCTTTAGATCATGTGGATTATTTTATAATATTATTTTATGAACGTATGAGTATGTGTGAATACATTAAACACATATAAAACTTATATGAGGTAGATTTTTATTAAAAAATATGCATATTTTTATTTTATATTACTGATATAGTACGATTTAATAATGAATATAGTTATATGATTATCTAGTCAAGAAACTCTATTATTTTTAAAATGTTTAAAGTATTGTCTTAGTACATCGATACCAATCATTTGTGTTTTATTGAAAAAATTTTGGAAGTGAAGTAACCTTTTCTTGTTGAGTAGTCTAGATTGTTGACCTTATATGTGAATTTTATTTATTGTTTTTTAAAAATATGTTTGAGAATTTTGGCGATGTAGATAGATAAATCTATTAAGAAATTTTAACGTAATAGTGACTTGGGAGTATGCCAAAGAATTTAAAGGGATGCTTAGATGTAGGTTTTTTTTTAATAAGAAATAGAAATAATTTTATTATCTTAATAATTATGCAGGTACAGATAACGAAGCCCTGTAACTTGTATATTTCCATGGACAATGTTTTTTTTTTTTTTGTATTGAGTATTAATGTTCTGAAAAGCTGAATAAATAGCTTGGACATTATTTTTAGTGGAGGTGATTAAATAGAGAAGTCAAGCTTCTTTTCTTTATTGCACTGTTGCCATGTTGACTATCTTATATGTGTGTACTATTGAGTTAATACTCTAGTTTGTTCTTCAACCTACGCTGATCGCTATCCTAATTTCTAAGTATTACATTGTACAGAACTGTATTTTTGAGGGAGAATGATAAATAATTTTGGAGTCGAAGGATCATTATTTGGAAGAGGATAAGAGAGGTTTTTTTTTTTTTTTTTGCTTTGAATCATGTTGAAAATAAATACAAATGAGATTGAGAAAATAAAGATAAAGAATCATAAATATTTTTTTGTATTTTAGTAAACTATTTTTATGAAAATATATAAGTGATAATAAAATTATTCGCGAAACTTGAATAATTTGAAAATATTTTTTATCTTACATTTAATGCATATTTTTAATGGATAATGTATCCAAAGAAACAACATAGAATAGAACAAGTAATTATATTTTATAAATATTATTTTTATGTTTAGGAAACGCATCAACACATACATATACTTTTATATTAAATTAATACCAAGTAAGATGTAGAATGTATGTCAATTATATTATTATTTGAGTCCACTTATTTTATTAATGAACCAGAATATATATTTTTTGTTTGATAATATTAGCACTATCATGATAGAGTTAATTAAATTAATTGAGTATAAACTGATAGACATGTATTGGAATAAGTAATACTTCTGTAGTTTATGTTTCATAATTTGCGTATGTTTTGGATGGAAACATATTATAGTATCATTCAACTGTAGATAATATATTTGAAACTCTAAGTGTATCCATAAATATTATTGGTAGTATTATTGTGAATATTTAAAAAAAAAAAAAAAACATAAGTTCTAAGTCGGAGTGAAGGCTTAAGTACTTAGATTTTTATTTTTTTTTTATTTTTTTGTAGAGATGAAGGAGTATGTAATTATCCAAGATTCTCTAATTGTAAATATTGTACATAATTGATTTTTGTTGAAAATATTGTAATAAAATTTGTTAAACTTGTTTTTTTATAAATTTTGTGTTAAATTGATTCTTTCACATCGCAAACACGTGATTACAGATGTTTTGAACTAAAACATAATATTTGCACAGTACGAATAAGATTATTTATTTGAGAAATTAGTGTTTCTTAATATTATTTATTTTGAGAAATTTCATTGTCATTATTATCATTATGGTCATAAATTAATTATACAACTTATTGCACAGAATTATAATATTATTCGTTGCCACATATTCTCATACTATCAGATTATATTACATATTTTATTTAAGATGCTACATTAAAGCTAAAATATTATACTATATTATTTATTTATTTATTATTATTATTATTATTATTATTATTATTATTATTATTATTATTATTATTATTATTATTATTGACAATAACTATAACGGGGAAAATAGATAAGATTAAATTATACATTGAATATTAA
>JAQFVV010013098.1:0-177691 GCA_028023455.1 Epiperipatus broadwayi
AAATATATTTTAACTTTGTTAAATATAGAAAAAATACTAAAGTAAAATATGTAGAAAACAATATTTTTTTTTATTGATGATTGCCTGAGTGCGCAATCCTGATAACACACAATGAGAAAATTTTAAATATGATTAGAGCTAATTTAAAATCAAAATCATAATATGTTTTTTTTTTTAGTAATACAGAGGACAGAATCCATGAGGCTGCAACACCTGATTATGTGTTTTCTATTATTTCAAAAACATTTTTTTAAAAATAATCAATATAAAGTCTAACATCACATTGTATCACCATTCCTCTAGTCTAGCACATAGTTATATATAAACAAATGCAAAACTCTCCATACAGTAGTGACACCCTATGCCCAAACAGAGTAATCTAGTTTTGAGACGCCAGAAGGTCTTGTGCATGAAACCCCTATCTAGTGTCCTACTCATCCAATACCCCAGACTAGTTTTCTATCTTGTGGCCATCATCATGATGAAGAGCCTTGGATCTGAGAGCACTGCACCTAGATCTAGGATTTTAATGCAACCCTCCAGCAGCCACCTTTAACCTCTCTACTTTACTACAAAACTATGAGAATGAAATTGAAAACACAATCTTTCAATCTAAGCTTAATTTAGCTTATATGGTCATATGGAGTCTGAACTCAATCCAGCACCCATACATTTTGGTTGTCTTTTGGCTCTTAAACAACTGTAGCTACCACTATCCTATTAGGTAAGGATTGGTGTTAATCCAACTAAACATCACACTGACCACTATCTCTACACTAGCACATAATAATTCTAAACAAAGCCAGAAACTCTCCATACAGTAGTGCCCCCTGTGCCTTGCAGTAGCATAAAATTTATCTAGGTGGCCTAGTCATCCAATATCCTCAGACTAGTTTCTAAGTTTGTGGCCATCATCAGTGAGAGCCTGAACTGAGAGCTATTGAACTTAGATTGAAATATTGTTTTAATTTCATTCTCATAGTTTTGTAGTAAGAGTTAAAGCCAGGTGGCTGCTGAGGGTTGTATTTTAGATCCTAAGATTCAAGTGCAGTGCTATCAGAATCAAGGCTCGTCATTGATGATGCATACAAGTCAGGAAATAGTTCAGGGAAATTGGATGAGTAGGCACTAGATAGTGATTTATGCACAAGCCTTCTGGCATCCATTGATTAATACTCTGTTTGGCACAGTGGCACTACTGTATAAGAGTTTTGCCTTGCTTTGATATAAAGTCTAAGATATTTATTGAAAATCTAGTTATTGTCTATTATAGAAAAGTATTTTTTTTTTAATTTTATTGAGTAAATTAACTTATATACATGAATGCTAAAAGCCACTCTGTATTAGAAAATTAAGAAACATTATAGGGCATAGTTGTTGCTATCAGATAACTGAAACAAGAACTAAAACAAAAGTATACCATATATTATTTTTAACTTATTTGTCAATGAATTTGTATCACTTAATTGAATCCTATTTTTGGCAATATAGTTCGTTTCCACAAAAAGTTCAAATTGTTTATTCTATAAGCTCACAATGATAAAATGCAAAGAAAATTACTTTGGTAGAAACTACGAATCATTTAAAATAAATATCTACTTTATATTATGTACCACCTCCCATCTATGTTTCTTACATTTTTATGATAATTTTTGTGATTAGTTTTAGATGATTTCATGACAGTAAGATGTTACAGATTTGTTGCTGTATTTATAATTTGAATCGATTAATAGCAACATAAAAAGCCAACTTTTTGTTTACAATATTCTAATGATTGTGTGCACTTTAGTAATATCTAAAAGTTATCATCAGAATTAATAATTGCTGTTAATCATTACTAGACTAGAGATTACCTGCTTAATGAATAATATTTCTGTAGTTTAACTTACTGTTTGGCTCTCGTGCAAGTTTATGGTTTTTATTCACCTTTAAGATCTTGTGAGTATATGTAATCATAAACATGGGACTAAAGAAGTTGAAAAGATATCTGATCCCAAGATGGCCATTTCCAAGTCTTTTTAGCAAAGCATCTCCATCAGTTGACTTATATTACATATAGTCAAACTTATCTCCTCACAACTTTGACACAAACCATTCATGGAAGCACATTAATATTTATTAGTCTTTCTTATTATGAGATTATCTCTTAATGAATAATATTTTTACAGTATAATTCTGCTACAATCTACTCTTATTTACCTTTCTTTGTTCATAAGTTTATGATTTCATGTCTCCGCCAGTTGTTAAAAGTGGATAGAAACCACTCATCTTTAGTGAGAGTAATGTAGTAAAAACTACATTACAGACATATTTTCTATTCATTAAATTGATGATCATATTGCTTTTTATTTCATATTGCAAAAGATTGTGATTTATAATTAACTTCAACAAAACTCAAATCTTTTCAGCAAAAATGGGAATCAATTTAAAGATTTTTATAACTCTTTATGTAACAAGATCTCATTTGAATATTAAAAATAAAAAAAATTAATTTCATTACACTGCTGTTACACTAATCATGTGATAAAATTAAATTACTTGCTCTATTCTCAAGAGGTTGTAAAGTTTCATCTAAGGCGTAGTTGGCCACAAAGGTAGAAGTTGCTAACAATTCCTGAGTGTGGAACCAGGGTGCCATTCAATGAGACATTTTATTTAGAAATTTATAACTGCGAATTATTTGCAAATGAAAAAATATTGTACAAATTGAAAGAACTGCCTAATATTAATGTGGGATATTGATTTACTTGTTGAGTTGGAAGAAATGGTCATGAGATAATATAAAATAAGGGCATGTACTTTAATTCAAAAACACAAATATTGGAAACACAACTGAAATGGAATTCTTTTATAAATTAAAAATAGAAGAACAAGCATTGGCAAATGAGAGGATTAATTATTTACATTAATAGAGGACACAAAATGCAAATAATTCAGGTCTATGCCCCAACAAATTTCTCACTGTAGGTAAAAAGTAAAGGATATGTATATGGAGAAACAAAATTTTTTTCATCAGAATCTATCGCTTTATTATTGTCATGGAAGCACTTCAACACTAGAATTGTGAATAAATTTGATTAAGGTGATAGAAATGAGAGAGTAACAGACTTGGAAAAGTTTTCATATATATATATAATAATATTGAATCGTTTCATCACTTCCAACGTTTAGCTATAAGATAATTGAAAATTTCAAATTAAAATGACTGAGCACTTTCAAGAAGATGTAATTCTCATATTCTCATAGCTAGTTATGATCCTTCTTTTTGAAATCATTATATAAAATAAATCTGGATATGCAATTATATAAATGAGTCACTAAGACCATCTTTAAGATATCTTTATTTACATGCATCCTTATGATTAATGGTGAAAGAGTTTCCTTAACGCTTAAAGGCGCTTTTTACTTTTCAGCTTAAGCAATTCACTTCAGTCCAAACTAATTTTGCAGATGTGAGTTTGACCACGGTCCGGACAATTTTGATGCTGAGCAAAAATCCTTAAAGTGAGATTTTGATTCAGATGTTGCCTTATTGTATCTATACCTGTGTTGGGATATCCTAGTAGCTATGGTGGCTTTTGTTTCACCATAGTATAGATAAACAGGTATATATACAATAAGGCACATATGGATCCAGAATGCACTTTAATTTTGCTCAGCATCAAAAATTGTCAGGACATGTGTTCGAACCAACATCTCCAAAATTAGTTTGTACTGAGTGACATGATTTTAGGCTAAAAGTAAAAGAAGCATACTTTTATAACAGAGGACTCTTTCACCATTAATAGGAAGGGATGCATGTTTTGCGTATATCTAAAAGCTGGTCTTAGTGACTCATTTGCATATAATTTGTATCAGATTTATTTTTATAATGATTTCAAAGAAAGGATCATAACTGGCTATGAATATGAGAAGTACATCTTCTTGAAAGTGCTCAGCCATTTAATTTAATTTTCAATTTGTTGTTATAGCTTTACGCTGGAAGTGTGGAGCACGATTTAATATTATTATATTGGACAAATGTAAAGTATAAAAATACAGGTTATTACTTAATATATATATATATTAAAAAAATTTTTTTGAGAAAAATAGTAATGTGAAGTAGACTTTAAAGAATCTAAATAAAAGGACAGCAGAATTGGATTATATTTTGATTAATAGAAAATATGTAATTCAAGGTTGTAATGATCATGTTTGTAATATCTTCAATATAGGCAATGATTACTGAGTAGCAAATATAAGATACATAATATCGTAAAGCTAGAAACTACACCTATTAAGAAAAAAGTAGTAATAGTTGATATTTCTATGATTAAGAAACATTTCAGTGAATATAAATTAAATCGCTCAAACCATTTAAAATATTAATAGATTTTGAAGATGGTTTAGCTTTGAATGAGAAAGATTAATAGGAAAATAACTGATACACCTATTAAGAAAAATGAGAAAAGTCAATCGCACAATATATAAAGGAAATAGGATGTATTTTTATAAATAATTCAATAAAAAGAATTGAATATCTACAAGTTTTTTTAAAATGATATGAGAAAGATTTAATAGCCAGTATAAGAAAATATAATGTAAATAAAATTTGGTATTGGAGAAACCTTTTTTTTTTTTAGAAAAGTAGTGGACCTTACTATTGACAAAAAATATAAAGTTACCATGAAATGTGTGGATGAATTATAATAAAGAAGTGGTATCTGAAGAATAAAAAAATGAATTATCTTCACTGCTATTACATCTCTAAATTATCCGGCATTTTAAATAAAGAAGTTGAAACATGCAATGAAATCTATGTAGAAGACAAAATTCCAGAAATTGAGGTAATTATTAATATTATAAAAGAAATAGTTGAAGGATAAAAAAAATGATTGACATAGTTATGTACTAAATGTTTAAAATGTGAACCCAGATGATTGAAAAATCAATAGTAAGATTGATACTCAAGAAAGATGATAAAAAGGATATGAAAAATTACAGTCTTATCAATCTTCTAACAATTATATACAAAACCTTTACTAAAATATTTACAACTTATCACAAAAAACTTTGGGTTTTAATCAACCAAAAGAACAAGCTACATTTAAAAGTTTTTTTAGGCTACTGGATGGCATCCAACTATTTAGAGAAGTTATATAAAGAAACAATAAATGTGAGTATTCCTAGATTATAAAAAAGCATTTTTGTAATAATTAAATCATTGGGTCATCATGATATAGAGCTGAGAGAATGTCATATTTTAAGGAATACTAATCAAAAATGCAACTGCAGAGATCAGATTCAATGATGATCCTGAAGATTATCATTGATATGAGTATAGGATGAAGCAATACCTTCAAAACATTTTCACAGCAGTTTTACAAGAAGTATTTTCTAACCTTTACTATTACTACTAGTATAACAACTGTTACTACTGCTACCATTATTACTACTACTATTATTACTCTACTATCGTTATTACTATTACTATTATCATCATCATTATTATTACTATTTGCCTTTATTAAAGTAAAATTAATGTGGTCACATATATTTATTGATATCAATTCTTTAATAATACTAGTGTGCCTTCATTGGTCAGGCCCATTGTTCAAACAAAATATTATTGCTATTTTTAATAGTAAAATAAAAAAAGAATTCCTATAACCAACCTGATGACAAAATGTTTCCTCTAAAAAAATTGTGTTCATTACCGACTATGACATATTTTATGTATTTCATAAATAAGATTTACTGTCTCAATTTTAGTCATTATTTGATATATTTCCAATTTTATGCCTACAGATCTTTTATGTCTTTCTTAATGTTCTGATATGAAAGAGAACTTTAGTAAAATCTTACATCAAGATGCTAAACATACAGTCAAGCGTTGGTAGCCGAGAGGTCAGCGCAGCTGCCTTGCAAGCAAGCAGTTGGTTGCAGATGGCCGATGCTATGACATATGGGAAAAAAAAGATGCTAAACATTTTAAATATTGGCTGTGGCTTTACATTATTAAAAAAATATATTACAACATAAAATTACGACCACCCCCCCAAAAAAAAAAATTCAAAAATAATATTTATTGAATAATGTGTGCAAAGATCTGACAAGAAATGCATTTTGGATTATTTGTATATATTTAGTCATATGTTTTACATAAGTGTACAGCTTGAAAGTTTTATAATGTACATTAAATATATAAACAAGACCCTGTAAAGTAATTAATACCAACAATAAATAAACATATTTAAATTGGTCATCATGTAAATACTAAATTTATAACATCTAATATAATTTACTCACATTCTAGAGACCATTTCATGAGTTCATCATAAAACCCTCTAATACTTGACCATTATCCTCTCTTTGTCTTTAATCAAAATGGATAAAATCATCTGCTACTGTACAAACTGCTGCAAAATACTTTTTTACTTGACTGATTTGCATCATGATTTGCTGTATTCCATGTCGAATCCGATACTCATTCTTCACCATTTCTACAGTCAGACATATATACATAATATAAATAAAATATTCTTAATTAAAAAACTATTGTCAATAACAGTAAAAATAATAAATATATTAGTAATAAAATATTATAATCAGTCTTTCAATCTGGCAACACAGGAATACTTTCAGTTAATTCCTTAACCGGCCTCAACTGCCCTGAAATTCAAATAACAAAACGGAAGCAAATACCATCAATTCAAATCCCATGAATCCTGAATTTTAATGTTAGCAGCTTCTCTATTAATGAAATTCATTGTATTCCTATTTATTAAAATTGCCTCCTTATTTTTTCTTTTATTATGGTTTCTCTCTTCATGAAGAATCTTTACACTTTCAAGATCAAACTTAAATTTATATTTACATGTCCTTTCATGATCCAAGAAAACTGAAGCAGTCATTAAATCACTATTATTTTTACTTTTCACAAGCTTATATACCAATTCACGCTTCTTTAATCTTTTTTCAATACGACACCTTGATTCACCTGTATATGATAACATACATCCACAAAAAATTTGATACACAACATTACATTATGCTTGATAGGTATGACAATTTTAGAATTATTCATTAATTTATTAACATTATTTGGAACACAGAATGAAACATTAAAACATTCTTATCTATATCCTTAAAACATTTCACTTGAGCATTTGAAATAAATGGAAAAGATATCTATTTTTTACTACCAATCTTTAATTCTTTTAAACCATTATAACTCTTTTTAATTGACTTAAAATATTGTTAATCTGTTCTATCTTATAACCAACTTCAAGCAATTCCTTGACAAATATCTCAATATTTTTAAATTTATCACACTGGTATTAACATCATTTTTCATTATGAAACAAAAAAGATCTAAAACTTGCCATCTTGTACAGAATTGGTACTTTTGATATACAATTTATATATCCCCTTTTTTACAATGGCTTGATTATTAATTTATCACTTAACATAGTATTATCTCTTATAATAATTAAATTCAAATACTTAATATTTTTGTCATATTCCTTTTCAATAGCCCATTTCAAGTTATTCAAATTATTTACCTTTTCTACCAGCAAATTTATAGTATTGTTATTTCTGCAAATAAAAACATCATCCACATATCTTTTGTAAATTTTAATATATTTAAAAACACATATTTAAAATCCTACTTTTATATGTCATCAAAACAAAATTGCAAAGTTGTGTAACAACAGGGAGACCAATAGGCCAACTTTTAGACATTTTATAATATCCACCTTAAAAAAACCAACAATGTTATCATCAAAAAATTTTAAAGAACAATAATAAATTTTATCACATATTTATAAACACATTTCCTTTTTAATGTATGTTCAATTATTTTTATGGAATCCACTCTATCAATAGAACTATGCATTTCTTTTACATCTAATGAAGCAATAACAACATTTTCCTTAATGACTATATTTTTAATTCTATCTACAAAGTTAAAAGATGAAGTAATAATATTTTCCTCAAATCCTAAAAACTCTGGTAACATCTTACCAATATATTTAGAAGTTTGATACATGAATGAAAACAAAATCAATCATAATTCGCAAAGGATTACCTTCTTTATGTAACTTTATATTTGCAAAAATACAGCACAGGGAGGATACATATATATATATATATATATATATATATATCCTCCCTGTGCTATATATATATTACACTTTCATTTACTTGTGTCAAACTTACTACCTCACAACTTCATTTCAGATATAATTTTTTTAATAGATTAAATATGATATAATCAAATAAATAAAAGGGGTTACTCTATTATATTTCTAAGTAAACCCAAAGCAAAAATCTATTTCCATATATACTTACTGGTCTGTAAATAATTATCTACATTTTTATCATATATATATATATATAAAATTAAGAGCATGCTAATAGCTCTAAACAAGCTTTTTTTTATTTATGATAAATGCTACTACAAGAGAAGACATTCAAATCATGTCTTCTCTTGTAGTAGCATTTATCATAAATAAAAAAAAGCTTGTTTAGAGCTATTAGCATGCTCTTAATTTTACATATTTGTAAGTGCAAGCTATATATAAGTCATGTGACATCTGACTTGTTATTATTACTATATATATATATGTAAGTTCATTGAAAGCAATCAACACCTAGACAATACCATTATTAATAACAATCTCAATCTGTTGTCAAGACAATCTCCTTTAACAATAAAGGTGGAAATCCACCTTTACTTATAGTTTATTATCATATATATATATATGTGTGTGTGTGTGCATAAATTTATTGAAAGCCATCAACACTTAGACAATACCATTATTAATAACAATTAACAATCTCAATCTGTTGTCAAGGCAACCTTCTTTTAACAATAAAAGTGGAAATTCACCTTTACTTATGCTCTAATATGTTTATATAGACACAAAAATTGCAACTTGACCACAGAGAGTGAAATTATTGATAAAAAATTAAGTAATCCTCATTAAACAGATGAATATAATATGTTTTCTAAGCAGACTAACAAATAGTCATTTATATCATTCAAACTGCAATTTTAACTCTCTAAATGCACTCCAACAATGTATTACTTAAATAATAAAGTCAATAATTCTCAAGGCTAGATAGGTTATAAATGTAAATTTGTTGAAAACAGATAACACTTAGACAATACCATTATTAATAACAATCAAAAATCTCAATCTATTGTTCAAGACACTCTTTTATCAATATGAGTGAAAATCCAAGTTTTGTTATGGTCAAAAATCTTTATATAGATACTAAAAGTTTCAACTTGATCATAGAGAATGAAATATATATATATGAAAAAGAAAAACAAGTTTTATATACGTAAAACCTGCTATCGCTTGTATTAATGATCAATAGATGGAGCTTTATCAAGACCTCCAAAACAAGCATATTCTGTTTACATAAACATCAGAGTCAATATTCACTGTCTCTTTCATTTTGCTCCACCCTCAGATCAGCTGATTTCAAACAGATTTGCTCTCATCAGTGAAGGACAGGAGTTAGAAACTAGACCTAAACATTAACTCCAAGCGTTTATGCAAAACGTTTCTATCAGTTTGCAAGCATGAATTTTTTAGATACGTTAATGTCTTCAAACTCAGCCTACCAAACCAGATAGCTATATGGGTCTGATATCAGTTCAGTTTCTCTACATAGTCAAAGCTTCTGCAATCTATATCATTGCAAGAAAACTTTAAAGGTACATTTATGAAAAACAATCACAAGTTTTATATATGTAAAACCTGCTATCGCTTGTATTAATGATCAATAGATGGAGCTTTACCAAGACCTCCAAAACAAGCGTGTTCTGTTTACATAAACGTCAGTCAATATTCACTGTCTCTTTCATATATATATATAGGGAGAGAGAAAGAAATGATAATGTGGAATGAAAATATTTTCATCCTTTATTGTCCTGTGTAGTAAATTTAGTGGTAGATTATCAGATTTTTGGACTATAAGTTCATGAGATTGATTCCAATTCTGGTACCTCCAATGATTAAACCTCTTATGAACTCCCTAGTAATAAATCCATTTGATCTATTTATTTTATTCTACTTAATTTTACTTCAGAGCCATCTATTATATTCTTAAGAAATTAATGGATACCAGATGTTATTGTTATATCTGTATTTTAGGATTATTTTCTGGCTACTGGGGATATGATTTACATTTACATATTTATGAGCCATCTTTATAATGCCATCAAATTAATTTTAATTTTGCTCATGATTCTCTTAATAGATCTTACACTATCAAAATTGTTTTTTTTTAAAAAATGATAATTAATTAAATCTCATACTAGCTACAAGCATTTTATAAATTGTTTACATTTCTATTTACAAGTGCCAAATTTACTCCACCCACAACTTTGACACTATCCACTTCATATTAGCGATAATCATTAATGTATTTATTTACAGTGGGTTATATCAAAGTTGTGGGTGGAGAAAATTTGACATTTGTAAATCAAAAAATAATTTATTAATGAAAAATACTATACATATGATAAAGATATATGTATGAGAGATAGTGATCTAGGACAACTGATGAGTGCTGGTTCAGCACAAAATCCATCTAGGTGAAATTTGTCTTTTTATTGTATCTTTAATCTTATGCTTTCTAAAGAATATGTGATGGTGTGAAAGCTATTTAATGCATTTATAAAAAAAAAAAACATTTTATAGTGTTTCAATTCATCTTTTTCTATTTAGAAATATTCCAAAATGTTCATCTTTCACCCAAAAGCAATAGCTATTTATTGACTTACCAAATCCTAACCAAACTTAATAGTATTTGCAAATATATTATTTTATACTGAATTTGTGTTACCTATTCGTCTTTAATAATTCAAGGAACAGGTAGGTTTTAAGACTATAATTAAAATGTATTCATGAGCTCAGAAAACATAAAAAAGAATGAATGGCAAGTCCCTCACAAATAGTGACGTCTGCACAATTTTCCAATCGATTTTTACAGTCAGTGGATTGACATGCATCTACCAACTCAGATTAATCTGAAATCTTTATATCCCAGTTAAAAATATCTAGACGTCCATTTACTGATCATGAGGTTGACTATGAAAAAACTATCTTAAATAAAAATTATTTCTATTCGTGCCCTTAAATCATTTCAAGATTCATGCCGACTGCTAATTTATGAGCATAAGAGATGAATGCATTTATTAATAAGATCCCTTTTATACTATTTTAGTCCAATAAACAGCAGTTGTTAAACATATATTATTAAAGTTCACACACTTCCTATCTTTATATATATATATATATATGTTTGCATGTGGGTGTAATATTTTGAAACAATGAACATTCTAAGTGCCATCTATAATAAATGTAATTTAATACTTTGTATTTTTGAGTGCGACATCTTCTTAAGAAACTAAATTTAACCAATAAAAACTGGGAAAGCAAACCTCGTAAGGATGCAGGCTATTAACGTAAAAATATGTCTAAAATAATTTAAAACATCTTTTTCATGTTTTATCATTTGTTTTTTTTTATCTTATTGGGTGAGATGAAACTGATAAAAGATCAGATGATTTTCAGAGTTCAATATTGACTTGCTATTATAAAAAAATTAATTCAGGAATTATACACATTCATTGAAAAGACATGCGACATAATATAAGAATGAAGATATAATCAGCTATATTTTTCCACAGAGCCTCTTAAAAAAGGAGATAGATTTTAAAACTATAATTATCCACGCAAAGAAGCAATCTCTTAAAAATACCATTATAATTAGTATCATAACTGTGAGTGGAGTTTAATAATAGATAATTTAAACATAATACATTATTAAAAACGTTTAACACTAATAGAATGTCTGAAATTCTCTAGCAATTTAAAAAGCGAGAAGAAATTACAGAACTTTGCAACTTTGAAATACATTTCTTCGCCTTTAAGATAAATGAAACGAATTAAACTTTCGACATGAAAACGAGTATTAAAAAATTATTAACTATAAGTGTTTTGATATTACAATAATCATTAAGTAGATTTTTTTTAAAAATTACAAATTTTTGGTCTGTGTTGGAGTTTAAACCACTATAGCAGCAAAGTAGAAAAATAATTATTAGCAATACCTACGTATTTCCCAAACCACCAGAAATTTTCTTTTTCTTTCTAAAAAATTGTGAAGTTTCTAACAATGGTTTAATTTGTGGCAATTTTCCTTCATTTTTATATATATAACTGATGTCATCCGGATCAAACAAATGAACAACTGTTCTTCCACTGATGTTCTCTTTTACAATCGGCCCATATTTTTGAAATTGTTTTAAAAGAACTTCGTGATAACGATGACGTTCGTAATTACCTAATAATAAAATTAAAAAGTAATAAAAGTTAAATCATGACAGTAAATACACCATATTGCTAATAATTAGTTATAATCTAACTTTGTGTGATTATGTATACATAAGTTGAAATGAATGTTCTCACTGACAAAAGATATTTTATAAAGTTTTCTAGAGAATCATGGTTTAATAAAATAAAATAAAAGTAAATATACCAAATATATCACGTTTTGACAAGATAGTACTTGCCCTCGACTGAGTGGGGAAAAGCCCACTGATAATCATATGGTTGTAGCAGAGACAAATGTAACTCATGGATATAGGATAGTTTGACAGTAAATTTGACAGTATTTGTTTATAATCATTTGCATGAATAAATTATTCCATATAATTGGTAATTTTATTATTTCATCACCGTTTGTTAATGCAATTATATATTGAAACAGACAGATCGAAGAACCGATCTTAGTTTCATGTGTTTTTTGAAGTACGGTAATTCGAACTACTATTTGCCCGCAATGAGATTTTTTCTATTTCAAGTCACATAAAAATTGGGATATATTTTATGTTTTGTAAAAAGATAGGTAAAGATTCCGTGTATGAATATCACAAATCATGAAATAATATTCGTGTGTGCGTGGTTTGTGAATTTATAGCAGCTTAATTTAAAAGTTTCATTGCGGGTGTATTTGTTTAAATTTTAACTTTTTAGAATTATACAAAGTCGTTTAAAAATACTGATCAAAAGTCACATTCCTTTGATCAGTGTTTTTAATTAAAATCTGTCTTGTACAAATGTATAGAGTAATTAATTTGTATTTGAAAATTAGATAAGGAATTTATATTTTGTAATTACTTGGTCAATTTAAAATTGTGTATTAAAATAAAAGATAGCTGAAAATGAAACAATGGAAATGGATAATTGATATCGTATGGTCAGGTTGGATTGCTGGAGGCTAGAGAAAGGTAGGCGGAGTCTCAAACAAAACCCAGGCAGAAAGGTCAACCGTGGCCATCTTAGAAAAAACTAACATTCTAACTTTTGACGTGGTTGAGAGAGGTAGTCTCGAGACAGCACAGCAGTTGAGAGTAATTCAAACAAATTTGTTAAGAAGTTCACCAGTAAACCGCAATGTTGATGGGCTAAGTGCCAGGAGCTGGTCTCTGCCCTGCCAATTAGGATCTTCGTGCCGCTGACTGATCATGTGTTATGTGCGTCATAATTTCCAGCTTCCAATCTCCAAATTGACAATGCCTTGCAAATAACTTTCAAAATGCGCGCCTACGTTCGTCGGAAATATCAATCGGGAAAAGCCAAGCCGGATGAAGAAAGAAGAGTAACTGTATTACATGAACTTTTAACTTTCTTCCGAGCTTAATGTTATCAATCAAATAAATGACATGTAAGTTTTTATCTTGTTTATAATGCTACTATTTAACCTGTCAGTAAATTTTCTTTTCTTTTTTTTCTCCGCTCTAGTCTTTAGAAGATAATTTATAAATATTGTACCTAATAATAATAATTCAAATGAATACATTTATATGTTTTTTGTAACTTATTCTATAAACAAACGATGCCAATAGAAATATTTCCCAACTCTGTTTAAAGCTAGTTTATAATATTGATTATAGTTATTTTAAAAGTAAGTTCGTTGTTTTGAATTCAAGATTATTTCATATGTTGAGTTGGCAGATATTAAAACACTTTATTATAATGAATTCGTATTTTGTCATATTATTGTAATCTAAAGTTCAATCGTAAATATGTAAATGGTTTTAAGTTTATTATATTAATGTCATACATGAAATGAGAAATAATTCTCACTGTAAAATTTGATACTATCGCTACCGCCTGAACAACCTGGGGGTTTAGGGGTTTCAGAGTAAACTTAATTAATTATTGCTTTCGCGGTCCGTTTGATTCCACCACGTTTTATTGTAATAGTATATCAGCCTGTTGCGTAGAAATAGATGAATAGAGTATCCAGGTTTTGTATAATTCCGTTTCAAATCCACTTCAAGCACTCGTCCTCGATGACTGTGGCAATGCCTTTCCTTCGCCGAAGTTGGCGTCTCACCGTACTACCATATGGGAAAGAAAGCAATTCTTTTCCAGGTAATCTCTTGGATCACCGGGTTTTGAAATGATCCCGGCTGGTTGTAGTGTCCCGGATCTACTTGGGGGCATTAAGCCTTGTCAAAGTACAAGCCGCCCGGTATTCCGTTGATGCACCGCAAATGATTACTGTAGGGCTCTTTAATCTAGGCAACCACTAGTACATCAATCTTAGATATCATATTTATACGAAACCACCCTCCAACTATTCGTATACGCAACGGCTCGAATCTATTTGAATAAAATAACTTAATAAAAATAGTAGATAAATATTTTCAATGCCCCAAATACTCTGATTCCCTTAGCCACCCGTCAATCATTTCTACTACACAAATATTGGCATGAGTTTGTTTACCAGGTAAAATGATTACTAAAGACTAGTAGCCAGTTATAATAGAATATTTATGGAAGTCTTACCGTACGTTTGAATAATATTTGTTAATGCTTTCTATCTATTATTAAACAATTTATTTAATCTAATTTTGTGTCTCCCACCTCATTACTCTCGAAGTCTATTTAGTCACCTACTGTCTGTATTGGCAGCTTAAATATATACATTACATTAATGACCGTACCAATATCCAGAGTATAATAGATTTATATATAATTAACTGTAAGTAATTTAGTCTGTGTTCTGAGTTGAGCTAGTAAAGGGATAACCCCATGCTGTTATAAAGTCATCATCGGTTGGTCATACCGGGGTTTGGGTTTGAATTTAGTTGGCGTTTTGGAATTTATTCTTAAACGTGGACTGGGTTTGAACTCGGGTACTGTGTATGAGTAAGCGTGGTGGATTTATACCGGTACAATATATATATATATATATATGCTCTTAAATACTCTTTGGCCATGGTTATTGCATGTGGATATGATTTTAGTATTTGAGAAATCTGTCTGATGGCTGGTGTCCAAAACATTGAGGGCATGTGCTGAAGATGTTGAGATTTTTTCCCTGCATTAATATACTCATCTCTTCTAATACTTACATGTTGATTCCTCTTTTCTACTTATATACATACTGATAGATACCTAAAGGTATCATCTCATCATTATTTAGCCCAAATCTTCTCTATAGCTAAATCATTTACTGCAAGTGCATTTTTATTTCCAAAAACAATTGCATTAAAACAAGAGATCAAACACATATGTGGCATCTTATTAATGAATAGTTATAATACCATCACTATAAATAAAGCAATGCACAAAGCAAAATCTCCCCCCTCCCAAAAAGAAAATGCTTCTACTTAGATTATGCATTCCTTATATAATAGGAATCACAGACAAGATTGGAAATGTACTAAGACTCTATGTCATAAAAACAACATTCTCTGCTGAGAAAAAGATTGATAATATTTTGATCAAATCTATGGATGTAATTTCTTTGGAATCTAAAGGAGTGTATAAAATCCCATTAAGTATATGCCCAATTACATACATAGAAAAGAGCAATAAATGTATAAGTGTAGAAGAGATGAGCACATTAATGTAATGGAAAAATTCTCAATATCTCCAGCATTTGTTTTTTATATATATATATATATTAGTCATCACATAGATTTCTCAGATACATAAAATCCTATCCTCATGCAATACCCATGACCAAAGAATATTTAAGGAAGCTATAGAAATATTTAAAAAGCAAAAGCAAATTGCGTTAACAAACGTGAAGAAACAATGAAATTACCAACTAATTGGAAGAGTTTTTAAGTGCAATTGAATATAAAAAATACTGCCATATTTACACCAAACTATTCAACAGACCACGTGATACAATTGTCTCTGCTACAACCATGTGATTATTACTGTTTTTTTCACACAATTGAGAGGAAGGGTTATCTTGTCTAAACTTTTTATTTTAGTTTTATTTTATTAAACATGCTTCTTCCCGAAAGTATAATTTATAAAACACACACACACACACACACATATATATATATATATATATATATATATATATATATATACCATAATGAAAAAGTTACTAACATGAATATGATATCAAGATCAAGCTATCGAAAGTAGTTTACTATAAGATTATAATAAACTTTTACACTTAAGCTTTTTTTTACTTAGAGCTCCTAGTGCTTATAATTTAATATAATTTAATAACATGTAATATAGTACATTTCCATAAATTAAAATGAAACCCAGTGCTACAGAATCATGATTTCTAAAGTTTCTATAAACATAATTGTGCCTGGTTTAAAATATATATTTATTCAATTATGAAATTTATGAAAGATGTATATAAATTTTTTTATAGTTCATTTCAAAATGAAAAAAACTTTATTCAATTATTTATTTTATTATTTATCTGACACAGTATGTCACAACGTCTTTATTAAAAAGTTTAAATTCATTATAAGTTTTGATGCTGTTTAAACAAATAATACTGTTAGGAATATGGCTTCCAGAAATCACATAAATATTAATGGAATGAGAACTAACTAAAAGATATAACTGGAAGATAACAGTGACAATAATTCATATTAACGGACAGATATGCTATTATTGCTGATAAATGTATATACTAATTTTTTTAAAACTTGTGAAGTTTTTTTTTTCTAGGAACAAAACTTAAATAATCAGAGTTAATTACCAAACCAGTTTCTAGCAACTTCTTTCATTCATGAGAATTCATGTGTAAAACTATAGAATATTTTGAATTGCAAGCTTTGATTGGTAAAAAGGAGTTAAAGGTGACAACCAAATATATGAATGCATTCGTTTTAGCTTTAAATTCCAAATCCTTATTGATAAACATAAAATCCAGAAATTATTCTAAGGATGAAGATTAAAAGGCAGTATCGTCTTGGTGCTATATATAGATTATTTAAGCTTGGATAATGGCACTAGAATAGTAGAACTGCTCATATTTATAATACTGCAACAAATAGAAAGCATTGGTGATTTGGAGATGATTTTAATATTTCTAAATAAGGAATAAAAGGTTTTTACAGTTAGAACAAAAGTGAGTTTATTGAATTAAATAATTAATGATTTGATAACTAATCTAAATAATTAAACAATCAGGCTGTTTTGATTCCAAAACTTTTTTTTAAAATTTCAGATAATAAAAAAGAAGTTAAAAATCTCTGTCAGTTGCATCATTTCATTGGTTCCAGTTTTACATCTCAATTTATCATTGATGCTGTCAATCTAAAAAACATTCTGGTAATGAGTATTAAACTGTTTTATCACTGTTAATTAATGGCTATTCAAGCTTACAACAAGTTGCAATGCAATACAGAGACGGCTCTTGAATAATATGCTGTAAACTGAAAGAATTGAATGATAATATGATGAAGATTTATTAAAATTAAAATCCACTGTAATGAATAAGTACAAAAGTTATTATGGTACATTTGTTTAGAGAATCAATCAATGAATAATAAGAATTATATTTAAAAAAGAAAAATTTTATAAGATTGGCTGTTTAATTTAATCAGAGTATAAACATACAATGAAAATCCAAGAATAGATAAGCTGAGATTGTTAATAATATTACCCATCAATATAAGGTTGAGAATCAATTCAGAACTTTAGTTCTAATATGGAAGAATTGACGAATAAAATAACAAATGAAGTAGTTTTGAAAAGAGTAAATGAAAAAAGAAGATTGATTGAGGAAATCAGAAAGAGGAGAAACTGGATTGGACATATGCTAAGAAAAAAATTATAGTTTAATGAAAGATGTTTTAAAGAGAATGATGAGTAGAAGCAAGAAAAAAGGACAGTAAAGATTGACATTGTTGGATAATTTAAGATATGGAAAGAGTTGTATGGAATTGAAGAACTGGGAAATGAAGAGAATGGAGTGGGAAAATTGAATAAATTGATGATGTGAATACTTTCTGGATCTATACATGGGAAAGGATACTATTGATGATGGGGCAATTGCATTCAAACACTGTAATATTATTTTATAATTCAATCAGTTTAATATTAAATATTTATTTTATTTCTTTTGCAAATATTGTTTACTATCTTTAAATTGGATCTGGCCGAAATTATTTGAAACTTCAGATTAAAAAACTACTACACTTTATATAACGTTAAATGCCACAGAAGTTTTTCAAATGATGTTAATATAGTTTTTTGAAATGAATGAACTCAACAACAGCCTACTCTTATTATGTGGAATTTGAATAGTTATTTTGTTATCAATAAAGTATTCTCTTGGATGGGTAATTCAGTGAAAAAAAGGATCTTTTCCCTAACATCAAAACAGAATGTTATGATACATCAGTTTAGTTTACAGAATTAGAAAATAAAGTTTTGTTAAATTAATATTACTAAAAACAAATATGATAAAATAACTTTTAATAAAAGTAGTGTTTGATTTTGAGGTCCAATCAAATTAAAGAAACTGTTCACTGAATGTTTGATTTGGAATATATTTTATTTGGAATTTAATTATATATTGGGGGCAAAGAGAAAAGATGTTTAAAGAATAGAACTAGAGATTAAAATATAGAGAAAATGACAAATAATTTAGACTTTTATATATATATATATATTGTAGCCCTTTGGTTTATTTCATCTATAAACCAAATGTAATAAAAGGAAATAATTGTGGGAAATTTTTTTTTTTTTTAATATAAAAAAAGTTAAAAGTTTTATTTGAGAAATCAATGGCTATATATCTCAAAAGTAACATATATAGAGACAGTTTGTGTTTGTATAAAATGTAGTTAGCATTATTTAATGCAGGGGGAATGATTGATTCTTTTTTGTATGCTGCTATAATAATTTACCACTCTAGTAATTGAGAAATGAATATTTATATGGCTAAGATAATGTCTTATGAATTTTGATATTTATTACTAAAAAAGTTGATGAGAATTAAAATTGAATTGATTGTCAGTAGCTTTGTTTAACAGGTTTTTTTTTTTTTGGGGGGGGGGGAGAATATGTTTAAAGTTATAGGAAATTATAATGGATATTTGTGCTTATGATTATCAGAAATTATAATTGATTTTATGCTTGTAATTATAAGAAATTATGATGGATATTTATGTTCATATAATCTGAAAGATCAGTTTTCTGTTTCATGTTCTGCACATGTATGTGTGTGTGATACAGATATATGAGTTTGATTTCTTTTTCTTTCCTTTATAAAAAATTGACGTAATTTTCTATATTATTTTAAAATGTAAATCTAAATAGAAAATTATTTAAAAAAAAGAATGAATGTAACCTTTGTTTGACCAAAAAAGTGTTAGTAGGCTTGTGTTTTTGATTAGATCTTCTTTGACTACTTTTCCACAAATTAATCGCTAATGTCTTAATTAAAGGGATATGGTTTCAGATAAGACAAAGTTGTTCAAATTAACACAACACGTAAGAAAGGGTCAATTGTTTATTCTGAGAGGAGATTTTTTTAATTAGATGTGGAGAAGAACCACCTGTGGGGGGGACATATGTTTTTTTCTCTCCCTTACCCTATAAAAGAGGATGGGGAAAGTGAATAAGGGGAACTTTTGCTAATTGAGAACTTTTGCTAACTAACTAAAAATTAATCTATCTTTTTCTCCAAGTTTTTTTATTAAATTTTATTTCTCAGAGTTTAATAATGTATTTAAGTTTTACAGTATACCAAAATATGAATTTCTAATTCATATATAAGTGGTGCATATTTCTTTTCCTCACATCAATTATGAAAAAATCAACTTTTAATAAGATATTTTATACTAAATGCTACAACATATCCATTCTGCTTATTAAAAATTCATTGAAGGAGAGAACTGTCAAACTTTTGTATAAAATTGAAAGAAAAAGAATTATTTGGCTGGGTAAAATTCATTTGAAAAACTGCAGCAAACTTCTGTATAATGTTTAAAAAGTTAATTCATGTTTGGTAATCAGAAACTGCTTGTTGTCTATAATTTGAGCCTCTAAAATGGAAAAAAAGAAAAAGAAACAAATCAATTCAAACCTAGGAATAAACTCATCAAAATGGAAGGTAATCAACAGAACTTTTTTAAAATTTACTAATTATCCTGTAGCTAAATCTTGGTTTAAAATAACTATCTATGTTTTTATCTGTCTTGATTCAAATGACTGTCTGTGCATTTTTATAAACTTTGATTAAAAATAACTGTCTGATGTGCATCTATATAGTTATATCAAAACAAAATGAACTGAATACATTGATTGATTGATGGACAGTTGAAGAAAAAGACATTAAAAAGAGACTATTGTAATGTTGATATTTATTCTTTATTTTATTTCGTTTATATAATATGTCATTTGCTTTTTTTTATTTCATTTTGTTTATATAATATGCCACACATCTAATCACTAGATTATCTTAATTTAATAATTTTTTTTATTTATGTTTAAAATGTTTAAAGGAGGGAAGGGAAAATGATTTTGATACCATTTAAGTATAATTGCTCACGTAA
The DNA here is from genome assembly GCA_028023455.1 of Epiperipatus broadwayi. Taxonomy (NCBI): domain Eukaryota; kingdom Metazoa; phylum Onychophora; class Udeonychophora; order Euonychophora; family Peripatidae; genus Epiperipatus; species Epiperipatus broadwayi. Next base: position 20,852 of record JAQFVV010013098.1, read on the forward strand.
ATTTAAATTTAAAAGAAAAGAGAAAAATGATATAAATATTTTTTTATATTCTTAACAAAAATTTAATTTGTGCTTAGTATTAAATATGAAGAGGAGTAATATGGATGATCATGTAAAAAAAACATAATTATGCTATAAGTGTTGATGATCTGTTATTAATATAAATATTAAGTATGTTGTTGGCATGACTGTTTAAAATTGAAATAATTCATATATGTTTTGTTTCAGGATCTGGTTAGCTGTTGTCATTTATCTAGACTGTAATCAATGTATGTGAGGGCATATATAAAGCTATAAATGCTTGTCATTACTAATGTAAAGTTATCCTATCACCCAATAGATGGGAAATAGCTGTCTCATGATTTATTTACCATGGCAGTTGGAGATGACTGAGTTTCACTCCATTTATTTGTTAAGATAGGAAATTAGTAATAAAGTTACTGTTTAATTGTAGAAAATGTTTTGCATGCCAATATAGAGAGTAGGTGTCTAGGCATGAGCTCTTTACATGACTCTAGATCTTAAGAAAAGATTCCCCTATGGCTCAAGCAAACAGTTCAAGTTAGGAGTTATTGTCATTGTTTTTTTTAATTTCCCTTACCAAGATGCTGCTGTGTGCGCATTATAAATACTGCATGGCGATATGGGATATGAGTAGAATTTTTCTTATGTGGGACAGAATGAAAATTGCTCTGACAGGATAAGGATTTAGTCAGAGGTATGTGTATGATGAAGGATGACAAAGATTTTAATTAATAGACTAACCGATCTGTGTTGATTTTTTTGTGAATGATGGTAAATTGAGGTCGTCAAGCTGGATAGACATACTGACATATCAAGATATATATACAGTTAAAAATGTAAAGATCTGACAAGCATGAATGTAAAAGTGGGGGTTTTGAATTTAAACCCGTTTGCAAGATCAGTAGGGGATTTTTATGGCATATCATCCTTCTTCATTAGAAATGTGAAAATTATTGCTTGATAAATGATTTAGAAATTTATGATTATTTAACATTGCCAGTTAGAATAATTGAAACGAATATATTATTTTGGAATAGTCCAAGGGACAATGTTTACAATAAAAAGGGGGAAGTAGAAATTTATAGGTTTTCTTCTCTTTCAAGATATAAGTTTTCTTAAAGCTAAAATATACAGAATTCTGATTCCGTGTGTGAGCGTTTGTGTTTATTATTATTATTAATTATTTATTGGATAAATAAATGGGTCAAAACAATAAATAAGTCATCCAGAAAAGTAGTTACTTTAAACATGCATTCGAACCATAGTCTTTAATCGATCTGAATCATATGTTTGAGTGTAGTAACATTATAATTAAGTGTATTTTATTTTAATTTTTATCATTATTGTTAATGTAATAAAATTTTATTATTGTTATGAGATTACATTGTGTTTTGTGTTTTGATGTTTCAAATATCTCCAGAATCCACATTCAGCACCTATATCTAAAGTAATATTAGTTCATATTTAAATCTAATTATTCATTTTATATTGATAATTTATTTCCAAGATCGATTTGCAGTAGTCATTATTATATTGTTTCCATATTCGATTCACATAGTTAATTTTATATTGATAAGTTATTTCCATGATTGAATTACAGTATTGATTTTATCTTGATTATTTCTATATTTGATTGACATAATTCATTTTTATATAAGTCACTTTTATAAACTTCATTTTCACATAATTTATTTTCATAATTAATTTGCATAATCTGATTTTATGATTTATTTCCGTACTGTACTTTCATAAGTAAATTTTGATTGATTTATCTGATTGATGTCCATGGTTTACTTCCATAGTTTACTTAGCAAAATATGATAGGTTTAAAATTATTAGTTAAAATTTGGTCACTAGATTAAATATAATAGAATAAAATGACAGGGAATAGTTAAGTTAAGTTTAATAAATTTAATCTTTTGATTCATCGTAATGTTGTGAATATTGGGAGCAGACATAAAATTCCTTTCCTGCTCTCGGTGTTTAGAGTGATTCCCCACTAGTAAACTCGTATTAAAATTTGACTTAAGATATTTGGGATCATATCCATTACAATGTAATCGCTTATAAGGGCACCTCTTTATAGATTTAGACCTTGAGAAATCTAAGAGCTAGTTTGGAAGTCAAGTAGCATATTATAATAAAATTATTATACTATTATAAAATAGGGATCATGAATTGATAGTTAATCGAAAGATATATGCGTGTTAGAGAAATAAGATTAGGGATTCTCAGATTAGAGAACATGACACAGACATTCCGTTTTATATAATTGTAGCTATTGAAAGTGATAGATGCTGAGAACGAAAAATAAAGTAATGGAATTAAATGGGGAGGATTTATTTGTGATAATTTTTATCTAGTATTAAATTAAATAATAATTTTATATTATGAACATAGATTATGAGTTCTCTGCATTAATTACTGATTTATTTCCAGTCATATATAAATGAGAACTGTATATAGTATTTTCTGTAGTTACCACTCGAGATCAGATATTTATAATAAAGTTGTGGAAGAAAGTTGTCTCATTATTATGAATTTTTTAATAAATTTATCTTGGAAATATTTGCATGACTAATGCGAGTTTGAAATTAAGACCACATAGATTGAATTGTTTTATCAATATTATTGTTATTATTTTTTTTTTGAGAGTCAATTTAATTACTTTCTCCAGTATCTTCTATAGACCTAAATATGACTAATGATGATGATCTCTGGTGGGCATTACAGTTTATAGCTGCAATTTGGCGCCCCCGGTATATTTGATCCTAAAGTTAGTATAAAATTCAATTGACTAGCTACTTGAAATAAATGAGAGTTATTGAGGTTGAATAAGTGCAAGATTGCGCGGAGAAAGTTGAGGTTACTATATATATATATATATATATATATATATATATATATATATATATATATATATATATATATATATATATATATATATATATAATGTTTAGCCCCCCTGTTTTGTTTTTAGTTTTGACTTTTATAGTTTGTAGCAAAAATTTAAAAAAAAATTAATTGAAACAAATATAGAGAACATATCCTTTTCAAATAGAAAGAAGTTCATTTTGGAGAAGGAATCTAAATAAGAGATTAAGTCAGATACTTGCAAAAATAGTATTTTTGAAGTACATCATAACTCTCGTTTAGAAACGATAATTCATTCTATTTTATTCAAAATCATCTATTTTAAACTTGATTAATCAACAGATACTGGATGATACTAGTTTATTTATATCACTAGACTATTCTTTATACATGGTTATCTTCAGTGGAATTTGCATTCTCTTTTCTAGCAAGTGTCTTTTTTTTTACTAAGCTAATAATTGAATATTTAAACACCTTAAGAATTTAGACCCAACCCAATCTGCCTGTACAGTCATATAACATCAAATGAAAATATCAAGTACAATATATAAGTACTTTTTATTCTTTGACTTATATGATAAATATCATTAAAATATCATCTGATTTCTCTACTTGCACTTAACGCTTGCAGTTACAATAACTAATTCATTTTATTTCTTTTACTCCAGAAACATCTTAACTAATTAATGGACATATGAAGTAATATATTCTCACTCTCAAATTAATTTCTGGCTATATTATATTGGAAAGCAAAAATTTAAAGGTAATAGTTCTCATGGAAGATAGTTAGTTGATAGAAAATAAACTGGTGATATAAAATATCACTTTCATCTAATGTCTTTTATTTATTCAAGCTTGCAGCAGAAGGTTCTGAAAAAATATATAGATAATTACTTCTTATAAAGGCATATGTGTTTTGATGTAGAAGTAGAACAACGAACATTGATGTTTAAGGGCAGAGCCACTAGGTATGCAGGTTGTGTGGGGTATGAAGGCACTTCATCTATGGGGGTGCCAAAATCACAATAATTAATCCTATATACTCTAGTATTTTGCTAAATGGAACAAGCAGGCATTATTTTGTCATGATTATTAATAAAATTTATGTGTAAATGAAAACGCATAGATTTTCAAAATCATTCCATTCTCAGAAACACATTCTAACTGGAAATATTTTTTATTTAAATGAGGATTATTTTTTACTTACTCTTGTGACTATTGTTTGAAGTATTTATATCATCTACCATTGTGCTAAATCAAACAAATAGCCACTATTTTATCATGATTATTAATAAAATGTATATGTCTATGAAAATGTTTACATTTCTATGTCATTTTTTTTTAAATATCCTAATTAATATTTTTAAAATGGCACATTATTATGAATAATTTATTTAAAAATATTGTTTCATAATAATTACAATAATTTTACAGCAGGCATATAGTAGACAATTATCTTTATTAGTTATATTTCAGAATGTTGTATAGCACAATGGTCCAAGCATCCATACCCGGAGTATACAGTACTCGAATGGATTTTTATGGTACCTCAATTTTTTATTTTATTTTTTAAACCAATATTATTTTATGTATATATTTTACTGATGTGTTTTTTCTTAGATTTTGACTTGTGAGGTTTATTTACTATCTTAAAACTCATAACTGATCCCTAATATTACTTAAATATATCTAAAACTTGTTTTTTGATTGTTGGTGTGTTACTTGCTTTAGATATATATCAGCTCAAATTCAATGAAGACAGAATTACTAAAACCAAAAAAAAAAACAATTTTAAAAAAATGATATGCACCAAAATATTTAATTCTTAACAACTTTGATATCGATATTTTAATACAACTATGTATTATCATTTGAAAGCTCTTCTAAATGTCACTTTATTGTAAAAGTGACTAAAACAAAACCAAGTATTTGATTTTTTTAATTATCAAACATAATCTCACATTAAAATAAAGTGCAAAAGCATGTTAATGTCCTTTAAAAATTATTGAACGAACAATGTAAGTACAAAAAATTTAAATATTGGATTGAATATAATAAGTATACTTATTACTAGTTGAGTAATATGCACATAAAGAATAAAATAATAGTATATTTTTTATTATTGAAGAAATATAACTATATTAATTTAAAAATGTAAATAAGTTTATACATGAGAGATTCTGAATGGATTTCAAACAAACAATAATTATTTTTAGCTATATGCCATAAATAACCATGAAATATCACTTTATGATCAAGTAATAAAATAGTAATAAAGCAAAAAAAAAGCATCAGATGTGTATACTTATCTTTTAGGATGTTCATGTCAACAAGCTAAGTGAAGCTAATTAATAAAAATTTCTGAGTACTTATAATCAAATAACTATATAATGAAGAGATTCGTCAAAACTCAAAAATTTTAAAATAATAATTTCAGTCTGCTTCAAAATCAATTGTATATTATTTTATTTTGTATCAAATTATTTTAAATTACTGAAAATTTTTATACCAATTTACTTTTTTGCTGCTTTTTGGCTCACAATCATTTATTTAATGGTCAGTAAATGGGTATTTATCTGGATATTCTTAAACAAAATGCAAAATATAAAAAAATTGTAACTCTATCTAGTCATATATATTTCATAAAACAGATAACTTGATGCAATTATGCCTCATTTGGGCTGTCAAATGGAAGAACAGAAGGGATGAATAGATATATAAATAGACATTAAATAAATAAATAATTTTATAACCAGAAAATAATATTGAATTTATAATTTGAAATGCATACGATAGATTTTTTTTCATGTTGTTTATAAACTACCATGCTGAAGCAATTGAATGGTAGATTGAATATATGCTTTTTAAGTGATTTAATTATAGTTTTAATACCTAAATGATGAATACGCACTTTTAAATTTTATATCTTGGAAAAAATAAATTATTATAGTATCTCTCAATCAGTAATCCTTAGGGTAATGTAATGATGACAATTTGCATTTATGATAGTTGATATCACATAGGTGCATCTATAACCGAGATTATAGGGTCATGATCATCATATAACCAATTTATCTAATTCAAATTGCTATTACTCATAATTCTAGTTTTATCAATTTAATTAATTATCACATGCCAATTTAAAGCTTAAAACTTAAAACGAAATCTTGAATATTATATTTAAAGTTGAGAGTAATGACATATTAAAACTTTAAACATTAAATAAGTTTTAAACGTGATATAAAAGGAGCATTTGAATTTCATAAATCAAATAATCTATTTAGAACATGATTAACATATATATTCACATTATTTATAGTACATATGTAGAACGTTTTATACTTAATAAAAGGAATAGTTTATATCGACATACAGTTTTTAAGTATATATAAATAAATACAAATTATGCATAAGCATAAACCAAATGTTCTCTTCTATCGAATTTGAAATCTGTACATCTAATTTCACTAAATACATATTATGTGGAGAAAAGAAACAAGATATTGCATTTTACATATTAATAAAAAATTAAATAAAAAAACAGAATAAATTTAAAAAAATAACACTTTGAAATGTAATTAAAATTAATAATAAAAAAAATTAAGAAAGTAATTAAATGATTGGAAGAGAAATATTTTAAAGTTTGAATTCTAGTACAACTTATAAATATGTGTACAATTTTGTGAATCTTGTAGATCAGTTGAATTCCTGGTGTGTTTGTTTCAAAAATGTCTTCTTCTTTTTGCTTTAGGTTACTTCTTTGGATGGCAGTTACAATCCTATTACATTTTTACTATTTCACGTAAAAATTTGGCAGTTAGATCTTTCTTATTCAGTCAGAAGTAAAATGGTTCACAAACTGGAAGCAATACTTTAGAAGATAATGTAGCTTCGTATCATCCTTATTAGCTATAACTTCAGATTGTATATGAATTACTGTGATTATTTTGCTTAAAATACTCTATTTGTTATATTACAAGATAGAAACCTTTCTTATTACTAAGATTATTTACGAAAGCAATCAAATGTTAATTTAATGTGCAATTACTAAATGCTAGAACGTTGAATATTTTCAATATTTTAAGTTCTATTTTAAATAGTTTCTCAACTTATGACACGACGTAACTAAGACTAAATATTAAAATCATTATTCCACTACTTTTCTGATTTGCAAATTTTATCCAGTTAACTAAATGCCTATGTACTAAATATATATGTACAAATTAATTAATGACCCGTTTTTTGTGTGTTTATCAATAAATAAGCTTTATTGACTACTTCATACTTTTTGGCTAAGCAGTTATCGGATTAACCAAATTTCTAAGCAACAATCTAATTTTAATCAACTTAAAAAGATAATAACAATTTAAGTTTTACATCAAAACTTTCTTTTTTAAGCATTATAATTTTTTTATTTTAAGAAATTATTTTTATATAAAAATCATTAGAAGTTTTTACCACATGAAAAATAAGATGTTACTTAATATTACAACATATTCTATATATATATTTTCATGTCTCATAGCATCGGCCGGAAAGAGAACCCGCTAACCCGACACAACTACTTGTAAGGCGGCTATGCTGACCTCTCGCCCACCAACGCTTGATTATAATTTGTTAATAAACGTTCTGATTATTTATCTAGCGCCCAGAAAGTCTGTAATTAGAGGGAGAACAGCTTTAATCTTTTCCATGTGCTCCGTAATACCCAAACGTTGTAGTTTCTGACTATAAACTCTAGTCAATATTTTACCTTTTATTACGTTACATTTCTTATAGAAAATATCCAGGATCAATAAAAGCACCATATATTTTTTTACTATTCAACTTTCTTTCCCCTAAATAAACAAAATACTCATTCTTGAGCATTTCTCCTTTAATATTTCTACTTGCAGTTTTTGATAATTCTCATATATATATATTGTAGACTTTGAAACAAAAGAATGCCCATTTTTTAGTAATAGACCAAGATTTAACGATTGTCTCTAGCCATATGTGATAGATATCACAATATATATATATAAAATAAACTCTACAAGAATATATGGATAATTATCAACTATTACGCTAACATGGAAAAGACTAAACAGGCTTATATAGTTCATGGAATGGGGGGGGGGAGGTAAAGCATATTTTTATAAAAGAATAGTGAAGATAGATTTATAATACTGACCAAGTTAATCTTCTGTTGTTTGATAAGGAATTATGATTCTTCTTACTTATTTTTCCCACTGTCTAAAAATAGTTGCATATTTATTATTTCCATTAGATTCAAGGTCAGGTCATGGATATATGTGCACAAACCATTACATCATAAAGATTTTTCATCTTCATTTATGCAACTTTATACACTTTAAAGCAATGATTTTTTTAAAAATTTTCATCTTAACGAAAAGTTTAATTAAGATTAAGTAGATTATAGTTTGATTTGATTACTATTAATCTCAATCTTTTATTTATAAACTTTATTTTAAAAAATGATTTATTTACCTTTAAACATATTTAAATGAATGAATCTATTGACAATAGAAAGATTTAATTTCTTTTTTTACATGAATTAAAAACATATTCATTATAAACTAATATCTGGGATTCTTTGTTTTGTTTTCACCAAATTGACATTTAAAAGGTGCAATTTTCTCAAATACTATATTCGTCTTGCTTAATCGGCAATCCAATAAAGATTACAACTTATTCATTTAGCAGAGGGTTAGCTAGAATTTTGGGGCTCTAAGACCTAAAGCTCACATATATTACCTTGATTTTCTTCATGATTGCTAGGTAACTATCAGTGAGCAAACACTTTAAGAATAAATTATAAACTTTAATCACTCCCCAATATCAAATTTAAAAAATCAAATAAATATAGAAAATTTAAAGAATAACGAGTGTAATAACATTTTCAAAATAGTTGATAAGGAAATCCCACCAACAATAAAATTAAATGCTTAGAATTGATACAAATTTAAAGATATAAAAAAAAAGTTAAAATAGTTTGCAATTTTTTTGTTTATTTATTTACGGAAGACCCTTTAAAGCACAATTTGATTATTTGTTCACCTTGGTATAAAGTAAAAAGATATGAAGCTAAAAAAAAAAAATTGTCAGCACATAATTAATTTCAATTTAGTCTTATATATATATAATAAACATTGAGAGGTTTGAAGCTAGAATAAATTGTGATAAAATAGTGCCAAGCAATCAAATATTATTACGTATTTTTTATTTAAGCATAGTGCATTGCTCTCTTATTGGTTTCTTTTTTTACATATGTCAAATACGTTTACCGGGGAGCGAATCCGGGTCAGCTGCTTGGAAGGCAGCTATGCTAACCACTAGGCCATCAATGCTTGATTGTTTTAGCTTTCTTTAGAACAGAGAACTTAATATACATATATATTGTTGATTGAACCTGTTATTAAAGATAAAGTATTCTCAAAAGAAAGGGTGTAAAAACAACTTTTTTTAAGTCAGATTCTGTAATTTATCCTATTTATAATTAAAATTTCAAAAAAAAAGATATACATATATAAATTAGAGTGTTTCTATCTTGCCTTTTTCCCACATATTTTTTATTATTGAATAAAAAAAGATATTCCATATATTTTATGTTATTTATCGCTGCTGTCTGTTTTTTAGAAATAAAAATTAGTAATAGAAGTAATGAACGATATGTTGAGTAAATATTCTAGCTATGCAAAGTTAATTCAGAGATAGAATGCCAGAGTCCAGAGCAAAAGATCCTTGAATCAATCCCAATTGTGGTACTTGGGGAACACTCTTCTTACGAACTTTTAACTTAGTTGCACTTTTATTAAACGTACCCACATGGTAGCAGTAAATCAAATACATTCTCGTTTTTTTAATTTATATTATTTTTTATATAGACTTAAGTAAGTGAAACAATTATTTTTAGATTACCATTGGAATATTTATTAAATAAAAATAACTAAATGGCTTTATGGCTTAATCCGGAGAAGATAGATTAAACTTGGAGAGACCTTCATCCTGCAGTGGATTGATAATGGTTGATGATGATGATGACTTAATTTTGACCTGAATTTAAAGTTTATTTTTGAACTGTGACTCACCTTGGAATAGTGACCAAGCATTCAAAGAATGTTCTACTTCAGAAAATATTGAGTCTTAGTTATAAATAATTTAAAACCTGTAAGTATTAAAAACAAAATAGTTTAAAAGTTTAAGGGTGCGATTAAAAAATATTATTTGGGAAGTCTTTAAGATAAGTATGTTAAAACGATTACTCAAACTGATTAATGTACTTACAAATATCAAGTGAAATCTATTTTGTATTTTATCTTATCCTTAATAAAATCTAGTTATTTGTACTGCTATATATATATATATATATATGATCAACAGATGGCGTTTTTACCAAAAACACGATCAAGCGTTTGTTTACATAAACGATCAAAGAGTCAGAATTAACTATCTCTTTCGTTTTAGCCCACTTTCAGATCAGCTGATTTCAAGCTATTTTGCTATCATCAGTGAAAGACAGAGCCAAGAAACTAGATCTAAAAACTGACTCCAAGTGTTTATGCACAGAGTTTCTATCAGTTTGCAAGCATGAAATTTTTCAGACCGATAAAGTCTTCAAATTCAGCCAAACAAGCTAGATAGCTATATGGGTCTGATCTCAGTTCAGCTTCTCCACATAGTCAAAGCCTCTGCAATCTATATCATTGCGGAAACCTTTAAAGGTAGATTTATGAAAAACAAAAACAAGTTTTAATCACGTTAAAACCTGCTGACGCTTGTATTTATGATCAACAGATGGCGTTTTTACCAAAAACACGATCAAGTGTTTGTTTACATAAACGATCAAAGAGTCAGAATTAACTATCTCTTTTGTTTTAGCCCACTTTCAGATCAGCTGATTTCAAGCTATTTTGCTATCATCAGTGAAAGACAGAGCCAAGAAACTAGATCTAAAAACTGACTCCAAGTGTTTATGCACAGAGTTTCTATCAGTTTGCAAGCATGAAATTTTTCAGACCGATAAAGTCTTCAAATTCAGCCAAACAAATTCTGACTCTTTGATCGTTTATGTAAACAAACGCTTGATCGTGTTTTTGGTAAAAACGCCATCTGTTGATCATAAATACAAGCGTCAGCAGGTTTTAACATGATTAAAACTTGTTTTTGTTTTTCATAAATCTACCTTTAAAGGTTTCCACAATGATATAGATTGCAGAGGCTTTGACTATGTGGAGAAGCTGAACTGAGATCAGACCCATATAGCTATCTAGCTTGTTTGGCTGAATTTGAAGACTTTATCGGTCTGAAAAATTTCATGCTTGCAAACTGATAGAAACTCTGTGCATAAACACTTGGAGTCAGTTTTTAGATCTAGTTTCTTGGCTCTGTCTTTCACTGATGATAGCAAAATAGCTTGAAATCAGCTGATCTGAAAGTGGGCTAAAATGAAAGAGATAGTTAATTCTGACTCTTTGATCGTTTATGTAAACAAACGCTTGATAGTGTTTTTGGTAAAAATGCCATCTGTTGATCATAAATACAAGCGTCAGCAGGTTTTAACATGATTAAAACTTGTTTTTGTTTTTCATATATATATATATATTGTAATAACAATAAAATAATAAATAGATCAGTAATTAACTAAATGATTAACTATTATATGCAGTCTTTCAGTCGTCAGAAGTACTTTCAGTTAATTAGTTAACCTTCTTCAACTACCTTATCCAAAGTACTTCTGCATTGAAAGACTGTGTATAATAATTAATCACTGTTATATTTATTATTTTTATTGTTATTACAATATTTATTTTAATTAACAAACATTTTATTTGTATTATATTGTAATCTGCCCTAATGAACAATTGGCATTAAAGCCAGTTACAATTAAATAAAAAAAGGATACTTAGCTATAAAATTTGGTCATGGAGAATTTAAAGACAGTTAACAGGTGGCTGTGTACATGGTGAGGTGACAGAATACAATTTATTTTTAATTGACAAGTAATTTCTAGTCATAAATAATGATCAAATTGAGCCTAGATAAAAACAACTTTCTATGCATATCCAATTATATTTCCTAATTGTTACTCCTCTTCACCTAATAAATTATTAAATTAACAAATAAATAATTAGCTTGGTTTAAAAGAGGAATGACAAGCACAAATTTATTAACACTAAACAATAACTTTAATGAAAGAATGGTATTACATGACAATAATTTTAATAAAAATCTATTTATATATTTACAAATTAATAAATTTATATGGCAATCAAGCATGAAAAAAAAAATTATAACTTACAATCACTTTGAGGTTATTGATAGAAAGTTCATGTGATTTACTTTAATGTCTTTGTGAGATCACATGTATATTTTGTATATTTAAACTTGGGAGCATAATCATTTATTTTTGAATTTGAATGTTTTCTGATAATATAAGATTTTAGTTTCTTGTGGTTCCTTCAGAGGTAGTTTTTTGATGAGAATTTCCTTTTGCAGTTTTTTTTCTGAGTATTTTAAAATAAGTATATTCACATGTTGATTATTGAAATATATTTTCATGGAATAATATCTTTAGATGATTTTTTTTTCATCAAATAAGTGTAAGATATTTCTTCTACATTCAATAATGATGAAGAGATCAGTAGAATCAAGACTAAATTTTAAGGCATATTTTTGTCAATAGCTCTATATTCAGCTACACTACTGGAAAGGTCAGGGATGCATCCTAAGAGATCCTCTAGTTTATAAATGCAAAATATTAATTAAAAATCTTTATAAAAGTCCATTTACTTCTTGACAGTAAGAAATATTACAAGAAGTGCTGTTAAAATGTTTTCCTCAGTTTTTTGAAAGCAGATGAGTTGGAAAGATTATGTTGGTTACTATAACAATATTTTTGTTTTAAAAAAAAAAATATTTATCATTTTTAAAAGAATAAAAGAATAACTCATTTTATCTTTACATTTATTTTCTTTTTAACATTTTAAAATGCATATAAAACTTATTCTATATATGATTTGAATATTTGTTATACACAATAACAAAAAATATATAAAAGCAATGCCTGTGAACTCAGACTTGATGGTTACAATGTGTATATATACATCGTAACCTTATATTTTGATACAAAATATATAGCTTGGTAGAACTGATTTAAAATTTCTCTATCTTCTTCTAGGTGACTTAATTACCATAGTTAGCACTTTGTGTATACTTGATACTTTGTATTCAAGTTGAAAAAAGAGATTATGTAATTTCTTTTTTGTTGGTTACTATTTTTTCTATATTGGTTTTGCTCTTTTCCAATCACTGAGCTGGAAAAGTTGTGTTTAACCTGCAAAACCAACAACAAATTATATCAAATTTAGTAAGAGGTAAATAATTATAATAATCATCATTATTTGTTTCTCTTTAACTAATCCCAAAGATTAACTTTAGTTAATTAAAATGGTTTATTTAATTTAACTTGAATTAGTCGATAGAATACAATAAACACATTTTTGATTCTTTCTTCTTTCATTTTAGCAGAAATATGTAAATGAGGAGAAATTTAATTGGATAAAAGGAAAAGAGAATGTTCAGAGATATTTTTTATTAACTGGAATAGAGATAATAAGTACATAAAAATTCCTACTGTTAAAAAATTTAACAAATATGAAAGCTATTCCTTAAAATTAAGAATAAAGAAAGAAATTAAATTAACATTTTTCTTATATATTTCAATTTGTGATGTTATTGTGTGTTAATAACATTATGAGTATCTAAACTTAAACAAGCCTGTTCAAGCCTGCTAACTGAGAATCTAACTGCTGATTATTTCCCAAAATATCCATAATTGAAATGTACTGATATTATCAACCATGATAATAAGAATAACAGTCTTTAAATGTCAGTCTACCTGGAAATATTTTATTGCTTACAGACTATATTAACCTTGGATATATTTTACTTTTATGATTTTAAATTATATAATTACACCATATACCTGTGGAGCGGAATGCTATAACAATTTTAAAATGTCTGAATAATAAAGATTTAGTTATATCTCACTTTGAACTTATATTAGAGATAATTTTCCCACTCTATGAGTTATCATCTTATTGTTAAAATAATAATATAGCTGTTGAAAGAAAATAACAGCTAACCAGAAAATTATTTTATAACTGTCGTGACAATTATGGGATAACTGTTTGCTTGCACAATCATTTTCTAGTCTTCAACTCTCACTCACTAAATTAAAAGTAATAAAATATTTACCTTTGTAGTAATGCCTACATATAAGTAAGAAGGTTTATTCACTTTTGAGGGATATTCTAATTTTAAATGAAGAAATTGGTTAGCATGGAGGGATGTTCGATATTTGTGTGACAGTGTATTAAAAAAGAAAAGGATCAGCCTCAAACATTCATAAGAAGATTATTTAGATAGAGTTTATATATTTTCATGTGTGACAGCATTATACATGTCCTATTTTTAAATATCTCAAATATTCAGAGAGCCTGCATGTGAATCAATTAATTATGGAATGTTCATTGTGGGTGGAAACAAAGAGGAATATAATCAAACATAAAATTCTATATGTTATAATTGAGAAACTATTTAATGTATATGTTGTACATTAAGCATTAAGAAAATGTGTTATTGATTCTATTGGTGATTATTTAATATGTTTAAAATATTATGTATTTTAACCTAGTGTAATTATTTAAACAAGTATGTAATTTTATTTTGGTTTATATTTTCATACTATCATATATGTATATGAAGTTGATGGTCTATTCTATGGGGTTTAAAATAATTATTTATTAACATAAGGAGAATCAATTATTAGGGAACAGCACTTGTGTAAAGGTTTAATGATTATTTAATGAATCTATAATGTACATTAACACCATATGGCTTAGTCCTGTATGTCTTTCCAGAGTTTTATGCCTATGCATTTATTATATTTACTAAGTATCATTATTCTGCCCATGTTCTAGGCAGAGTCAGCTATTATCCCAGTTATTACCCCACACTAAAATACTTATTTCATTTTATGTCTTAATTCATGCTTGTAAGACTAGACAAGTCTCCTAATTTATCAGTTTTATAGATGTGGGTAATTTTATATCGCCTTTACTTGAAAAGTGAATATCTGCACTATTTTATAATGTTATATGGCCCTATTCTGCACTGGTGGTTCCATCCACAGAATGATCTTTTGCCATTTTATAACATTTTTTATATTTGTTTCTGCACTGGTAGTTAAACCACAGAACATTCTGGAATGGTGCTTGTTGCTCTGATGATGGTTAGAAAACCCACAGGGAATTTAATTTTTTGTTATTCCTTTGTGTAGATGAATATATCTTCAGAAATACCATTGCTATTTGTTATATAAATGTACTTGGGTAGAGTCTCCATACATTATGATTTTGATGTTGTTTCCCTCATTTTTAGATTGATCCTGCATGTTCAGTTATCAGCTATTAAAAGGGCATTTGATAAAATATTTCTAAAACTTATTACATATCAATTTGTACAATCTTTCAAGCTGAGTTGAGATTCAAATTTTCTCTTTGATAGATTATTCTTTCCACAGCCAGCTTTTACATGTTCGCCAATAACAGTTGTTGTTGTTGTTGTTATTATTATTATTATTATTATTATTATTAGTAGTAGTAGTAGTAGTAGTAGTAGTAGTAGTAATAGTAGTAGTAGTAGTATTATTATTATTATTATTATTATTATTATTATTATTATTATTATAAATCTATGGTGTAGGTGCATGGGTTCTGGTATTGACATATTGGAGATGTTACTGACTAGATGTTTGAACTCATCCTCTCCCTTGTAAGGGCTGAAATCAACTCCATTTGTGAGAAAATCTTATATTGTGTTTGTTTTGAATTCATGTACATTATCCAGTTATAAGAACAAGGTCATGTGATGTTATTTTATTTTGATAATTTATTTATTTATTGATTGATCATTGTATTAATCAATTATTTATTGGTATTGATTGAGTTGCAAATAAATGTTAATTTTATAATTTAACCTAACTATACTGTTGCTATTTGTCATACATAGAACGAAAAAATACATCCTATTAAATAAGTCAGATATTAGAGTGCATATTGTCATTGATTATGCACACAGGGTTTCCTGAAATTTTAGAATATCTTAATGTTTTTGTTCTTGGGTAATTAGTGATATACAAAATATAACAAAATCCCATTTACATCTTTTATCACTTCAGCTTTGCTTTGTTAATTTTAGAATATAACCCAGAATTTGTTACTTCTATTGGTGTTTGTGATATTAGAACCTAAATTAATAAATAAATTGCCTACCAACATTATGATTGAACCCATTTTCTGATATTATAACTGATGCTTTACCTATTACAATAAGAGTCTCATTGACTATTGATTCAAGTTGACATTTAAATTAATGATGAAAAAATATAAAGTTCATGTTGCTTACCTTTTATTGCAAAGCAAATACTCTACATGAGAGTGCTGTATTAAAATCCTGAATATAGATCATGTTACAATGCTGATTATAATTATTACTATCTTGTTAAAATGGCTGGTATTCACCATGTGATTGATTAATATTGATATAATGTATCATATATTTAGTTCTGGAAAAGTAATCTTTAGTAGTTTTATAGATCATAACATCTTGTTCATGGTCGGCCATAAAGTCTCTTGTAAATAAAAACCTCAGTTTAAGGTTTTGAAATGTAGTTTTAAGATACACTCATTAGTGACATTAGTTATTAAATGAATAGTCACATAATTTATTTTGGGGTAATTTAATATACCTTCATGTAATGCTGTGATAGGTCTTCGCAGTGTATCCTGGCCATGACCAGATTATATTATAACAGTCTTGTGTTATATCGTTGATTTTGCCTGTTATGGTCTGGGTTTGGTTACAATATATAGATATTAATTAACAAAATTTTAAATATGTGTATATACTGAAATTTTTTACTGATGTCATAAAAAATCAAGTATGACAGGTTTATAATGTACACTACATATAATTTTACTATTGCAGTTGTTATTGCTATGTTATTTTTCATATAGTAAAATAATATGGATGGGTTGTTCATTAAAATATATATATGCCAGCATTATAAATTTATTAACGTTTTAGACCAAGGTAGACAAATTTTTATTCCATACTGAAATATCAATTGCATTTTATTATGGTAAGATAAATATATGTAAGAATGATCATTCTTTTTTATATTTACAATCATAATAATCAAAATTAAATTAGTCCTTATTCTCAGGTGACTTGAAGATTATTACACCAATGCAACATTTGGTAATCAAAGACATAGAATTCTAAAAATACTCTGATATCAGATCGATGTTTTATAGTAACTTATTTAGCACCTATAATAGCAAATTACTTTCTATTTAGGGAAGATTGCAAACATTGGATAAAAAACTATTTGACGTTAAATAAGATATTATTGGACATTGTGAAATTAAAGGGCAAGATAATGAAACAATTGATTTGAAAAATTATCATGCACTTTACTATAAAGGCACAAATATTATAAGGAACAATGTAGTGAAATATTTTACTTTGTGAAGATTGATAGTATATCAAACAGGGTGAAAAAAATCAGTTATTCAAAGTACTAGAATATACCAAATGTAGTTTACATTTATACCATAACAAGTTATTATCATGAAAAAAAAGTATAGAACATGTATTTAGATATATAAAATATATTTTATTATATTAAAAAGTGAATTAAAGATGAAAATGTTGTGAAAAAATTTGATTGTGAAGAGAGAAATGAAAGACAATACAATTGTGGAATTTTCAGGCAAAAAAACTGTTTATTACTAATTAGAAATGGACTTTGCATTAGAATGATAATACAGTAGAATTGGATTATATTTTAAATAAAATATCTATTTCAATATTATAATGTTATTAATAGATTCAACACAGAAAAAGACTTGATAAGTGAAACATAAAAATTGATACATTAGTGTATGGGCATCCAGTTGATAATAATCCTGAGGTTGGCACAAAGAGTATATTCTTTAAAATCCATGCACTACATTTTTATTTAGTTTAGTATTTATCAGAATTTAAGTTTACAGATGGCCAGTACCCTAATGGTACTAAGTGTCCAGGCATTGATGATGATCAGCATGTTTTAATATCTCTGCATTATTATTTTTATGGTTATATATGCTATGGATTAGCACTTAAATTTATGCTAACAGATTAATGTTTAAATAATTGTCCCAAACTAGCAGTGGCTAAATAGTTAGCCTGGTCTATAGGAGACCCAGTTCAAATCTAGTCATAAGATTGACTGTTAATTTATATTATTGCTGATCATTCATGATGATGAGTTATATCTGTTTTTAATGCTAGTGAACTTATAGTTAATTATATTAATATAGTTAACTGGAATGATTGCACAGAGTGATCTCATGGAACGATCTCATGCTCATTATTTTATATTAAAATATCGATAGGGAATTTTATATTTATTTTGGACTGGGGTTGATGACAATTTGCCATTACCTCCATATTCAACCTCAAAAATGATGATAAAAGTGAAAAAAATATAAAATCACCCTCAAGTACATATATATATATATTAATGAATATTAATGTGAGCACAGCTATTTTTTGTATGTGAGCATAGTCTAATTTTTGTATGTATGTACATATGTATACTTTAATTTTGGATTTTTTATTTATTTTTTTTATTTATTTATTTATTTTTAATTTCAATTTAAATAGAATTTAAGCTTGATTAGGAGGAAATGTAGTTTGTTTTTTTGTTTTTTTAATTTTGTCATTGATTGGGTAGATATTCTGTGTTAGATTTTGTGACCAATCAGGGAGGTTTTGTTAAATTTATAATCTTTTATCAAATCTGTAATTTTTTATTATCACCATTTTACTGTATATTTTTTTCTTTCTGATGAAAACCAGTCCTCTGGTTGAAATATAATATTATTTCTTGGATTTATAAGTCTTTTTTGTAAATATATATATATATAAATTTAACAATTCATTAAGTATTCCATATAAGCAAAACAACATAAAATTGTTGAAATAAGAGATATAACAAAAATTAATTCATTGCAATCATTATGTCAAAAATTGACTAATTAAAAGGTAAAAAAAAAAAATTAATACAAGATTAAATAATAATTATAATAAAAAAACAATTTTTGCAATAATTGTATATATGAAGGATATAATAACAAATTAATATATAATGCAATGTTTGATAGTACTGATATTAAATATAAAAATAAAGAAATAAAATGGCTGGATTAAAATATCATATTCAGAAAATATATGAGAAAATACGAAATGGAATAGAAGATATATATATAAAGAGAATTTAATAATTTTATTTAAATTGATATATATATAATGAACAGATGGAAAACTAATTATATAATTCTTTAAAGTTTAAAATCTAAAAACAAGATTGTTTTAATATAAAAATTTTTTTTTTAAAAAATGCTGTTAATTAGTTCTTTTTAATCTCAGAATGGAAATGATTTTTTTATATTGACATAATAGCAAACAGGCTCTTGGGCATAAAGTCAGATAGGAGATAAATTTAAAAAAAGTATTAGTGATAAAATTTTCAGTTCCCACTCTAAAGAAAGCTGACCAATAATGATGGAAATAAGCACATAATCCACAGAGAAAAATCAAGCCAAGTAAGATCGATCCTGGAATTTTCTGACAAGAATTCACAAAGATATAAAAAGAAAACTTTGATGTTGAGATGGAGATTGGACTACTCTTGCTGATTGCATGTTATTTAAATATGTTATAAGCATATTGTGGATCTCCAAAATGTAGGGGTCAGCAATAATTTACATTTCCTGTGTTTGCAGCAACTGAGGTGGGTTCCCATAAACTGGCCAGTAACAGATTTGTCTCCATCTAGAACAACATGAAATGGAAAGAACTTTGTATTCTATCTTGCATCATAGATCACCAAGATGGACTTCAATAGATCTACAGCATTGGAAAGTATGAACTTTTGCTTTAAATGAACTTTACTTTTATAAAACAAACTTACCCAAGTAGTAATTTTAAATGTCATTTAATTTTTAAAAGAAATCTTTTATCTGATTAAAATTTAAATTATTTGTTATATTTTCTTTTAATGTGTTTAATATCATTTCCATTCTCGTAATTTCTTTTAAATTAATAATTTAAAATGGGCGTAAATGGCTGCATAGATTCATAAGATTGTACTAGTTTAAGTGTGTAAATTTTAGGCTAATTGTTTTGCAGTTAAATTGATGCTAATGGATAGATGTACAGATGTTTTATGTCAATGTAATTTGAGTAGGTGCATTGGATACTCATTCCCTAGGACCATGTTAGCATACAGGGCATAATACCCACCTGAACAAATGACTAAAAGTGTAGCCATCACATTGTCAATGTTCATAGATGTATTTCCTATGCCACTGATTTTCTTATGCTCTGACTGGGACAGTAATCTGGCAAATACTGTTATCCCCTTTTGCAGAGCATCTCTTTTATATATATTTCAATAATTTCATTTTTTGTATCACCAATTGAGCAGTGGATTGTTCCTGTTTGTCGATGAGGTTTATTAATGATCTTAAGGAAGATGCTCATTCCTTACCACCATGATTCTTTATTTCTCAAATGATATCATGCCTTAGATGTAAATTCCTGTTAGCATAGTTGGGTTATGCTAATAACCTCATTTTTGGATTGGTTACACGGTATATCAGTAAGCTAGCATTGGTTTAAATGCAAGATTTTATCCTACGGTTAAAAGGGATTGGGTTGATTACATGTGTAATCTATGTAGCATATTCACACTTATTAAAATCTTAAAATTGTATTAAATCAATTAAATGCTTCCATCTGTGCATATAATTCAAATCAAATATATTTAGTTAATTTAATTTTCAGAATCTTTTCTTTTAATGTGTGTGTGCATAATAATAAAATGTTTTGTTTAATTAATTTTGGCAGCAACTTATTTTATATATAATATATAAAATTCAGAATTAGAAATTTGAATATATGGTGTGATACTTTAAACTCAGCTTCTTCCTGAGCTAGTGACTGGTGCTTTTGGTTCAATAAAAGAGTAATCTTTCATTGCGTATCTGTCTATATATAAATTTTCCAGGTTCTAATGGCCTGGTGGCCCCTTGTATGGAACATTAAGCTCAAGAAGTTCCATTGACTGTTATAGTACTAATGATCATAATTTTAAAATTACCACTCACCTTGATTTCAACCACATCCGAGAAAGAAAAAAGTATGCATTTTATGCAGAATTAGTTTTAAAAATTATGGTGAAATATGTAACAAGAGTATTGATGATTACAAATTATAAAGTAAGAGTTTTCATGTATATTTAAAGGGTTCATGCTTAGAGTTAAATAGAAAATATATGATTTTGGAGATTGAATTGGGTGTATGATTATTGAAATTTGTTTAACCATAATTTCAATTTTGATGATGGATAGAAGGTTTTGTCATTGGCTTGAGAATGTGGTGTTTTCATGCAATTCCATTGGGTGTTCTATCTCAGCTATTTCTCCAATTCATTTTCTGATTTTCTATTGTTTATCATGGTACAGTTAATGTGACCCTGCCATGATCCCAGACTCTAAGTCACTGAGGAAAGAACAAGGCATAGTTTTATATTTTCCAGCCCCAAGACTCAATGAAGCTGGGTATAGTTTTATATTTTCTAGCCCATAAGACTCAAAGGAACAGCTTGTGGAAGAATTGGTATATATATATGTGTGTGTGTGTGTGTGTGTTTCTTTGTCTATATGCAAAGAACCACAGACAAATGTATCACATCTTATTTATATGAAGTGCAGCTGGTAAATTATTTTAAACAATTCCTTTAAAATGATATTTTTAAAAGCAACATATATAGAGAAAACAAGTTTTAAATCATTTATTTAGAGAAAAGGCATTTAAAATCTATATATTTTAAAAGAAAACATAAAAAATTTTTTTAATGAAATGATTGATTCATAGAGGATTTTATTTTGAAAAACAGAAAAGAAAATTTTTTTAGATTAGAAAAAAACACTTTTACTGACCATAAAATGGAAGCTAATTAATAATTCCAATTCATATCATCTATATTTTATGTAAACACACATTATAAGTGTGCAGTTATGTGAAAAATATATTTTTAATAATTTTATTTTCATAAATTAAAATATCATGGTATAAACATCAGGGTGTATATAATTCTATGCACACACATATAAATTTTAAATCTATCATTAATTGTGCAATAAGACAGAAAATAAATTTCATTTACATGTTAATCAATTATTATACCATGCATCTGTGTGATGATATATAGGTGTTTCATGTAAACTCATTATGAGATATTTTAAATCACAAGTTGATACCTTGTTGTTTGTATATTAATCAAAATAAGAAGGCTTAATTTATATGTATAGCCAAATTCTGCAGACGTTAAAGTTATTTTTTATTGTTGTTAATAAACTTATATTTCATTGCTAAAATTATTCCAGTGAACTTAATTCTAGATAGTTTAGAATATTGCATTATCTCTTGATCACAGTAATAGTTATAGAGCTTATGTTCTCTGAGATAGATTCATGCATAATAGTCTTTTATATAAAATGGGTATATATTAGTGTTTATGGGCATACAGTTGATAATAATCCTGGGTTGGCATGAAGAGTATATTCTTTAAAGTCCATGTATTACATTTTATTTTAGTTTAGCCTCTATTGGACATTAAATTTATGGTACCAAATGGTCAGAGCATTGATGATGATCGGCAGGTTTTAATATCCCAGCATTATTGTTCTTATAGTTATATTTTCTGATGGATTAGCATTTAAGTTTAATGCATCCAAATTAATATTTAAATAATTATCTCGAGTTGGCAAAGGCTAAATAGTTAGCCTAGTCTATAATATACCCATTTCAAATCCAGTCACCAGATTGACTGCCAATTTATTTTATTGTTGATTATTCATGATGATGAATGACTTATACTTATTTTGATCTCAGGTTGATCTCTCAGAGTCTTTATATATGTATTCATGCTCATTACTTTATATTCTTTTTACATTACTTTATATCACACTTTTATTTTTATATTGATTCATATTTATTATTTATATATTAAATATTATGATAAATTTTATATGTTGACTTGGGAGAAGATGATGATTTCCACCACCCCACCTTCACTCCATTAATTTCCTATACCATTACAATAGAAAGATAATAATTATTTTAAAATATAATATTAAAAGTTGAGATTTTTAAACTTAAGAATTACTCCAATAAACTTAAACCTTACAAACTGTTTTGAAATTTATAAGTTCCAAATGCATTTAAGAATTGAATGAGATCAATAAAAAGATAACTTTATCAGTAAATTTTTTACTGAGACAAGATAATATATGAATAAAAAAGAAATATGAAAATATTTTTAAAATGATTTAAGAATTCAATAATTTTGTAAAATAATATAAAAAATATATAATCTGACAAAAAAGCTACAGAAAATAATATTTGAAAAATATATAAAGTCATTTTAACAATAAGAAGAAACATATATGAAGAGTTAATTTATCTAGTACTGCATTTTTCATTTCTAACAATCATTAGGAAATCATTCCTCTACACATGCACTGTATAAGTTTAAATACTTAAGAAATACTCTCCCTTCTAATCACAAAATAAAATCTTTTGAAAAGATAGGATTAATCCATTCTAACTTTTTTACCTAAGTGTATATGTATAGGCAAATTTTAAGCATTTAGAAATCGCATAAAGATATTAATCACTTTTAATTTCATTCATTATGTCCTAATAATTGACATTTGTGAAAATTTTATAATAGTATTAGATGCAATATTAAACATATATAACAAGTTATTTATCTATCTAGTACTGAGTTTTTAATTTGTAACAATGCTTAAGATTTGCCTATACATATATGCTTAGGTAAAAAGGTTAAGCTGGATTCATCCTATCTTTTTAAAAGACTTTGCCTTGTATTTAGAGGGGAGAGAATTTCTTAAGTGTTTAAGTTTATACAGTGCATCTGTAGATGAGTGACTCCCTAATGATTGTTATAATAAGAAAATAAAAATGGCACTATTGTTTAAAAAAGGGATTAGATCAAGAAATATGAGTGGAGTTTGATAAAGAATAAAAAAAGTCATTCATGCACTTAGATCTATGAGGAAGTTTCCATGAATTGATCACTTTATTATATACATATCTCATAACATACTGATGAATACAGAAAAACTGTTGGAAAAATTATATACAAATATCCAAATGATACCAAATGATGAAAAGAAGGCAATAATAATATTGATATTTAAAAAGTATCAAAAAGAAAACATTAGAAATGGCAATGTCTTTTAACTACTTCTATGCAAGATTTCACTAAAATAACTGTATCTTTTGTACAGTAAACAAACTCTGAGCTCAAGTCAACTAAATAATCAAGCTGGATTTAAAAGTGATTTTAGTATAGTAGATCATATCCAAGTAGTAAAAGAAGTTATATAAAGAAGAACGTAATACACAAATACTTCTGTCTATACTTGAAATAATATTAATAAAACCACACAGCTGTTGTTGCTAACAGAGGAAATATTTTATATAATATTAATAAATAAATAATACATAAATGCCTAGCGTTTTTGACCTAATTCCTAATCAAAGCAATAAACTGTATAGAAAACTAATCGATAAACTTCAAAATGGCTCATTTTTCTATTACTTTATTCTGGTCTACATAGCAGCCATTTTGATGTTTATTGATTAGTTTTCTATATAGATTATTGCTTTGATTAGGATTTAGGTATGTGTTAGGCATTTATATATTATTTATTTGTTAATGTTATATAAAATATTATTGTCTCTTTCAATAATAACAATCCATGTTGTTTTATTATTATAAAAAAGAATGGCAAACGTGAATTACCTTTGCTTTAGAGTAGTATATTATAAAAAGGCATTTGAGTATGTAAACATTTTCATAGTGATTAAAGCCTTCAGCATCACGATGTTAGGCTGAAATAATATATTCTGAAAAATATTTTTAAAAAAAACTAAAATAATGTTTAATGAGGGTTTTTCTTAGAAGAAAATCAAAATTGAAATAACATGATATTAAAAGGAAATATGGCTATGTGTTTAAAACTAGATGTTTATAATGGATCTGTTTTACTTCTTGCAAATATCATATTTGGACACTTAATAAAAGAGCAATGCAAAAACATTGAAGTAAGAAGAAATATAAGTTGGGGAGGATTGGAAGGATAAGAGAACAAACAGCTATCATTGACTTCATTTAAACAATTGAAGGTGGTATATAACTGGGCTGAACATATTATCAGAAGAGATAACTATAAAGTTAGATGAAGTCTTAAACTGGACACAAAGATTGCAAACATCAAAAAACGACAAATTTCAAATAAGTGATGAAATAATGAAGTTTTCGAAATGGTATGGATAAGATATTATAAATCAGAGAAATTAAATTTAATTTTGGTGAAACCTTTATTCTACTATGCGTCAATGATGATTGAAATTGATGATGATAAATAGGTAATTCTCATTTATCATTATCATTAGATTCTTATAAAATCTGTACGATCTGAAACTGTTATAAAATTAAAAACTCACTCAATATCTATGGTTACGTCCCAAAAGTCAGAATAAAATTCATCATTTAATGTTTTTTAACTCTAAAGTACTTTTTTAAATATATATTAATATTAGAACAAACATTTTATTTAAAAAATACTTTTTTAAAAATATCAAGATTAAAACAAACGTTTTATAAACTGATAAGCTGATAATGTTTTTCGAATATTTTTGCAATCACTTCGTCAAATACAATCAAATAAGAATTTTATCTTTACCTGATTTAGTTTTGCGATCATGAACTTTAAAGTCAGAATAATAATAGCGTCAAACATGCGCTAATTCAATTGTATGGGGATCCCCCCCCCCATGAAAATAACATGACATTTTCCAACAAAATAACTCTTGGAAAACTTTCTACAAATAATTCACTAAATTTATATATATTAGCAATTTTTTTTAAAAAAAACTATAATCCAAACAAAAAAAGGTTTGTGAATATTTAACTGCAGCAGGACATGCCTACAAAAAAGTTATCTAAGATTGGCTCAAATTCTTCACCTGGGTGAAAGGGAAAACCCGTCATAATGTTAGGTAAGAAATAGTCCAATTTATAAAATGCATATAAACATTCCGTTTATTTCTTTTCAAGATCATTGTAACAGTCACAGAAATAAATATAAAATACTCCAACAATATTGTTCGTAAGCAATTTTATTGTTAACTAATAATCCACTTTGCTACCTGAAACTCGACCCTTTGATACCTTTTTGATATCTTAAAAGAACAGAGTAGGGCTATTATAATATCCACTCCATACATTTTTGTCACTGCAGTTCTTATTACTATATGATTATTCATACAATATATGAACGTGGATGGGATGCACACGGACATCCCTGTGGTCAGTTTATTGTCTCTCTTTCTAAGTTTAAGATCAAAAAACACTATGGTATTTCGTTTTAATTGCTGGATAGCTTTTTACTAAAATATCTTTCTTGAGTTTTTTTGAAGGTAGAACAAATATGTGTGAATGGACTTTTCTAATAATTATTTATAATCATGTCAGACAAAACTAAATAATGAAGTTTTATTCCCTGAAGGTTGAAAATCACCAGATGTGGTATTAGTAGATGACTGAAGGTGGAGGTTGCTAAGAATTCCCTGTTTGAAAATTCAGATGGTCATCATTTTATTTAGGTATTTCAAGTGAAATAAGATCACTACAATTGGAAAAAAGCTCTGTAATATTAAATGGGGTATTGCTGGACTTAGTAAAGTTGGAAGAAAGATGAAGAGACAATTAATTTAAAAAGTGGACATATTGTATTCTACAAAGATACAAATATTGGATGCCACGTTTAGATAAAAAAAAACTGATTGTGAAGATTGATAGTGTATAAGAAAGAGTGATAAGATTGGTGATTCAACTTAACGATACAAATGCATATACTTCAAGTTTATGCACCAACAAGTTTTCTCATTGTAGTGAAAAAGTATGGATCGATAATGGTTGAAATGATGATGATGATGATGACTAATAGAAATTATTGCATTTTAACCTTAAACTATACTTTAATTATTTTTACTTTAAAGATTGTGTTAAAACTTTTATAATTTCTAATCTTCTTAAATGTATATTGATAGTAAATTAAAAAATTGTTACAAGACATCTATAAATGCATTCTGATAAAGTAATGCTTATAAATTGGATTCATACTATCAAAAAAAAAAAAAAATTGGATTCATATAATTATAATTAAACAAATAATCGAATGATTTATTGCAGAGAGTTTATAACAACTTTAAGCATAAAAAATAATAATAAACCAGATGTGATCTATCGATCGGAGTCTGCTCTTTTTCACAGCCATACCATAGAAAACATAATTATTATCATAAGGAAAAAAACAATAGTAATAATTAGGAAGTGTGATAGCTTTGATCAGCTGATAAAATACAGCTCAGCTCAATAACTCTTGTGAATCAATTTTACTTTTCCAGTGTCCGTAACTTCTATGGTTTAAAAAAAAAAATCCAGGACATAAGTATAAGAAATAAATATGGATGAAAGAAATGGTTACGAAGTAATAAAAATTGATATAATTAAACATTATTGTAAATTAAAGGGAGAACACAAACATATAAAATAATTTATATTAGTGGATGATTTTTATATAGATATAAAAATGCTTTTTCTTATACAACATTAATTGCCATGGGAAACTTTAGTGATAAAATTGGTAAGCAATTGAAATATTAAAGTTCTGTGGGTAAATTTGATTATAACTTGGGATGTTCTTGATTTTGAAAAAAAAAAAATGCTAAAGGAAAATGTTCGTAGAAGCATCTAATATATCAGAATTCGATTATATTTTGACTAATAATATGTATTTCAAAATTGTAACGTTTTTAATAGAATAAACATAGGAAATAATAAACTACTACTGAGATGTAAAATATCTAGAGAGACAAAAAATATTAAGAAAAACAAAATTAACATTGATATTCCTAATTTTTAAAAACACTTCAATGAATTTAAATTAGACCTAGCAAATTGTTTTAAAATATAGACTTTCAATATGTTTCAAACTAAACCGAAATTAATAAGAAAATAACTAATAGTCTATTAACAACAGTATCAAAGACAACTGGTATAAAAAAAGTAGCAATTCAAAATAAATTTTCAACGGAGACAAATAATATATGAAGAAAAGGAGTGTGAAAATTTTTAATAATGATTCGTTCCGAAGAATTGAATAACTACTACTTTGAAAAATTATGCCAAAAAAGAATTGATAATTAAATAAAAATAAAATTATGAATTGTCAGTGAAAATTATAGAAAAGAATAAAAATATCAAAATTCTAAAACAATATTTTAGTATCGGAGGACAATAAGAAAAACAATGGAACTATTATTAAAAAGAGAAATGACTTCGTGAAATATGTGAAAGAATTCTATAAATAATTATATACTAATAAAGAATAAGAAAACAAATTATATTTCACAGTTATTACATCAACTGAATTAGCCAGCATTTTATATGAAGAAGTGAGATTGAAATTAAATAAATCTTATTTCACTGGATGACCTGTTCTTTTAAAAAAAAGTTCTTTTTTTATCTGAAAATTAGTTTAGCTATGAAAAAATGTTTGACCTTAGCCACTGATTGCTTCTTAATAAAGCCTATTATTTAGGATTTTAATGATTCTCTATGATTAAAGTTCACCCAGTCCATATATCTAGGTTATTATTACTAACACCAGTATTTCCTGCTATGGTATTATTATTATCATTACGGATATTACCTCTATTTTGATTCTTGAAGTGAGTATTTTGCACAACTAAAAAAATATAATTGAATTTTATAATACAAATGTGATCTCTTTTTTTAAAAAAAATTATGTCACATTCGCTAGGAAATAAGAAGAACTCCCAAAATAATTGTGCTAATATACAATCACTATTTTAATACAATTCCAAAAATTTCAATATAATTCCAAAACAATTCATTACTGATTGTCAGGTTTGAGGCCATGATTAAAGATTTTCAATCTTTTAAAATGTGTTTCAATGTGCTAAGACACTGATGTACATACTCAGATATTGTGTCAGATAGGATAACTATTTTAGTAACAATTTTATAAACATATTTAAGATCTCTATATTTTCTTCTAGAAGAAAGATGAAAAACAATTTTATTTTCCAGAGAAACATATTTAGAAAACTTATTAAACACTGATTGTAATAAATTACATCCCTATTTAGAGGTAGGATTCCAAATAATTGAATAATATTCAATGATGGGAAGAATCAATGATGATGATGATGATGATGATGATGATGATAATAATAATAATAATAGTAGTAGTAGTAGTCGAATGACTTCAATCTTCCAGAAATGCCAGAACTGCAATAAATCGGAAGATTATACAATCCAGAGTATATAATCTACCATTGCATTAAACCACGTTGGGCATTGTATTAAAACAAGTATGAACAAAAATTTTCAGCCTTGAAATAAATAATGATACTTTTTGTATATCTAAAAGAAATTAATTTCTGAGAAATTATTAACTGAAGTCTGCGATTTTGGGCCAGAATATAGAAAGACGTGAGGGGAATTAATAAATCCTAACCAGGGGAGCTTTTAAATTACTTTTAATTTTCGATAATCGATTAGGCTTCGACTACAAACAGTAAGAGATACCACTAAATACAAAAAGAGCCATAAAACTTATACCCATGAGCTAAATGGATGGAAGAAAATAATGTAGTGAGGGAAATGCAAGGAGGTAAAACTTTTAAAAGTGGAAAATAAATATATAACAGTAGTAAAGATTTAGTGGGAATTAAAAAAAATTTTTAATGGGAATAAAAATCAAATCTGTGCGCGCTTAACAAATGTAAAACTAATTTTTAAAAGATTAATAGTTAAAAAGCTTACCCCAAATATAATGCATTGATTTTTTTGTAAGAGGTAATTTTGTTGGTCCAGGAATTTTTTTAAAAGGTTTTGGTTTTTCCGTACTTACATTCGGCAAGATTTCAGTAGACTGATGTCTTATTGCTTTGAAGGAGAATATTTTTGAATCTGTATATTTTCTCATACATATTAAAGTGGTTTTCTTAGGAAAAAGCATTGCCCAATGTCTGTGAAATCCGATATATTTAGTAGTAGTTTATTTAATGTAACTCGGAATAGAACTTTGTAACTTAAGATAAATGCTGCTGATAACATTTGATTACTTAAACCTTATTATGACTACTATATGATAAAAAATATTTTTGTCACACATACATATATACACACATTTACTTATGATAGTATATAAATGTGTATTATGTATAGATTTCTCTTGTTATCAAACGTTGATGGTTCAATAAATAAACTATTTTTACAATTAGTATTTGTTTTCATAAGCCACGGAATATACAAAATTAAATATATATTTAAGTCAAGTAATCTGCTAAAAATCAATTCTAAAACCCTATAGAAAAATCGGGTTATGCCCCAGCAATTAATTATCATCAGAGATAGTTTGTGTTGCTTTTTTATATACACATACAACAAATATATATATATATTGAAAGAGTAATTGCAGAAAAAAGTTTGTTATTAACTGAAAAGAGTTCCCATGATTCCTTTTTGAAGACTTAAAAGAAACGAGCAGAGCAAATTTCTAACGTTCACTCCGTATTTCTTACTATATGATTATTAATATAGTAAAACGAATGAGGTATAATATTTACCAACACACATATGTCAGTGTGATATGTTTATTGGCTTTTTCCCTCGGAGTTTAAGATCAATAAACACCATGATTATTTTTTTTCAGTTGTCTGATAGTTCTTAATTGACATTTTATTTGACTTTTAGTTAAAGGAGAAGGTATGTGTAAGTTAATGAATTTACATCTTCTTAATTGCTCAGAATTTTAAATGAAGAAGTGAGACATGCATTCTATGAAGAAAAAAAATTCCAGGATATGGTGAAATATACACGATATTTTAAAAAAAAACTGTTGGCAAAGTTATATACTAAATATCTAAATAATGATGATTGAAAGGAAATAGTAGTAATATTGATATTATAAGAAAGATGATAAAGGAGAGAGAAAAAGAAGCAAGAAAGAAAGAATGAGCGAGTTTGTCAAATAATTCCAACAGTTGTATTGATTCCAAAGAAATTTTTATTAACTGTGTTACATCAAGAACAGTGTTTTGGAAAAGTTTGAAAATGTCAACATAAATCAAATATGGATCTGATAAGGATTTTTTTAATACTAACTGATTCAGAGCCAAAACATCATTTTCTCATCTAAAATTGTGCTGATAATTGCTTTTTTATATAAATTTAAAAACTGATCTACAGAATGCTTTTAATGTTTTGAATAGATCTTCAAAGAAATTAATAATTAATTCCTAAAATATTAAGATGTTTCAGCAGATAGTGATGAAAGAAAAAAGATAGAAAGGACAATTGTGAATGATCAGTATCAAAAACTCTCCATACAGTAGTGCCACCTGTGCCAACCAGAGTAATCAATGGAAGCAAAAAGGTTTGTGCATAAAATCCCCATCTAGTGCGTACTCATCCAATATCCCCAGACTAGTTTCTAGTTTGTGGCTTTCATCAGTGAGGAACCTTGGATCTGAGAGCACTGCACTTAGATATTAGGATCTAATGTATCTCTCCAACAGCCACCTTTAACCTTTTTAGTTAACTATAAAGTTATAAGTATAAAATTTGAAAACATAATATTTTCAATCCAAGCTCATTTACCTATATAGTCATATAGATCTGAACTTAGTTCAGTACCTATACATTTTGGTGTCCTTGGTTCTTTAATAATCATAGCCATCATTATCTTATTGGGCATGATTGGTTTTAAACCACCAAACATCACATGATCACCATTTCTTATGCTTGCTCAAGCTGTTAAAATAGAGGCAAACCCTTTTTGTATCCATTGATTACTCTGACTTGCACTGAATATTACTACTGTATGGAGAATTCTGCATGTTTTAAAAGCTTGAGCAAGTATAAGAAATGGTGACTACATAATGTTCATTTTCCTGTAAACTTCAGTAAATCATCTATTAGTGCATTTAATAAATTTTTAAAATAACTTTTATTTTAATATCTTAACTACTTCAGCTAAAATAGTTATAGTTTACAGAAACTATTAATTTGCAAAATTTATTGTATAAAATTGAAGCATCAATCCTCTGCTGGTTTCAAATAATAGTGTTTGAAAGATTGATTTGATCCCTTAAAATATAGAGCAATTTTTTTCTAGTTCTGTAGTCAAAAATATCGAAAAGTTTAATAAAAAAATAAATCATCAGAAATATTAAAATATCTTTCTGACTACCAAATACTTAAAAAAATTAATAAATATAAGATTAGAAATAGGATAAATTACAAACATAAAAAAAAAACGTTCATAGCTCTAAAGAAAAAAATAATTTATAAAGATTTAATGAGACTCCATCTTATTCCAATGTAATTAATGATAATACTACTATTTTTCTTCTCTTTATTTTTCTCATTTCACTTCTAATATTTAAACTATTCCAAATCCAAATAGCTAGTATACACGAAAAGAAATAATATTCAGCACTTTTATCGACTCTAATAACTATATATAGTCTTCAATTTTATTAAGATGATTCAGACTTTCAATATCTACAATAATACATTTTAATCAAGACAAAAATCACTGAAATTGTCTTAGCATGATTATCTGAATGCCCTAACTACAGGTAATGCTCTGCATAGCTTAATGTGTCGTAAGATAAGCAGATTTCGAAGCTTAAATCATAGATGATGTTTGCAGAATTCCAATCTATGGTGTACAATTTCATTTTTAAATACTTACTAGCCAATACAGCATGGTTATATATGCTCAAATTCTCTCTAATATTAAAGTACATATTACGAATTTCATTTGGCAAAATTTCAAAGCAGAAATGAATATGGAAACATCCATATAAAGTATAAATGGCTTGAAGTAGATTTCACCTAGCAGGAAATAGATATTTCAAAATTTTCTTAATGTTTTCAATAGATTTAATACAAGAAATGATGGATTAGTAAGATGTAAGAAATGTGCTAATGTAAAGCTAAAAGGCAAAAGCTATTATGAAAGACATAATTTATAATTCAAATATGTGACTTTCAGAAATGCCCACAAAAAAAAAAAATTTACAAAAATTTGTAAGTAGTTTTAGAATATTAAAAAACTTTTAAAATTAAACAAACTTAAATGAAATCAATAAAAAAAACAATATTCTGTTACGAATTGCTGAACAAGTAATGCTTATGAAAAGAAAGATATTAAAAGTTGCATTATTATATCTCTTCTGTCAGTTTTATACATAACCTTTATTCACAACTGGTTCTTTCAATGAGGACTAAAATATCTCAAATAAATGTCGGTTTAACAAAATTAGTTATCATGCCATTTCAATATATTTTAAGCCTTCATTTAATAATTCTACTTCTTTTCTTTTTTACATTTTTAAAAAAAAATAAATTATTTATACTGTTTTCATTCTTTACTTCTTTATAATTTTTATACTTGTACATTCAGAAACATACTAAACAGAAATATGGTGTTTATTGCACCAAAATACTAATTCCAAAGGCCTTTTTAAATTATAAGAATTTTTTATATTGTAAATGTCATATTTTTTTTGTATACTTTTGCCTTGTTTTAATTTATTTTATAATATCAACTTTATGTCCATTTTCTATCATTGGCATTAAAAAATCAATATTTTTAATAGGTTGGATTAAAAAATAATTTTAGGATATCGGTCATAGTTAAATATTAACAAATATTATAAATGAGATGCTATTTTATAAAATATTATTGATTATGAAAAAGCGTTATAAAATTTTAAATAATATTTATCAAATTGCAACATCAGTATTTAAGTTATGTAGTGACATTGTTTTCAATTAATCTTGAAAAAGATATATTATACGACTATTCGTTTCTTACCGCAAAATTTAGTATCAAATAAAAATTTAGAGGAATAAATAATTGTTACATTTTCATTTACCATTGTCAAACTTTCTCCATTCACAACTTTGACACCATCCATTTCAGATAAATACAATAATGATCATTATTAATCTTTTCGAAACTAGAGATTATCTCTAGCACAGATATAAACTTTAAACATTCAGTTAAAGATTAATATAATGGCTGGCATCAAAGTTGTGAATGGAGGAAGTTTGACAATGGTAAATGAAAATGTAACAATTTACTCTAGATAAATATTTTTCATATAATAAAGATATGTATGAGAAATAGTGACCTGGGCCAATTGATGAGTGCTGGTTCAGCACGAAATGCATTTTGGGAGTCATTTGTCTTTTATTATATCTTTGTTTAAGTGAATTTAAAAAGAATGGGGACGTATGGAGGTATTTATTATATCTATAGGAATAAATAAATCAGATTATTTAAGTTCTTACTTTTGCAGATGATGTGTCTGTTTTTACAAATAATTTAGAGCTTTAGAAAATGTTATAAAGCAAAAAAGTAAAACTATAGATAAAAGTTAAAAGTATCAAATTAATATTGAATGATTTTTCAACCAAGAAGAAAATAGACACTATAGGAATAAGTTTGAAGAAATTAACAGCCAGATTTATCTTAATTCGATTATTAATATAGTTCAAAATTATAATGAATGAAATTAATATAGAATTATATGTTTATGCTTTTGAATGTAAAGGTTTTTGATAAATTTGTCTAAACAAATATCATTTGCTTAATATTAAAAAAACAATAGTAGTAATTCATAACAAACTGCCGTTTATAGGAGATATATATAAGAAAAGAACGAATATAAAATACATGGGTGGAAAAATAAACAAGTTTCATATCATTGCCAAAATTACGAAGTTAAAATAGAGTTATGTTGAACGTATTTTTAAAATATATCATTACAAAAGAAGAATTAAACTATTAAACTGAATCCCAAAGATTCTAAAAGATTTAAAACACATATGTGTGTTGGATGGATGGATTAAATAAAATGGAAAACTATGGTGGGAAAACTCAGAATTAAACTTGAAGAGAACTTCTTACACAATAATGAATGACAAGTGAGTATTAGTTTTAGTTAAGATGCTACATATTTTATTTATATATATATGAGTTTTTTTCTTGCTCTAATTAGAATATCTACCTATTATATCCTTAGTCAAGAATTCAAATCTGAATGAACCTTTACAAAAAAAAAAAAGGTAGCTTAGGATTTTCGAAAGTTTTTTGTTATTTTCTTTATCTTGTTGACCTAGATTATTCTAGAATCTAGATCATCAACAAATTATTTTACTCATAGTGCAAATCAAGAAGAAAATCATAAAACTTTTCTCTATTTGGCAGTTTAATAAACCTACTGTATTAGGTATTTTTCTTTATTGCTTCTTTGAAAAAGAGCTAGAAATTATTGTCGTAAAGCATTGTTGCATATATATATATATAATTTCTTAACTATTCTTAACTTATTGTATGAAGATTCTTTTCATTTGGATGAGAATATTGTAAAGATGCAGCCCTAGTTTGTAGAAGAAAACATACTCATCATTGTTTGAATGTTTTTATTTTCTTCTTTATTTTATATATGTAAATATAATGTTTTTTTTTTTCAAGTAGTTTCTTAAAATTTATTTTGAATTTTTTACTGTTATCATTTAACATTTACAATCTATATTTTTCTTTTATTTATTTAATTCAATTATGGACTTGAACCTTTTTTAAATTATCTTGGTATTTTTTTTTTTCAATGTATATAAGGAAAATGTATTTATATGTTGGACTATTTCCATCATCTAGAATGAGTATTGAATTTCTACAAAACCTAAACATGAAATGCTAAAAAGAAAAACTGCATCTATGCAATACCATGTAAATGTGGAAGAACATATATTGGTGATACCAGTCATCCCAGTGAAAAGTGCTTGCAATAACACAAACTGATGATTAGAAGGAATAAACATATGTGTCTAAGGTAGCAGACCATGTATAAACCAATGAGCATATGTTTAATTAATTGGGAAAATACAAAAATATTAGATAGAAAAGGAAAGGTACAAAGAAGAAAATTTAAAGAAGCTGCTCACATGACAATGGCAAACATTCCCATAAGTCAACCTAGTGTGATTATACATAATGTATGAAAACCACTAATCAACTTTGCTTTCAGAAAAAAGTAAAGAAATCAGGATGAACATCATAGATAATTATATGAAATTTCTATTGATTGTTACCTTTGGCAGGATGGCTCAGTTGGTTAAAGTGTTACCTTAAAATTCAATACTCAAAGAATCTAAGATTGCACTTTGATTTCCATGCTAGTATTGTCACTGGTCAGACCAGCAACACCTGAAGAACAGGGGAGAATAATACATATTGAAATGTTGTGCATACACTAGCCTGTGTGCTATTTAACAGTTGAATGTATTTGGAATATTTAAATAAAGGTTAATTTTTCTAAGACATTCAATACTCATATTTGATGCCAAAATTAATACAACATATAAATACAACTAAAACACTATCATCACAACCCTTCAGGAAAACACTATATCAGGAAATATCTTATCTAAATGTCCTTATGCATAGTAAATAATTCTATTTTTATTTTACATCCATTATTATTATTATTATTATTATTATTATTATTATTA
The DNA here is from genome assembly GCA_028023455.1 of Epiperipatus broadwayi. Taxonomy (NCBI): domain Eukaryota; kingdom Metazoa; phylum Onychophora; class Udeonychophora; order Euonychophora; family Peripatidae; genus Epiperipatus; species Epiperipatus broadwayi. Next base: position 57,645 of record JAQFVV010013098.1, read on the forward strand.
TTATTATTATTATTATTATTATTATTATTATTATTATTATTATTATTATTATTATTATTATTATTATTATTATTATTATTATTATTATTATTATTATTATTATTATTATTATTATTATTATTATTATTATTATTATTATTATTATTATTATTATTATTATTATTATTATTATTATTATTATTATTATTATTATTATTATTATTATTATTATTATTATTATTATTATTATTATTATTATTATTATTATTATTATTATTATTATTATTATTATTTTATTTTATTTTATTATTATTATTATTATTATTATTATTATTATTATTATTATTATTATTATTATTATTATTATTATTATTATTATTTTATTATGTTTCAAAGAAAGCTTTTGTAACCTAGGTTTTTGTATAAGACCTGATTATATTTACATTGGGGTAAACCAAGTAAGTGGTTCTGTGATGTACAAAAGGACTTACGGGGGAAAGTATTTAAACTTGTGGGGGGTGAAAATACATAGTTCGTTCATTTTGGTGCGTGTGTAATCTAGTTCTCCAAAGTCTTGGGTTATATTGTTCATTTGCAAAACTCCTTTGTGTATTTGCCATGCTGGGTTAGTTTGCTTTCCTGTTTTGAGGTCTGTTTTGTTGTTCTGTCCTTATATTAATTTTGCAATCAAAGCAACTGTTTTTATTTGTAGATAATTGCCCTTTTTTATATATATATTGGTTGAGGGCATAGTTGGTTTTGGGAGCTTTTGGGTTTGTTGTTGTGTTATCGTGCCAGGTTGCTGCATAGATATCTGGATGTGCTTTATTGCCGGCTCGGTTTTGCCAGTTGTTGAGTTGTGGTGTCGTGTTGTTCAGAGTGAAGTGCATCAGTGCACCAGTATGCATAAAGCAAAAGGGCTGCGGACGATGGAATGAGCTTTGCAATATGAATTATGTTGTTTGAAGGGTTGTGTTAGATTGTCTATATGCTCCTATCATAATAACTCGAATTCTGTCTAGTGCCGGACAAAGATAGAATAGATGTTCCTGTGTTTCTTCAGCCCTGTGACACAGGGGACAAAAGGATCAATGTTAGTGTTAGTCTCCGATATCTCAGAAAATATGTCGTGGGCAGTGCTTGTAGGTTTAGTCTCAGAAAAAAATCAAAATACTTTGGCTCCAGTGACATTTTTTAAACTTACGGAGTAATTGTAGATTATTGATTTTCAGCATTGTCAGATTGGTGTCATGGGTTGGATTTGGATGGATTAATGAATAAATTTGCCAGTATGAATGCTTGTATATTGTCTGAAGAGATATCTGTGGAGCTGTGGTTTTTATATGATTGATCATTGATGCTAGTTGGTCATAAGCAGGGGGTGGTCTATCTGTTGGTGTTGTTTGAAGTAGGCATTCAAGCATTGGAAAGTGTTTGACTGTAGTGTTATTAAGTTTGTGGCCTTCGAGTGAATATGAAGTTAATTGTTATTGTTGTGTGGTGATTGAGAAAGTGATGATAAGTTTATTGTTATAGATGGTGAAGATTGGTGAGAGAAAATAAATAATTGGGGATGATTGTGATGATTTTGGTATTTGTGATTATAAGTGGTATGGATATTTTATGTTTTTGTGAATTTTTGTATGTTGTGTTAAATTATTAGTATTGTTGGATTTGTGTGTTTGTAGATGGAATTGATGTTTGTAGTATGGTATTGATTTGTTGTGTTGTATTGGTGTAGATTATTATATTAATAATTATAATTTTGTTGAAAAGTTGTAATAAGATATTAGATAATATATATTATTTAAATGTAGTGAAAAAAATTTGGGGTAATTAGGATAGGTATGTGAGATGTATTCTTGGATTTTTTAATATTTAGTGTTTTTGTAGATTTTTGTTTAGTAATAAGTATGTGTGGTTGTGTATTTCTGATATTGTTTAGTTTATGAATTTTTGGTGGTTTAATTAATTGATTTTTATTTTTATGTTTAAGTATTGTTGTGGTGTGTGTTAGATATTTGGGTAGTATTTGTGGTTGATCTTGGGATTTGATAATTTAGTTCTAAATTCATCTGATGTGTGTTATTATGTGGTATTAAATTGTCATATTGTTCTGTTTTGTTTTTGTTTGTTTTTTTGGTGGTCTTCCAGGTGGTCTTCTTTTCTGTCTTGATTAGTTGGTGTATTAGTGATGAATTTGTGTGAGATTTCATTATTCTTGAGATGATATTTCTGATTGAAGTTTTGTTAGGGTATTTTTCATTATTTATATATTATTTGTTGTCTTGTTTATCTGGTATTTGATTTTGTTTTATTTTTTTTAATTGATATGTCAAAAGATATCGTTATATAATTTTATTAGTATCATTTTTATTAATTATTTCAAGTTTATTTGTAGTTTATCTAGTTGGTTTGATGTTTTTGTTTCTTCAAGTTGAATTTCATTATTATTATTTTTGTTAGTTTTGATTCAGTTGATTGTAAGTGTCTATTTGTGAAAAATTGTGGTCTTATCCTTATATAAAGAGTTAATTGATCTTGATCTATTATTTGAGTGGGTATGTTTTCTGGGTCAATATTATCGTTTAATTTTACTTTAAAATTAAAGTATTTAAATCGGTATAGGTGTATATTTAGAAAAATTTGTTATATATATTGTTTGATAAGGTTGAATTAGATTATTAAAGTCTTGTATGTGTACCCAAATAGTGTTTTTGATAATACTGTGATATAATTTTGTAAATTGGATCTACTATTATTAGGGGAATTTTGAGGTGTTTTAACAGAGTTTGAAATCTTGTTTTTGGTGTTCATCATAAAATTCTATAGTATGTATCTATTGTTGGGATGTTCTCCAATATTGCGATATTAAATTTTTTGTTAACTCATCGTATAATAATTCTCTCGAAATTTATAGAGGTTGGTTTTTGTCTGTATGAATATTGATTTTATTGAAAAGAATTTTTGAATGTATTAAAAAGTTTTTTAGGAATGGTGTTGTTAAAGTTAGTATTAATTAATGTAATTTTCTTCGTTCATAGGTTGGTAGGGGGGGGTTCTGTAATATCGCTATTTACTAGATTTAAATATAATATCTGTTGAGTTTACTTTTCTAAAGGTATCTGTTTTTCTATAACGTGTGTTTATTGTTTAATTTCGCAGGTTGGATAGTTAATTTAATATTGTTGGATTTGTTTTTTTCACTGTCTGATTCAATATTTTTTTCTAAAGACGATGGGTTCTATTTTCTGTAAAAGTTATATTTCTATTAAAAATATAATTTTACTTACTTTTTTTGGCATGAAAAAAACTCAGCTGTTTGGAAATGCTATTCTTTTTTATTTAAATGTTTTTAAAATAAAAAAAATCGCTTTGTAGGTTAAAAACTTTTAAACTTAATTGAGAGCTTTAGTCAGCGTGTTCTTTTCCGAGTAGGAGCAGGACCGCATATATTATTATTATTATTATTATTATTATTATTATTATTATTATTATTATTATTTGCAAAGAATTTAATGAAGTACAAAAAAGTTACAAAATACTCAGTACTTTATAAAGTAAGCATGAAAATGCCTTTGGTTTTAAACTCTTTAGATCTTGATTATGACAATATGCTTTGACAATATGAATAAAGTGGGCAGTAATAAATAATTGGATGGTTAGATTATTGTCAGGTCATGTGGCATTAAAGCAACAGTAATTCCAGGTTATGCATTAATCCATGAACTATTAATCCCCAAATCTTAATTTTTACTATCATAATAAAATGTACATGCCAATGATTAGTTATATAATATTTGCTCCTCTGTTTTGGAAGCTTATTAACATTGTTATTTTAATGTTCATTATGAAAATTACGGGATATATCACTGATGGTATGTGAAGATAACACTGTCTCTATTAGATAATTTTTCATCAAAAAAATGACATCCAGATTTCAGCTTAAGATTTACTTTTATTATGTGATATATTCTTCTCTATTTAAAAATCACATATTTGTTCATAGGGCATTTAAATACTGAATGTATTTCTATGCAGATATCCTGCAGATCAAATTTAATAGGCAGACTAGTAAATAATGTGACAGTGTTAGTTATTTATACTGATGACAGTTTTATTAAAGTCAAACTTTTGATACTTTTATTTCTAACCTTATCTTGTTGCTCTTCAAAGAAAGCTCGCTAATCATTAAACATTAAGTGATTTAAATAATAGATACAGATATTTATGTTATTTTTATTTTAAATATAAATCTTTTGCAAATCTGCTATGATAAGATTAAGAGATAACATTTAATATCTTTATTTCAAGGTTGATATTATTGGAATCTCTGATATACCTTGTATTCTTGGTGCTCTAATACATTAAGTATTTTTATTACATGGTGTAATTTTAATAAGTATATCACCATGGATACCAATATTCCACCTATCTACTTAGACATGAATACAATATTTATTATTATTATTTTGCATTTAAAATTAACATAACATCAGCATGTTTTTAAATCTCAAAAATATAACATTGCCTATCTTAGTGTAGTGATCATTGAAACTAATTTCTTTCATAATTATATTATTTCTATATACTATTCTAACAGATTTCTTTAGCTCTACAGTTTAAATGCATTGTTTTCATTTAAACACACTCACACACATATATATATAATATATTACAAAGAAATCAAATCATATGTCACATGACCTAGTTTAACAAGCTTTTATTACAAATGTTATATATAGAGCTTCCAAATAAGCTCTTAAACAAGCTTTGTAAAATATCCCCAACCCCAGACCGGTTTTTGCTATTGGCTTCCTCAGTAAGGTGCTAGGATATTCAACCATTATATTAAAAATTCCAGGACAAGCCCATAAGTAGAAAATCTGAAATTTTCAGGCATTCATATGTCTTTTAATCCAGCTATCTAACTTAAATAGCCATATGGGACTGAACCAAGTTCAGACACACCATATATTAATACTTTTATCAATATAAAATCACCAAAGCTTTAATAGCAAAAAATAAAATGACAAAGAAATCAAGTCATATATCACATGACCTACTTTAACAAGCTTGAATCACAAATGTTATATATATATATATATTGTAACGATCCGGAAAAAGATACTTAACGTAAACTGCACTACAGGGCGCCATCTAGGCATTTGAACCTAGAAAAATTTATAAAGTAGGCAGATACGTCAGTCAAAAAAAATTTTTTTTTTTTTAAATTTTGATTCCGGTCGTTAGCCCATGTCACTAGCTCAGTGGAATAGCAGAGATTTAATAAGATAATCTAAGAGTATATATATAAAAAAGAATAAAGTAAGCCACTGCCAGTAATTAGCATACAAACATTTATTTATGCACATATATATAAGATTTAAAATTATTTTAGTATTAGTTTTACATTTTAACATTTAACATTATTTTTAACTTTGATTTTTGACTTTAATTTACATTTAATTACTATTATATTCTAATTTTACATTTTAATTAAGTTCGCACATATAAATTTATGAAAGCTTGTTTATAATGTTAAATATAGATCGGTTACATAGATTTCACGGTCAAAAACATTTCAAAAGAAACATAAACGATCAAAATACAAAATTATTGATTACTGACAATTGTGGAGGGAAATTTATATGTAACCCAATAGTATTCACCATAAGATACTTGCATTGTCACCAATAACTTAAAAGACATCCGAATAAATACATTTTAGATACTCACCATAAGGTATCATTATTTATCGAATGTCTATATATTTTGATCAAATATGAAAACCCAAATCATACTTAACCGATAACCAATCCATGCAAGCGTCTATAAACAACTTAAATTTAATGCATTTTTATTTAGGGTCAAGTATGAATAGACCACATAGATTTGCATTTGAAAATAAAATATTCTATCCCTATTTAACCTTAGGCTAAAATTCGCAGTCAAACCGGCATCAATTCATCTGATACATCGATGTATTCAATGTAATACGGAATACGGCAGCACCAAAAAGATTAAGAGAAGATATTGACTTTCATTAGATAGGAATATTACTTCTATCCAATGAGAAGAACAATAAAAAAAAAAACTTCATAGAAAGGAACTGCGCTCTGCGTCTTATAATTCCTTCCATAGGCAAAACGGGAGAGTGCGGCGTATGAAGCGATTCTGCCAGTAGCGAATCTCCAACTACATCTACTAACTACATCAATATACCCAATCCATTGACCCAATCTAACAACGACACAAATAACCTAAGATTACCCTCCCCTAATATAACTTTACAAATCTATACAACCATTCACGCCCGACTTAAGTTTAACATTTATATAATTTACCTTAACGGAAAACAGAAATCATAATAAAACTTAAAGAACAATAAATAAATAAATAAATAAATAAATGGAAATGATTTTAAAATATATATAAAAAAAAAAAATACATCAAATAACATTATTAATAAATTAAGTTGGTCAGATAGGATAATATTGCAATCATTTAACTCTGGAAAGTTTAATTTAATGTTCATTATTTCTAAAGTTCTTGGTTTAAAACAGTTCCTCTTTATCCGTTGCTTGCCATGAACGTTAATTCCCACACCGTCCTAAGATTGATATTCTGTTGGCCGATTTATTTATCCATCCGGAGGTTTTTGTTTTAACTGGTCCTCAATGTAGAAAAACGATAGTTCATTTCTCTTTCTTTCCTAGCAAAACTGAAGGGATTGAACGTGCGTCCTTCAATCTCTTCTCCCGCACCTCTGCACTAACATCTATCTGTCACATCGTAATATTTATCATAACTAACCAATAATTTCCAAACTTGTCCTTTTTATATTAATGTGAAGGATTGAATTTACATTACGTCACCGATGCGATGGTCCTTTCGCTGTGGTCCGATTCCATAGGGATTTCTTCTTATTTGCTAACAGTTTCTATTGTTTTCCTATCTGACCGATGTTTTTACATTTAAATGCCCAAGGTTGGTTTACATTTAACTAATTAACAATCATTTCCATTTCTGATTAATTAACCTGTTTTCCAAATCAAAAATATATTTAAAGATAAATTTAAAGATATAATTTTATCTCCAAATCTTTTTACATTTTTGTTTTTAAAATACCTTTTCTATTTTTAATACAGTTTTATTTTAATATTTTTTTTTATCTGTGCGATTTAATATATACGAGTTTAAGATGATATTTAATTTCAATTTTTAATTCTTAAAGAAAATTTTTAAACGCGAACTTTTTAATTTACTTTCATGTTTAATAAATAAATAAAATAAAAAAACAATGTAACGAACATCTGTGCTCGTTACAATATATATATATATTGTGAGAGTACCACACAAGCCTCACCTAAAACAATTTGATCCTTTATGAATTTACATGTGCCTATATCAAATTAACAGATATAAATAACCTACACCTATCTTAAGCTTTTCATATATCAGCTATATACATAAACTAATTAAATATTAAAATAATAATTCTAAAAATTAATTATTATAATATATTTATATGCATACATAAATAAATGTTTCCAACTAATAGTATTTTTTTATTAACCAAAACTTGACACTGACAAAGCTTTAAGTCAACATTGCATTTTATCAGTTGAAACAAAGAAAATAAACGTTTGGAGTTCAATACAAATTGTATTCTTAAACAATAGAGAGCGTGAGCATGATTATGTGATATGCTTTCTGAAATTAATCCAAGTATAAAAACGAACTAATATTGTTATAACAATAATCTTCTATTTAGTTATCATCGGTAAATTTAAATGTGTTCGAATTTAGAACACATTTAAGAAAAAACGAAGATTCACTATTTTAATTACTTTCTTTAAGTAATTAATTTACTTACTTTTAATATTATAAAGAACTAAAAAAATAATCATTTAAATTGACAAGGTTATAAAAGAAATCAATGTCTTCGAAATGAGTTTTCAAAATATATGTTTAAGAAGACAAAAATTTACAAAGATGTTCTCTGGCTAGACAATTTATGCCAGGGATTTCTGCTGATGTTTTAAACCTGAACATGTAAATTTATTCCTACTTAATGCGTAAAATATAATTATTGTAATTCCCATTTAAAAAGCTGCCTTAATAATGGACTATTTTAATGAAGAAGATGTTAAATATTTTACTATGCAAATATTTAAAGGAATGAATATTTGGATGGCCTCTTCGAAGGATGATCAATGAACTTTATCTTTCAACATTCATCATCATTTTATTTTGTCTAAGGAGGGATATACAATCATTATTCTTTCTCATCTTGGATTACTTCATTCTGTACTTTAATAACTCTTAAACTTTATTTCCTTTGTGAATAAATTGTATTTATGTGGAAAAATTATTTCATTTATCAAATTGATCTTAACAGGATAAATGGAGAACTGATAAAATGAACATTTTATTTTATTTATTTAATAAAATGTAGCTGTTGATATTTTGATATATGCTCTGATGAAAGCGACGGTTGACTAAGGTAAAAGTTTTTAAATTATTTTAATTTGGAAGTAAGTTTTATTATATTCCAAATTGAACCTTACCTGACAATTATCGTAATTTCTTTTTAATCAATAACATAATTAATATAAGAATACATTCTATTGTTATTCTAGTGTGAATGGTTGTTATCTGGTGCAAACGTAGAACACACACTGAATCATTTTAATGACACAATACGTAAATTTATAATGTGTGGTGGTATTATTTATTGTACACATGATTTTAAATTATATATATATGTAAATAATTACATTATGGTTTTTTTTTGGATGTTAAATAGTTTATTATTGTATCATATATAAGCACAGATTATAATTCTAAATTTTAATATTTTTAATTATTTACATGATAATATTTTTGTTCCTATTACTGATTAAAATGTGTTAAACTTGATTTTATAATTAAACAGGTCTCGTTTGTTTATTTTATTTAGTCATTTTATAAAACCAATAATTATAAATATACATACTCATATGTTGAATCAACTTAATGATTTAATATTTATAAAAAAGTTATATATAGCTTATACTAAATTTATCATTACTATGGGATATTTGTGGAAATGCCTGAAGAGAGTCAATTGCGATTTCTACTCTGAGCTCGAATTCTGAGAGTAACGAGGTTATTAATAGAGGAGTGGATTGGATTATATTTTAAATCACATCATCCATGGCATTCTATAAGAAGATTCAAAGTCTGAATATAGTTAGATGTGACTTCCTCGAGTCCTGAAAAGGATCGTCCCGTTATAATATATATATATAAAGAGAGAGAGAGAAAGAGAGCTTGCAAATAATCTCTTAACAAGCTTTGCAAAATATTTATATGTCACATGACCTAATTTAACAAAATGTTATACATAGAGCTTGTAAGTAAGCTCTTAACATGCTTTCAAAATATCCTCAATTTCCAGACCAGTTTTTGCTACTGGCTTCCTCAGTGAGGTACTAGGATTTTCAAGCATTAGATTAAAAATTTCAGGTCAAGCCCAGCACTTTATCTAATGGATAACTATTAAGTAGAATATCTGAAATTTTCAGACATTCATATGTCTTCCAATCCAGATATTTAACTTAAATAGTCACATGGCTTTGGCAATTTTATACTGCTAAGATTATTAATATATAGGGTATCTGAACTTGGTTTTAGTCCTATATGGTTATTTAAGTTAGATAGCTGGATTGGAAGACATATGAATGTTTGAAAATTTCAGATTTTCTATTTAATAGTTATCCATTAGATAAAGTACATGACTTGTCCTGGTATTTTTAATCTAATGCTTGAATAACCTAGCACATCACTGAGAAAGGCAGTAATAGAAACTGGTCTGGGAATTGAGCATATTCTGCAAAGTTTAAGAGTTTATTTTCAAGCTCTATATATAACATTTTGTTAAATTAGGTCATGTGACATGGATATTTTGCCAAGCTTGTTAATAGCTTATTTGCAAGCTCTACACATAACATTTGTGATACAAGCTTGTTAAATTATGTCATGTGACATATGATTTGATTTCATTGGAATTTTATTTTTTGCTATTAAGGCATTGATGATTTTATATTGTTAAAGTTATTAACATATGGTGTATTTGAACTTGGTTCAGTCCCTTATGGCTATTTAAGTTAGATAGCTAAATATGAAGACATATGAATGTCTGAAAATTTCAGATTTTCTACTTAATAGTTATCGATTTAGATAAAGTGCTGGGCTTGTTGTGGTATTTTTAGTCTAATGCATGAATATTCTAGCACCTCACTGAGAAAACCAATAGCAGAAATTGGTCTAGGGTTGAGGATATTCTGCAAAACTTGTTAAGAGTTTATTTGCAAGCTCTCTCTCTCTATATATATATATATATATTTGGATATTTTGAAATACGAACTCTAATGTATTTATATATTAATTCACAAGGGGCAGTACTGGATTTCTTAATCATGTGGGATGATTTAATTGCTAATATATATATATTATAACGATCGAAATGTAAGTGAAGATTGAATCTAACCGCAAAAACAATATCTGCAACTACCAGGGCGCCATCTAGGCATTTGAGCCTAGAAAAATTTATAAAGTAGGCAGATACGTGCTGTTAAGATTCCACTTTATTTAAATATTCCGATCGTTGGCCCAAGTCACTAGCTCAGCGGAGACGCAGAGATAAAAATCTATAAATTTTTATATCTTAAATATAAAAGAATAAAAGCCACTGCCAGAAATTAACACATAAAAATATTTATTTACGCACATATAAAATAACATTTAAATTTTGAGGAATAAGTTTAACATTTTAGATTTTTATATTAACTTTTAATTTTACATTTAACTAAGTTTCAATGAGTTTAATATTTTATTTAGATAGTCAAGTATGAATAGACTACATAGATCTGCATTTGAAAAGAAAATATTCTTCCCTGATTTAACCTTAGGCAACAAATTTCGCAACCAAACTGGCGCCAATCCATCTGATACATTCATGTATTCAATGTAGCATGATACGACAACACAAAATACTATACTGTCAGGAAACGTACATCTGAACAATAAGTAGAAATAGAGAAGACATTGACTCTCCACCAACAGGAATGTGACATCTGTTGGCAAGTAGAACAATAAACAAAAAACTCCATAGGAATGGACTGTGGTCTTCTGCCGACTTACAAACCCATCCATAGGCAAACAGAGGGTGTGTGGCATATATCTATAATCCTGCCCGTAGCGGACCTCATACTACATCTACTAATTACACAAATATATCCAATCCATTGAACCAATTCAACTACAAAATGAATAACCTAAGATTACCCTCCCTTAATATAACTTTACAAAACTATATAGCCATTCACGCCTGACTTAAATTTAACATTTAAATACGTTCGCACAAATGCATTTTATAAAATTTGTTTTAAAATGTTGAGTACAGATCAGCTGCACAGATTCCACGGTCAAAAACATTCCAAATTAAACACAACCGATCAAAATACAAAGTCATCGATAAACGTCACTTGCATAGGGAATATACAAATCCCATTAGCATTCATCGTAAGATGCTTGCAGTGATATCGTTGACATATATTCTAATCGAATGTGAAAACCACAACATTATCAACCGCTAACGAATCTATGCAACGTCTATACCCAACCTAAATTTCATCATTTAAAATTTAAACAATAAACAATTTATACAATAAGAAAGAAAAAAAATGGAAATGATTTTTATCAATCGGAAAACATATAAAATTAAACATTATTAATTTGATTTAAAAACTTACAAAAGTCAGATAAGAGTCCGTTTTAACATTTAAGTTGGCTTGTTTATTAATTTGTAAAACTTGACGAAAGTTCTTAATTGATTTCAATAATTGTTCATTTCATATAGCTTATGGTAGAAGAGTCCATGTTCCCGTTGGCAATTCCCACGGAGACTTTCCTGGAAGACCGGTCTGATATTTTGGAGGTAGCATTAGCTGGTTCTGTTCTGGTATCACAGTCTTTGCATTTTTAAAATAAATGAGTGAGGACGGCAAGTGCGTCTTGTCGCTCGACTCACCAAAATCAAGTTGGAAAAACTGACTGGAACTCAATATTTTTTTCTTTTTATAGTCCTCCTATGGATTCCCTGAACAAAAACGTCACTGTTCTGTTTTTTCGTTGTGGTCCGGGCCTTTATTTGCTTCCACTGGTCAAGCTAAAATCTCTTTCTTCTCTTATCTAACTTTTCATCTGACTTTTTAATTACACAGCTTTTAGATAATTAATAAACAATCATTTCCATTTACAGATTACAGGAATTAATTAATACCTGTTTTTATTTTAACTTACGTTATTTTTTTATTAAAATATTTTTATATTTCAATCTTGTATTTTTTTATTAAAAAAAATACGTTCAAATACTTTTTTTTTTGTTTATGAAAAAAATATTTTTAAAGTTTAGCATCTGTGCGAATATATATATATGTTTAACAAACATTTTAATTTTAGCGTTTAGTTTTTTCCTTTTATTTGCGAACTTTTAAGTTTTTATTTTAAATTAATGTAACGACATATTTATATATCGTTACAATATATATATATAATAAAATCTATCAGCAAATAACTATTGACTATAATATGTTGAAAAGGTTTCTTCTTTTCATTGTTATTAGATAGGTAACTGAACAACATTTGTTTTATATTAATCTGTTTATAGGTGATTGCTATTTTTACACATACACACTGCTTATATTTTTGAATTTTCAGTTGTGAATTTCAGCATGGTAGCATAGACATTTGATTCTATTTTTATTTTAAACTGAGCATGCCCAGATCACTCATCTCGTAATTAAAGCTTACATTTTTCATCACCAACTTCTATAGAAAGTGTAACCAAATGCATTGTTCATGGATGCACCCACATATATCAGATAAAGCATTATTTCATAAAATTTATATACTTGATCTAAACATATGATAAACTCCACTTACAACTAAATGCACAATCATATAATTCACAGTATTAAACAGATTTTTTAAAAACTCTCAGTTCATCAATAGATGTGAAAATAAAATTAAAAAAAGAGAAAACTATCAAATGCCCCTTGGGTAGCAGTTCACAGATGTACTATAAGCTTCTCCAATAACAGTTCATATATATGCATGCTCTTTGAATGAGACTTATTTTTTCTACAATTGGAAACTTCCAAACTCTTTTTTTTTTTAATAAATGTAATTCAAAATATTTAATAGTGTAAAATTTATACATAACTCTTAATGGTCTGATGCTACTAAAATTCCACTCGTTAAAATATTAACTTTTAGAATAAATAAATCAAAATAATTGGATTACTTCTATTTAGGTATCATTAAGTAAAAATGCATAAATGGTGATAATCCTAAATATACGTCAGATACAATTTACCTTTGATGCTTTCATTTATTGAGCAATATTGTTTAATAGATTACATCTAGGATAATTCAGATGTAAGTTATATTATTAAATCATAAATTTTAAAAAGTACTTTAATGCATTCACACAGTAAAAAGAGAAACATAAGCATAGTGTCTGTTTTCAAATAATGGACAATATATTCAATTGATTTTAAAATTAATAAAATTATATACAGGTGACAAAAGGTGTGTCAATAACTTTAATCTCATCGAAATTATTTTATTTCTTCCCTGGAAGGGATAAATAGCATAAATAAATTTTATGCACATCCAAGTTATAATTAAATTAATACTATGCATCCAAAACAAAAAAACATATCAATAATGATACCTTCCCTTAATGCAGTGCATTATAATTTTCTATAACTAAACAAACCAATTAGATTGTACATTAGGTTACAGAATTATTGTTTCAAAATGATAGATGAGAATAGTAAACTTTTCTTTTTGTTTAAAAATATTATTAAATGCTTTCTTTTTACCGTAACAGCTACTTGAAGATGTCTATTGGCTATGAGACTTTCAATGTAGGAAGCTACAACTAAAAAATTCAATGAAATAAAATTATTTTTACACCTTTGTTCTCTGTAATTTTTAGCTGAGAAATTTTTAAAAATATTCTACTTGAACTCTCCTTTAGGTTTCCTTACTTTTATTTATTTCCAATATATTCTAATGTATGATTTCCTGAGATATATTATCTTTACTTTAATATATTGTACAGGCTTAAACCTGCATTTATATATGTAATATATGCGGGATTCGAACTCAGACTTTCCCACGACCCACCACTCTCAGTGCCATCTCATATTGCTGACCCACCTGCACACATGTTGAAAAGATAAATAATCAGATTGTAAATATATGTGAGGATAGTAATCTAGACCAACTGATGATTGCTGGTTTAGCATGAAATACATATATTGGAGATTATTTATCTTTTCAACATGTGTGTGATCAGGTGGGTCAGCAATATGAGATGGCACTGAGAATGGTGGGTCATGTGAAAGTCTGAGTTCGAATCCCGCATATCTTTACTTTAATAAAGTCTGGTATACAGCTGATTTGAACATTTTATTTTAACCAAGAGAGACTATCATATTTTTCTTTTAAAATACATCAAAATAAATCATATTAGTAATTAACTTTTCCTTAAAGAGTTATAATTGAGCTCATTATTTATGTATTTGGTGTTATTTTTATAGCTTTTAATCAACTTGCATTTAAGAAAGAGGATTATTCTATATGTTTAATCTTTATAGGCATTTCTTTTAAAAAATGAAGTAATGACAGGATTTCCATTACTGGTTTCCTATTAGTAAAGTAGTATAACATATCAGATTGTCCTGCTTAGTTTGGTACAGTGATAGGATGTCAGACCCTGGATCTCAAGATCTATGTATTGCAGTCCAGCCTGACATTTCTGGTGCGCAAACCTCTTATGGACTTCTGAGCAATAAACCATACAATTATTTTCATTCTTCTTGTTTTGGTGCATTAATAGAGTGGCAGGTTCTGAAGTTTAAGGTCTATAGACCATACCATCTCTGCCATTTCCAACACTTGAACTTCTTATGAACATCTGAGCAATAAAGCTACTCGATATTTCCTATTGTTGCTTATTTGATTTTAAAAACAAGTTTTAAAAGTAAACAATTATTTTAAAGTTATATTAAATTTTCTGACATTTTTCTTGCAAAAATAGACATTTTCCAGAAGAATCTTGATAATAATGAATCACAATTCTTGATTTTCCAGCTAATTATATATGCAAAATGTAAAGATTGTAAGAAAGATATATAGGGGGGGGGGTATAAACATAGTTTTTTATATATAAATCTGTTGTATTAAGTGAAAATAAAATTAATGTTAGTATTTCTGTTTGTAAGATTAATAAATACCATAATTAGAAATTTATAATGTGTTTAATTCAAAGTTACATGTTCATGCATAAATAATCCTATAATTCTTGTTTATCCACACCCATCCACAAAGCAATGACAACCGTATTGTTATGTAGCTAAATATCAAGATATATATAGTATAGGTTAGTAAACATAATTATTTGTTTTGGGTAATTAAGATTTGATTATGACAATAAATTTAATACATATAAATATGCATAACCCTTATCTATTCTTACAATACTTTCATTGTTTTTTAAGAAAAATTTTAAAAAAATCATTAATTTGATAAGGATGTACCTAACTACAATATTTATATTAATAATTTAATGGGATATACTAAATGGAGAAATCTTGTTACATTATTACTTAGTCTTTAGGGCATTAGGGTATAGTGGTTGCTGCAGTTATTGGCCATGGCCATAATCTAAGGTTCAAATTTTAAAAGTATGTGTGTCGATTTGACATTTGTTTTAGCTTGCGTACACTTTTTTAGATTACAAGTCCAAAAACAATACAAGTAACTATCTAATTTTGCTTGTGGAAGAGATATCTAGTTATTGTTATCCTGAAAATAAAAGGTCTTGAAAAATGTCTGATCACATGATTGTCGATGCAATGAGTATAAAAAATAATTATAATGATCTGATACAATCTTGAACTCTGAAGGACGTGTCAAGTTGATTATCTACCATTCATTTGTGCACCGTAACATTTTTAAACTGAGATTAAATATTTCAATTCATTATCACTTAAAAATAGATATTTAAAACAATCATAATTATAATAACCTTTTGTAAAGATTTAGAATTTAAACTGAAAAAATTGCAAAATTTGTGCAATTTGTTGTTTTTACAATTATCTATTAATTTTCAAGGTCTTTTTTATTTTCTTTTGTTTATTGTAATTGAATTATGCATCATTGTATTTAAAATATAAATAATCAACGAACAATTTTGTACTTTAATAGGAAGATAAGCTTTTTATAAATAAACATCTATTATTAGAAATAAAACTCCGTATTATATTTTCTTGATACAAATAAATAAACTTTTCAAGGACTTGTTTTTCTGAAGCATTAGTAAATATGTAAAAGTACAAAAATTAAATTAGACACTAAATTATATTTTGATTATTTAGGCTCAAATATATATACTAGGGAAAGATTAATGGATTTTAAAAATCTATTTAAAAAAATTATTTATATTTATATTATCATCATCATTTCAATCATTATCGATCCATTGCATATTGGTCTTTCAAAGTTTAATGCAGTTTCTCTGATCTCTAACTTCAATTATCCACATTATTCCAGCAAAGTTTTTATTTAATCTATCCATCTCACATGTGGTCTCTTTCTAGGTCTTTAACAATCTCTTGGACTCCAGTTTAAGATTTCATTTGACCTATCTATTATTATCTCTTCTATAATTATGTCCCACTTCAGTCTCTTAATTACTTCAATGATATCAATAAGATTTATTTGTTCTCTTATTCATGTACTTTGTTTTTTATCTAAAATCTCTGTATTGCTCTCCTGTTATGTGTCAATGTATTCATAATCTACCTCGAAGGGGTCACTTTTGATCATTTCTATGAACAAAAATGATTTATGTCAATTTTTGAACAAATATTTTAATTTAAATTATTTATTGTTTGTCTTTTTTTAAAAGTTGGGTTAGTATTATATATAGATTGAAAGCAAGAGACAATTGCAAGAGGTTCGTTAATATTTGAAATATTTAATACTATATTCCAATAAAGTGTTATTTGTATAATGTTATTACATATTCACATTTGCTATGTATCTTAGATGTTTTTTCCTATGTCTATAGTAATATTATATTAAATAAATTATGAAGGCATGTGGAAATGGTTTGCCCTGGTTTGACATAAAATGCATTTTGGAATTTATTTGACTTTTTTTCATATACCCATTATGCATCAAAAACATTTGGGAAAATGGAAGTTTTATGTACGTCAAAGAAGTATTATTGGTATGCATTAGACTATGATCGCAATATTAATAACGTACATTTTTAAAAATAAATCACAATTTATATATGAAGATATTTTTCTTTATAATTAAATTATTGACTGAGCTATAAACTTTTGAATTAAACACAGCTGATGAAGAAATGGAACTGTAAAATCATATTTCCATGTGATTATGTCTTAGTTTTAACTTTCTATAATAAATTTAACTAGAAGTTTGGAAAAGAGTTTGTGTGCAATAAGATTCCATATTTATCTTTTGCAAGACACTTTGTAATATATGGTTTACTTATGAGGTTTAGATATATATATGTAGGGAGGGGGTGCGCGTGCATGTGTTTAATTATAAAATTAGTGACAGTGATAAGACACATATAATGAAAAGAGAGGGCATAGAAAACTAGTCTTACTTCACTTAAAATATATATTTATGCTTGTTTAAAAAAAATGGCTAATAATTTTCTGTCAGACATTTTTTTTATGAATAAGATAGTGATCATAGTTAAATGATTCCAAAAATTATTTAAAAGATTATATTCATCATGTCTTAACTTTTTTGAAAAAATATATTATTTACACATAAAAGATTTAAAACAGGCAAAACTCTCCATACAGTAGTGTCACTCAGTGCCAACCAGAGTAATCAATGATGCCAGAAGGCTTAATCATAAAATCCCTATCTAGTGCCTACTCATCTAATATCCCCAGGCTAGTTTCTGGCTTGTGGTCTTTGTCAGGGTTGCATTAGATACTAAGATCTAGGTGCAGTGCTCTCAGATCCAAAGCTCCTCACTGACGAAGGTCACAAGCCAAAAACTAGTCTGGGGATATTGGATGAGTAGGCACTTGATAGGGATTTTATGCACAAGCCTCTTGGCATCCATTGATTACTCTGGTTGGCATTGAGTGGCACTACAGTATGGAGAGTTTTGCCTGTTTTAATAACAATAATGTGCTAGCATAAGAAATAGTGATCATGTGATGTTTAGTGGTTTAATAAAAGATTTAACATAGAACAGTGGAATATAATTGCCTAACAGAATATTTTAGTTTTAAAAATCCATCAATTTTTCTTCAATTAGTATAATCAAATTAGTCTTATAGTTGTTCAGTTTTTTTTATGATTCCTAAAAAGCTGGTTCTATTTAATTTCCAATATTTTATTTTATCAAATTAATCTATACTTCTTATTATATTTTTACAAATTTTAAATTATTTCTTAAAAATATGAATTTACAAATGAAAATCATTCCTAAAAATAATCTTTCAACTTTACAAATATAGAAAAAAAAAAGATGTAAAAACAATCAGTTTCTGAAATCTGTATGAATTACTGTTTAGATTTCATAAAACTAATAAAGTTGTATGTAAAATTAAATTCTTTAAAATTGACAGAGACCCTCTAAACTCAATTATTGCTATGGCATAATTATTGTTAATGTATTGTTTCTGAGCAATTCATTCCGATTTAAATATGTGAAAAAATAAAATGGTAAAATAACAGAATGATTATTAAGACCTAATAATTTTATAAAAGAATTCATTCATGTTTATTTTCCTACTATTGGTGAATTATGTAAATATCCTCAAATATGAGGGGTAATTACAAATGACTGATAATATCCAATGGAGAGTACTCTCTATTACCTTATAAAATATGATATTGTCTCATCTTAGACTATATAATTTGTATTTGTAAAAACTTATTCAGTAATTCTCTGGACAAAAATTAATCCAAAAATGACTTGTTTTAATAATCTGGCTGGTTTATCATGACTGATAGATCAGATGTAATCCTAACAATAGCAGTAATAATCCAATATATAAAACAAATTGCTTTAATTCTTTTCTAATTTGTAAACATCTGTGATATATTTGTCTGAAAATGTGTGATGATAGTATTTTTAGTTGCAATTATATGTTGAACTATGCATTCGATTGTTGGAAATAGGACAAGGGTTAGTATATATAACACAGTGCTTCATGTGGCATTATTCTTTTCTCTTTTTTAGGTGTTGATAGCCTGACAGGTCATGTACTAGCATGGGAATTGAACCAGAAATTTCTTAAATACTGAATCAAAATGATACTCTAACTAGATTATTCTATTAAAGACAATAGTCAGTAAAAGAATTTTACACTTATCTATGAGGGTCTTCCAGAATTCTCCATAAAGAACAAGATTAATGTATAGGTTCAAAATATTATGAATTATCATATTAGGTTAACTTATGGGGTTATTTGTCATCATAATATAACATATTATTCTATAGGATGTATCTCTATTGCTTGATGATTGTAAGTTTTCAATGAATTTGTTGTAATTTAACAGTCATATTTCTAAGTAAAAATAATCCTTTTTCATAAATGAACATTCAATTAGGCATGTTGATGAGTATAACTTTATTGAAAGAGTAGAACACTGAATAAAAAATAGATTGCTGTTTAATTTAAGTGATTACATGTTAGGAAGTACTATACAGAGATTCCCTGGTAGGAGGTAAAAAAAATTGATCTAAAAATTGTTTTAAATATCTGACTTGATTATCATGTCTGAAGGTTAACATTTCACTTCAAAAATTTAATTCTTTTATTTCTGCCACAATAAATTCTTAAAATTTAGATGAATTTATGTTAAATAATTCATATGAAATTGATTTATATTTTTTTATAATTTTATATAATCTCTTTATATCCATATTTAAATAAATGGTACTTGAGTATTAAAGCTGCGACATGGAGTATGTATTAGACCTATTGTGCCTGTTCACATTCATATCAACCCACTGATAACATTGTAGTCTGATCAAAATAATGTGTACATGGATCTTGTACATGACTTTCTTTGGCAAAAAAAATGTGTACACTGATCTTGTACATGGTATTTTGGCAAGAATTACAAAGTTATCTGGAAGTTGATATGAATTTCAACAGGCCCAGTAAGTCTAATACATGCTCAATGCTACAGGACTAGAAATAAGTAAAAGTAAAAAAATAGTAAAACTTATAACATTAACAAAAAACTTTTAAGAACGACACTTAAAATAAATGCAACTTGTACAACTTTCAACATTAACAAACAACTTTTAAAAACTAACAACTTTTAAGAATGATATTTAAAATAAAATAATAAAATGCAATATTATGGTAATGATGCCATTAATCAAAAAATAGTTACTTTAAATATACACCAAACAGTAAATGATTTTGATTTTTAAGTAATTTGGAACAACTTTAGAAAACTAACAACTTTTAAGAATGCCATTTAAAATAAAAAATAAAATGCATTATTACAATAATGACACCATTAATCAAAAAATGGTTAGTTTAATTACACACAAGAATGATAAATGACTTTGATTTTTAAGTAATTTGGAACAACTTTTAAAAACTAACAACTTTTAACCCCTTTCCAGATTGTTTCAAGTAAACTTGTACACAGCTTTACTCATTCTAAATTTGGTAGTTTTTATGTTACCATAGCGTATTTAGGTGCATTTTAAAGCTTACAAAGTATTGTAAGATGCTGCCCTCTCTTGAATTATTTTGCAAGTAGAAAGTCAATAATATAGGTATTCAAAGCTACAACAAAGAGAGAAGGCAGGCCTTCTTAGATTATGATTGGTTGGTTCTCATCATGAATAAAAGAAGAGCACCTGTCAATAATCCTCAATGCTCCAACTTCTTTGTTTGATTTTGAAAACAAAATAAATGTTTTAGACCATTTTTTGAGTATTTTTTTTTACATATTATAATGTATTTTTATAAAATATGCTAAAAATATAATTATTTTAGAAAAATAGTAAGATTTTAGTAAAAAGTAGTAAGATTTTAGTAAAAAAAATTACTTTTACACTAATATAAATTGAGAAAGAAATCAATGATGTCTGCAGCATTTTCTAATTTGTTATGAACTTCCTTTTAGGTCTTCTGGTATCAAATATTTTTATAATTATAAACATAAATTTATTTTTGAAAAAACTTTTGTTCACTTTCATAATCTGACAAATTATTAATATACTTTTTACAAACAAAACTAAAATGAATATAATATTACAAGATGAATATATTATTACTGCTGATTTTGTGATTGACCAATCAAAAGTTTAGTTTTAACTCACTCAGCCAAATGGAATTTGTACACCTTATTGGTTAAGAATGACATTTAAAATAAAAAATAAAATGCTATATTACAATAATGATGCCATTAATCAAAAAAAAAGTTAGTTTAAATATATACCAAAAAAGCAGTAAATGATTTTGATTTTTAAGTAATTTGGGTAAAAATAGATTAACTATATTCCTATGACACTTACCATTGAATATATAACAGGAATTTATGTGTTAAACCCAAACTTTTTATATTTGGTATTACCACAGAAAATGGTGATCTGCAGTACAAATTTTTGCTCCAAAAATGAAACCACATGTTGCAAAGTATGCTGGGATGATTTTCATAAAACTGCTAATAAACATTGTTTCTTTTTATATAAAAAATTAAACCAAGAACTACAAAAAAATACATATTAATTATTCCCCTTTAACAACTCATTTGCTGCCCTACATAAGCCACCAAACATCCATGTCCCATTGCAATTGCCAATTTTAGTGTTGCAACCTCGGACATTACAACACCATTGCTTCTTGTACAAGCTCATGTTATGTTCATTCAGACAGATTTTCACTGACAGCACTACATCCATTTCACTAGTTGGTAATTTCCAAATATTCATTATTTTTGAATACACAATGAAAAAAAATACAAAAAGTAACTGAAAATGTTGAAGTATTACAAAAAAAAGATCGCATTGAAAAAAAAATCTTGTTGATAAAAAAAAACACATTTTCATGTATACTTACAGGGATTATTTTATTTCAATTTGACATCATCACAACATTACACATTTATTGTGGGTGTGAAAAGGTCTCCTATCTTCCATATGTTGCAGCTTTAGTACTAAAGTACCAAATAAATTAACATTTTTAAATATCATAATGTAATCTATTTTCTTTATCTGATTTATGTAAACAAATTATTTTAAGTTTTTCATAAAACACATCTAAAGATTGTATTTTATTAACAAATATAGTTAATAATAAATTATTTTAACGTTAAAATAATTTAACTATTGGACATAGTCAAAAACCAATATCAGAATTATAATATTCCAAAGAAATATAAATGTCAATCTTTACATAAGTTTGATTCAAAAACAGAAAATCACAAATCACGAATTGTCTTAATTAACATCTATTCATAAAACTTCTATTTATGTCAATAATTTAAAAATTTGTTCCTTTAATATCTATGCCACTTTATGCTTTTTTAAAAAGTTATCTCATGGAGGGGGGGTATTGTTTATTGGAAAATGTTTTTGCATCAAAAAAAATAAAATATTGAATTGTTTATTTTTTTTAAAAATTATTGAAAATAATAGTATTGGGTCATAAACTCAGAAAAATTAGAGTAAAAGTAAAAAGATTAAAACAAAAAAGTATGAAGCACCAATAGTCAGAATAATGGCATATTATGGATTATGTTATAGTAAAGAATCACAATGTATAAAAATCAGTGAGATAAATATTTAGAGGCATATTATTGGGACAGATCATCCATTAGTCACCTATGTTAAAAAGTTGCATTAAGATTAGTTTTAATTCCAGATATATGGATAGGAAATTGGATATTAATTTTTTTTTAAATAAATGCTACCTATTTTAACTGACATTAAACATTAAAATTGATAACTTGTTAATAATTAGAAATTTTAAGTTTTTACTTTGAATGAGGCATGTAATTATGTTAAGATAAAAATATAGTGTTAGGTTCATTAACAGCAACTAAAAAACCTTTCTAAATCTGCTTGGCAATGTAACATAACAATAGTGGTACAAAAGATAAGATAATGAGTTTATTAAAAATGTAATAAAGATATAATCATCATTGGAGGAAATTCTGTGTATTCTATTTTACTGTTTCAATAAATTAAAAGCTTGGGTAATACTAAATTGTAATACCTGTTAAATCAATGTTCACTTGCTACTCTGACAAAACACTCAGACTAGCATCTGTCTTATGGCTTTCATTGGTAAAGATCTTGGATCTAGAACTAAAGCATTGAGGTCTGTTAGATTCCATGCACTTTCTATTCATTAATCCCATTTTAATCTTTTTATTGTCAATCTATCATTTTAGTATTCAATAACTTCCTTACATTTTCAATCCAAACCAAATTGTTTGTATATTCATACAATTCTGACACCAGTTAAATAATTACATATTTTGAGATATTTATTCTTTTATAAGAATAAATTAATAAATATTGATAAAAGAGATTTAATCACATATTTTCAGAATAACACTTGGTTTTATCTAACTAAACCTAATAAAAATAAACAATTAAGACTTTGTTAGCTAGCTTACCAGGAGAACACATGTATATATAAAGCTATCTTTATAAGTGATAACTTCACTTCTTCTTCTACTTTCTTTATATATATTTTACATTGCATTCAATTGTCAACAATGAAAAAATTATATATATATTTCACATTCTGAGCATTACATAAAAAGATCTTTAGGGACTGGACCTTCACAGAGTAATTACATCTCAGATTTTCAAGAATAGAGACATCAACTATATTTATATTTTCAAAATGGCAAACAACATTCTCAAATTGGTCAGCAAAAGTATATTGGGGATTTCTACTGAAGAAATAAATTCTTCTTTGATGTTTGGCAGCAGACTTTTCTAAGTTTGCTGTAACTATCTACTGAACTGCATGCTTGGACATTGCTGGCCATTATCTTCTACCATGAATTAGATTATTGTGATTTTAATATGCAGCTACATAGCACTTGATGGCATATGTTCCCTGATATTTCAACCTTCACTTCATTCAAGTTCACAATAAAAAATCTTTGTCTAAATTTCAATGTTATTTTTCAATTAATATTTCATATTTTAATTGACTTTGTTTTTTTTTTCTATTCTTTTATATATTTCTTTGTCTTTATCAAGTTCATTACTTAAGAGATTACTTTTCCATTAGCTACATTTTATATTAGCTAAAATTATAATATAGCTTTACTAAACATTATTTAAATTTTTCAATTTTTGAATAAAAATCAATTCTTTTACTATGTTAGTTACAAATGTTTTTTTCAACTAACTTACTACTATAATTTTAATAAGTTCATATAAAATCATTTAGTAACCAAAAATTACAATATTGTAGCATTTTTTTTATAAAAAATTTATTTTACCTTATTACAATATTTTATATATGATTTTAAATATTACTTCATTATTATAAAATAATTCTTATAATTATTTCTTTATTTAAACTCCAGCAATAACTTTGGAGATATGCAAAATAACTTTTCATGTCCCCAGTTTTTCTAAACTTATGTTTTATTACTGCTTTATTTGAGCCATTCCCTTCTTATATTTTATGTCAGAATATATGAAAAAAAAAACAATATATTCAATCATTTTATCAACTATTTGTCATATATAATTCAGTAAAATTCCTTCCTCTTCTTTTTTAGACTGAAATGTTTTCAATCAAGAGAGTTTAATTTTTTTATGATTTAAAATTAAATATTTATAAAGCATTATCCATATCATCATTATATATATATATATATCACCTATGTTCCATATTACTTTTACAATGCTTTTTATAACCTAATATGACAATTTTGATTGTCCCAGAAGAAGATTGCTGGGCAATCGAAACGTCATATTAGGTTATAAAAAAGCATTGTAAAAGTAATAAAGAACATAGATGATATTAATATTATATTGATTTGGCTATGTAATATGGAAGCTAAAATTAAGTGTATTATTTCCAGGAGCTTCTATGTAAGAAAAATATAATAGCTAAATAGCTGATGTTTCAGTACAATTTTATGATTTGAGAAAGAAAAAGCTCTGAGAAAAGTACTTGTTACTGTACTTAAACATCAGCTATTTAGCTATTATATTTTATTACATTGAAGCTCCCTGAAATAATACTATGAATTCATCATTTATTTGTGAGAATATTAGAATTTATATATATATACACACAGTTTGTTCTAGTGAAAAGGTGAATGGTGACTGCTTCTCTTTCCAAACTGCATGGTCATCTCTGAATCAATGTGTGTATTATATAGCAACGTAATTTAACTATTTAGCATAAAACCTTTATGTGTGGATCGCAAGTTATGACATGCAATTTGTCAATGTTTTTAATATTTTAACCCTCTATGGAACAATGTTCTATCATTAAATTTTATTTCTAATTTGTTAAAATTGCTACTAAAAGGTTTGAAATGATTCAAACTGTGTATGCCAGTGATGCCATAGCTTCTAAGAATATTTTCAAGTTGTTTGCAAGATCCTGCAATGGCAAAAAAGTATTGAAGATGATTGATGAAGGTAAATAATACATTATTATATCTCGTGTTGTATCTCATGATCCAGTGTAGTATCTTAAACTTTTAGTGGTAAATAGCTAAACTGTAATGCGTGCATTGATTCAGAGATGGCACTGAATAAAACATAGAGAGACAATCAATCATCTTTTCACTTGTTCACAATATATATAAATTAAATACTCCCTAATACTATACTAGTAATGATAAATAAAATAGAAAATATTATAACATTAAAATATTAGCTTAAAAATACAAATTTTTATTAAAATTCTTCCATGAACATGGTTTCATCTATCAAGAAATAGATCTTCTCAAAAGAAATTCAATTAGATACAAACAACACAGAAATAACCTTCCATGCATAATTTACATCAAAAACCAACTACCTTTACTATCAAATGATATCTTCATGAGATAAATAATCTCCATCTAATTATCAGTTTCTTTTACTCTTCTTTTGTGAAAAAGTGAATTAAAGAGTCAAAGAAACTCTTACAGTGAATCTGAAACCATCAATCTAATGAAGACATCCTTAGATGTGAAAAGTAGTTGTTTTTGTATGACATGTGGAAAAGCTATTTTTGTTTTCTGTATATATGTTGTCCTACCTAATGAGAAGATCTATTTGTTTTTTTTTTTGTTTTTTAAAGTGTCATAGCATCGGCCGGGATGCAAACCCACAACCCAAGCAATTGCCTGCAAGTGCAACCACCAATGCAAGACAGGTCTATTTGTTAATAGATAAAACCATGATCATGATAGAATTTTAAAACAAATTATTTTTTACTAATCCACAATTTTCTACATTATACATACAGTATTTAATGTTATTTTAATTTAAATTATAGTTTTTTTTATAAATTTTAAATTGTTTATTTTACATTAAGTTCATTCAACTTCAATTTTTTCATTAATAATAATATTAATAATAATGTAATTAGAACAGATTTGAACTCAGGCTTTTAAACTCCATCATCTATCCACTCCATTTTATACAACCAATACATTAAGTTCAGTATATGCAATATACTTGTTTTAAATAATAATAATGGTAAAACATTCATTAAACAATCATAAACTTTATTATAATCTTCATAACACATGGTTAACAGGTGATAATAATTAAAAATTTAATACTGTAATTAGTTACTATTCTCCAACAAATATTTTAAAAGTTCCTTTTTTTGTCTCTTCTAAACACACTACATCGTTATCCATATGATGTGCTTAGATAGAACAGTTTCTTCTTCACAAACATTCATCGTTTCATTGTCAGCATTCACATGAGTTTTAATAATATCATAACTTGAGTGCACAGAACTCAATGGCAGTTTTACTTAAATAAATAATTGATTATCTCCATAAGAAGTGTGTAAAATACTGGAATGAAGACATCAGATGAATTAGTAGTATGTTTCTTTCTCAACCCAGCCTCCAGGTTTCCTTCTCAAAATATAACGACGAACTTCATCATAGATAAAAATCATTATACTAAATGGCAAAGGAGGAAACCACCAATTCCACCTAAAGGCAAAAACATAGGCAAAAACAAAATCAATCATCATTTTGCATAAAGTCTATAAATATATTAATTTATTAAGGGCAAACAGATGATATAATAATAACGTGAAAGGCTGAAACCTTTGACAGAAGCGCCTTAAAAATGCTTAAATCTCTGCCTTGTGTTTTGACTTGATAGTTTCCTATGCAATCATTATTACATCTGATTGGCTGTCATTTAAGCATTTTTAAGGCGCTTCTGTCAAAGGTTTCAGTCTTTCACGTTATTATAAACACTATAAATAAATTGAAATTTTAAAAAAAGAATTAGATTATATGTAGTCCGCCCACAGTTGAATATTTCACCGTATTAAAACATTTTATTTATAGTACAAAGAAACAGAATAGCTGTGAGCTTTTAAATAAACAGAGATAATATTTTTTAAACGTACAATATATATAATTATAATAATTAAATTAATTTACAATGTGTGTAAAATAAACAGATTTTCAATTCATTATCATTATCACTTTCAATTATTATCAATACACTATAGGATAAAAATCTCAAGTCTAATTCAATTTCTCTAATCCTAGTCCCCTTTTTTCTATCTGACACAGGCCATTTTTTTATTTCATCCAACTATACATTTGGACTCTTTCAAAGTCTTTATAATCATTTTGAATCATTAAAACCTTATCTATCCAACTACTATCAATGCTTTTAGCAATATGTTCAGCCTTGCTCCATTTTAGTTTTTTAATTATTACTGTGATGTCTATAATATGTTTCTTCTCTCATGCATATATTTTGTATTTGACCTTTTCTTGTTACTCTTAGCATACATCTTTTCATACTTCAGTGAGTGGTCTGAAGTTTCTGTAGTACTTTTTTGTTAAGTGTCCAAGTCTCAGATCCATAGTAAGAATTGGTAAAATCCATTTATTAAAAATCTTCCTTTTCAAACATAGAAATTTTTTCTTTTAAAATTAAGATATTTCTACCAAAAGCATTTCACTTAATTTTAATTCTATGATTAATTTTATCCATTGTATTTCTATCTGTATTATTAAGCTGACTGAATATCTCTTCTGAAAAAATCTATTCAACATTAATGTAATTTTTATAGCATCTATTTTTATTCCTATTTTCTTATTTTTATTTAATAATTTCTTGCAACACTTCCTGAAACTCTGAACATATTTGAAAAAGGTTCCACATTATCTACAGTTTACAATTAAAATACTTTTTATATAGCTTTGTCAACAATTTGCCTATTTCTTCTCTATTTCTTTTAAAATATTAATAATAATTCTATCATTTCTTGGAGTTTTTTCTTTCTTTATAAATTTAATTATGAGTCATTTCTTCATTAAACCTAGGAATTTAGAAAATGTAGTAAATGTAGGAGACACTTTGTTTTCTTGTTCATTATTATTATATAATTTTTTAAGACTTCTTCAATACATTTCAAGATGTCATCTCTTTTTTCTTACTGCTAAAATAGCTTTCCTTAGTACTAAGATATTGCTTTACCATTTTATAACTTCTATTCACTTCTATAGCTTTCTTTGCCAATTCACAATTATATTTTTTTATATCATTATTGACTCTTTTTCATACAGCTTTTCAAAACATTAGTTCACTTCTTTCTAACAGATCATTTTAAAAAATTTTCATATTTATTTTTTCAAATATTGACTTGTCTTAATAAAAAAAAATTGGTAAATTATTGTTTGAAGAGTTAATAAAATATTATTTAATTTTATACTGATTTCAGCCAATACTGAACTTTCTGAAAAGTTTATTAATATTCTAAAATAATTTGCAAATTCTAATTTAAATTTATTAGAGTGTTAATGACGTTTAGGAATACCAAATCTTAATATTAATTTCTTAATAGTTTTTGCCTTTGTAGTTTAGCTTAATTGATTACCATTATCAGTATTGAATATAGTAATAACATTGTAATCTTGAAATACATATTTTTCTCTTGGTTAAAATATAGTCCAATTCTGCTGTGCCTTCATTTTGGATGGTTGTAGATCTATTTTTCTTTAATATTTTTCTCAAAGAAATAACTCCACAAATCTGCATTCTCTCATATTTCTATTATTATAGCCAAATTTATTCACATCATTTCATTTTTTGATACCAATTTTAGTATTAAAGTCTACCTGTAAAATCCACTTAATAATTCTCTACAATCTTCATTACAATAACTGTAGGAGCATATGAATCAAAAGTATTTTGTACAGTCAAATAGTAACTCTCTACAATCTTTATTACAATGAGAACTTGTTGGGGCATATGGATTATTTATATTTAGTATCTTCCATTAATTTCCGTAACTAATCTTGCCATTCTGTTACATATACCAATAATCTCTATAATTTTTTTTATTTATGATGTAATTTCACTCTATTTGTGTTTTGTAATAAAATACATGGTCACTTTTTAAACCAGCCAGTCTCTTTATTTTTTCTTCTAACTTCACAAAATCCAATCATATCTCATATAATAGTAGACAGTTCTTCCAATTGATGTAATCTTCCTTCATTTAAAGTGATATGCAGCTGAAATAAAATCTTCATCAAATGGCAGCTTCAATCCAGAATCAAGATATTCTTAGAATCTTACCTTCCCCCACTAAATGGTGCTGCTCTTGTTGTTAATTTTGCAACTTCTAAGGAATAAGAGCCATAATTTTGTTTTGTCAGTTAACACTGTAAATACTTATTTCAAAAAATATCCTTCACACACACATTCATCCTGTCTTCAAGAAAACTCATTTAATATTTTAGTTAAGAACTATCAGACAACTGTGAAGAAACCAATGATATTTTATAATTTTAAATTCAGAGCTAAAAATTCAATAAATTCATCATGCTGAATGATGTATTATGGTAAGCAGCCCATGTTTGTTACTATATGAATAATCACATCATCATCATCATCATCATCATCATCATCATCATCATCATCATCATCATCATCATCATCATCATCATCATCATCATCATCATCATCATCATCATCATCATCATCATCATCATCATCATCATCATCATCATCATCATCATAATAATAATAATAATAATAATAATAATAATAATAATAATAATAATAATAATAATAATAATAATAATAATAATAATAATAATAATAATAATATCTACAATGGCAAGAATGTATGAAGTGGACATTATCAATTGGCTCTGTTTGGTTTCTTTAAGGTTTAAAAAAATCCAAAGAGCTTTCTTTCAATTATCAGCACACATCTTTCTGTAGTGACATATATATTGTAACAGGCACACACGCCGTTACATTATTTATTTTAAAAATTACACATTGAAAAGTTCGCATATAAAAAAATTTTTTAAAGAAATAAAAAAATCGAAAGTTAAAAATCATTTAAACTCTAATATATAAAATCGCACAGATGAAAAAATTATTAAAAGAAAACTTTATTTAAAAAAAAGAAAAAGTTTTAAAACTAAATATTAAGAAAAAGACTTGAAAGATTTAAAGATAAAAAGAATGTACAATAAATTAATTAATGTTATTGTAAAATGGAAATGATTATTTTAATTAGTCCAAGTGAACTAGCCCTTGGGCATTTCAAAATATATAAGACAAGGTCAGATAGAAGAGAAAAAAATAGAAACTAATAGCCAAAAAGAAATCCCTCAGGAAATGGACCAGAACAAAAAGATCATCATCATCATGATGTAATGTCCACTGGATCTGAAAGTTTATTATAAAAGGAAAGGGATGTGATAGGTGAGATGTGTTAAGTCGGAGAGAGTTGAAGGAGAAGGGATTGAAAGACGCACTTTGAATTCCTTCAGTTTTTCTAAAAAAAAATGACATCGTTTTCCATATTGCGGACTACAGGCTATCAAGATCCAGAAATAAAATACCAGCTAAAGTAAAAGACCGTATGAATCAATAAAACGGCCAGCAGCATACCAGTCTCCCCAGGACATCAGGACAATTAACACTGGAACCCAAATGGCAAGCAATGGTTTAAAGATGAACTTTTCTAAACAGTAAGAACTCTAACTAATGAACTTTAATTCTAAAAAGGAAACTTTTCAAGTATGTTAAAACCGTAAGAACATTAGTTAATTAATGAACACTAAGTATAAAACTTTCCCAGTATTTAAATTGTTGCAATAGAAATTCCTATCGAACCAAACTTAATCAGTTATTAATAATTATTTTAATGAACATATTATTATTTTTTTAAAATCATTTCCATTTTTTTTGTTCTTTGAAGTTTTATCATGATTTTTTTTTTTTGTTAAACTAAACTTAATAAATGTTAAATTTAACCTTTTAACCGCTAATTATATTATTGGTTGTATGAGGTAAAAATCAAATCTTTTAATTGGCCAACTCACAAACTGAAGACAAAGCCTATTGTTAAAACATATTCGCCTATAATATTAAATTCAACTCAGATACGTTTATAAAAAGTATATTATTAATTTTTCAGGTTATGAAGAGAACGAAAGTTCTTTCAAAAATAAATTGCTATTTATTTATTCTAAAATATTCAATTTCGGCAACATAAAAGCTATAATATAAACAAAAAGATCGACTTTTACGTTATAGAAAAGTAAATATTTCTTTTTACTACAGCTTCAATATTTTTACAAAAATCTTCGATATTTTTCGAAAATAATTTTGTTTTTTTAGTTTATTTTTTAAAAATTATTTTTAATTTGTCAAATTATACTTTTTTTAATACTTAAATCACATTCGAAATGAAAATCTCAGCGTTTATCTTTATTTTCTTTGATCAGGCGGTTTCTTTGTTTTTTCCAGCCAATCAGAATGTCTTTGTCGGCTGAGAACTGGCTGAGAGCCAATCACCAATAAGCTTCTTTCTTTGTTTAGCTTTAAATGCAGTTTTTTTATTTTTTACTTGTAAAAGAATTCGGAAGAGGGCACCATCTTATAGAGCTTTTAAAAACCTATTTAAAAACATATTGAACGAATATTTTCGTATAAAAACTCGCAGAGTTAGAGTGATGTCAGATGTCTACGAGGAGCCTCGTAAGAGGCGGGAAAAGGGTTAAGTCTGGCATGAATGGTTGCGTAGATTTGCAAAGTTATATTATTTAATTAAAGGAGGGTTAATCTCAGGTTATTTGTTTCATAGTTAAATTGGGTCAATGGATTGGTTATATTGGTGTAATTAGTAAATGTATATGAGGTCCGCTACATGCAGGATCATAATATATGCCACACACACCCTTTTTGCCTATGGAATGGGATAGTAAGATGGAAAATGCAGTCCCTTCCTATGGAGTTTTTTTATATTGCTCTTCTTGTCAGACAGATGTAGTATTCCTGTCTGGATAAGAGTCAATGTCTTCTATATCCAAGTTGTTCAGATGCACATTCCTTACAGTATGGTATTTGTGCTGTCGTATTCATGCTACATTGAATACATCGATATATCAGATAGATTGGCATTGGTTTGACTGCGAACTTTTGGCCTAAGGTTAAATCAGGGATAGAATTTTTTTTTTCAAATGCAATCTATGTAGTCTATTCATACTCGACACTTTAATAAAATATTAAACTCATCTGTGTGAACTTATAAAAGTTAAAACGTAAATTAAATTCTAAAAATGAAGGTTAAAATGTAAGTTAAATTTTAAAGTAAAAGTGATACTAAAATGATTCAAAATTTTATTTATATGTGCATTAATAAATGTTTGTGAGTTAATTACTGGCAGTGGCTTCTTTTATTTTTTGTTAATATTGAAAAATATTTTAAGAATTTATATTTTATAAATCTCTGCATCTCATTGAGCTAGTGACGTGGGCTGACGATCAAAATAAAATATATATAAAAAATATTTTTTACTTACTTACGTATCTGCCTACTATATAAATTCACCAGGTTCAAATAACCTGGTGGTGCCCTGTAATGCAGATATGGTAAGACTCTATTGAATATCTGACCGTTATAATTGGTGCCAAAAAGGGGCATGATGTTTAATAAACCAAGAGTACCCTGAGTAAATTTTTTTTCAAAATGAAATATTTTTATCTATTTACATATAGTCATATACTTTAAATCTTATAAAAGCACAGCCAGAAAGAAATAGCACATATATTAAACACGAGAAAGTATTAATAATTTTAAATTGTACATTTTTAAAAAGAAAAAGTCAAAAGGTTGCAATTAATATTTTTTTTTTGTTAATACATATTACGCTTTAATGTGTATAGGCACGCACAGCCACATAAGTTTATGATTGATTGTAAATGTGGTACCTTACGGTGAGTGCCTTTTGGAAATTTACTTCAGTGAAACCCTATTTAAGCATTTCAATCGATCATAAATAAGTTGGTGGTATTTATAATTGTGCTGCAAATATACATGTATAAACCTATTATCTATTAAAACATATTTACCTCAATGCAACCTTCTTAAATAATTTATATAATTTGCTTATCATGCCATGTG
This sequence comes from Epiperipatus broadwayi, assembly GCA_028023455.1. Taxonomy (NCBI): domain Eukaryota; kingdom Metazoa; phylum Onychophora; class Udeonychophora; order Euonychophora; family Peripatidae; genus Epiperipatus; species Epiperipatus broadwayi. Next base: position 91,394 of record JAQFVV010013098.1, read on the forward strand.
TCTAAAAATGAAATATAGAGAAAATAGAATTCTTGGGGGGAGGAGGCGTAAACATAGATGGTTCATGGGAAAACGATAATCAACATTTTTTTTTGTATATAGTCTTCTTGTAAAAATTACTAACCAAACATCTTTGTAAATGTTTTCGTTAACCATGTACCGTAATTACTAACCCTAAGTAAAAAAAAATTTTTGTTTATTTTTTTTAAGCAAGTTTACTGATATGTTAAACCATTAAGCATCACGTGATCACATCTCCTTTACTAGCACATTAATTGTTGATAAACAGAGCAAAACTCTCCATACAGTATTGCCACCTGTGCTAAACAGAGTAATCAATGGATGCCAGAAGGCTTGTGCATAAATCCTATCATCCAATATCCCCAGACTAGTTTCTGGCTTGTGGCCAGTGCTCTCAGATCCAAAGCTCCTCACTGACGAAGGCCACAAGCCAGAAACTAGTCTGGGGATATTGGATGAGTAGGCATTAGATAGGGATTTTATGCACAAGCCTTCTGGCATCCACTGATTACTCTGTTTAGCACAGGTGGCAATACTGTATAGAGAGTTTTGCTCTGTTTTTACTGATATGTAATGGGCACACATGCCATTACATTATTTATTTTAAAGATTAGACATTGAAAAGTTTGCATATAAAAATTCTTTTTTAAGAAATAAAAAAATCGAAAGTTAAAAATCATCTAAACTCTAATATATAAAATCGCACAGATGAAAAAAATTATTAAAAGAAAACTTTATTTAAAAAAAGAAAATGTTTTAAAACTAAATATTAAAAAAAAAGACTTGAAAGATTTAAAGATAAAAAAATGCACAATAAATTAATTAATGTTATTGTAAAATGGAAATGACTATTTTAATTAGTCCAAGTGAACTAGCCCTTGGGCATTTTAAAATATATAAGAAAAGGTCAGATAGGAGAGAAAAAACAATAGAAACTAACAGCCAATAAAAAAAATCCCTCAGGAAATGGGCCAGAACAAAAAGATCATCATCATCATGACGAAATGTCCACTGGATCCAAAAGTTTATTATAAAAGGAAAGGGATGTGATAGGTGAGATGTGTTAAGTCGGAGAGAGTTGAAGGAGAAGGGATTGAAAAACGCACTTTGAATTCCTTCAATTTTTCTAAAAAAAATGACATCGTTTTCCATATTGCAGACTACAGACTATCAAGATCCAGAAATAAAATACCAGCTAAAGTAAAAGACCTCTGTATGAATCAATAAAATGGCCAGCAGCATACCGGTCCCCAGGACATCAGGCAATTAACACTGGAACCCAAATGGCAAGCAATGGTTTAAAGATGAACTTTTCTAAACAGTAAGAACTCTAACTAATGAACTTTAATTTAAAAAAAGAAACTTTTCCAGTATGTTAAAACCGTAAGAACATTAGTTAATTAATGAACACTAAGTATAAAACTTTCCCAGTATTTAAATTGTTGCAATAGAAGTTCCTATCAGACCAAACTTAATCAGTTATTAATAATTATTTTATTGAATGTATTATTATTTTTTTTAAATCATTTCTATTTTTTTTTTTTTGTTCTTTAAAGTTTTATTATGATTTTTTTTTTTTGTTAAACTAAACTTAATAAAAGTTATATTATTTAATTAAGGGAGAGTTAATCTCAGGTTATTTGTTTTGTAGTTAAATTGGGTCAATGGATTGGATATATTGGTGTAATTAGTAAATGTAGTACGAGGTACGTTACATGCAGGATCGCAATATACGCCGCACACCCCCTTTTTCCTATGAAATGGGATAGTAAGACGGAAAATGCAATCCCTTCCTATGGAGTTTTTTTATTGCTCTTCTTGTCAGACAGATGTAGTATTCCTGCCTGGACGAGAGTCAATGTCTTCTATAATCATGTTGTTCAGATGCACATTCCTGACAGTATGGTATTTGTGCTGTCATATTCATGCTACATTGAATACATTGATATATCAGATAGATTGGTGTTGGTTTGACTGCAAACTTTTGGCCTAAGATTAAATCAGAGATAAAATATTTTCTTTTCAAATGCAATCTATGTAGTCTATTCATACTCAACACTTTAATAAAATATTAAACTCATCAGTGCGATCTTATAAAAGTTAAAACGTAAATTAAATTCTAAAAATGAAGGTTAAAATGTAAGTTAAATTTTAAAGTAAAAGTGATACTAAAATTATTCAAAATTTTATTTATATGTGTGTTAATAAATGTTTGTGTGTTAATTACTGGCAATGGCTTCTTTTATTTTTTGTTAATATTGAAAAATATTTTAAGAATTTATATCTTATAAATCTCTGCGTCTCACTGAGCTAGTGACTTGGGCTGACGATCAAAATAAAATATATAAAAAAATTTTTTTTCTTAACTCATGTATCTGCCTACTATATAAATTCACCAGGTTCAAATAACCTGGTGGCACCCTATAGTGCAGATACGGTAAGACTCTCTTGAATATCCCACCATTATAATATATATATATTGAAATGGTTGAATCTCTGGATTTGCTTTTAATTGTTCTAGAAATTATTTTAGAACTTACATGCAGCCTTTTAAATCATGAAAATTTTTAATTATGTAAAAAATTCAAATATATTTTTAGTTCGAATTTCCTATTAATCTTACTAATCTATTCTTTAAAATTTAACAATTTATTTTCTGAGAATGGACATACATATTCTTTAATTTGATAAATTTTTATGTTGAACAATTTGTAAGAATTGTAATGTTGTATAATAACTTTTTTCACTAACTATTCAAAGCATTGATAACTGTTTCACTCAAAATTATTTACTGTCTAGATCAGTGATTCCCAACCTTTTTTTTTTTTTTTTTGGCCATGTCCCACCTAAGTATCTCTAAAATCCTGATGCAAATGACTATTAACTTTCTCCAGGTAACAATGGAGAGATAAGAAGTAATGGTTATTTAAACAGAAAAGACACTGAAAACAAGATGGCACAGAAAGAAATTATAAAACATTCTTAGCTTAATTTATGAATAATAAGAACAATTACCAAGCTTTCAAATTCACTGTTAATAACTTATTCTTGAATTCCCTCCCTCCTGTATAAATCAGATTTTTCCCTGTGGTATTTGGTATGTGCACCATGTTGAGAATGACTGGTTTAAATTTTTAATCCTTACTGATTAAGCTATTTCTTTTTTTTACGCCAATAGCTCAAATATTTAGATAATTTCTCCCATATAGCTATGGAAAGATGTTTTCTGATTTTTTTGCATAAACTGCAGATAACTTTCAAATGAAAGAAGATTTTATGAACTGGAAAAAGAATTGTTTATTATAAATTCTCTCACTCTCATATCCAATGAGAATTGTTAGGTGTTTTTCTCAGTAAAAGCATAGTTGTCTTGTTGCCTTAGATCACGGTTTTGTTATCATCATAAGTCATTTTAGTATAGGATTTTTTTAATAATATAGATTTTCCCTATATTGCCTTTATTGATTTTTTTTTAATTAAAAAAAAATCTAATGAAACCAGTATACCCAAAAGATATCCCCTTCCTTCTGGTTCAAGTAAAATTTTTGGAATAAAAAGAAAAGTATTTTGTTTGTTTTCAAGATATTTTAGATTATTTTACACACAAACTGATTAATAATTATTTTAAACAAAAAGAAATACACTTATATACTTTTAATTTATTCACTTATCTTTTATTGTTAGAAGTAGAAGTTAATAAACTTGATCAAAATATAAACAAAGTAATCATGGCATGTGTAATGTTATCTGGGAGAATTGATATTGTGTTGAGATCCTTTCAAATATTATAATAATTATGAATAAAATATCAATTTTCAAGCAGAATTTGATCGATTTGTCATAAATCCCCATTTGTTTGTTTTCGTTTAAAGAAGAAAAATTAAAATAAAAACAAATATTTATTTTTTGAGAGCATTTATTTTCATCCTGATCTATGACCATTGTATGATGTAATTCCAAGTCAGTTGTTAAATATTTAAAAAGGTTGAATGTGATTTTTTTAGGAATATTATTCATTTATAAAATTAAATTAAAAAGTAACCAAGTCCTAATTATTGAGTTATTTTCAAAGAAACTTTATTAGTGAAATATATGGCTACAAACTATGATGTTCAGATGATCATGTGACAGCAGGAGCTTCTTACTTGGGAACTAGAACTATCAGTGTTGACACTTTTGTCAAATCTAGATAAAGAGAAAACTTTTTTATGGTTCCATAGAGATAGCATGGCAGAATTGGTAACTTTAGTCACTAAGAATCTTGAAAAGTTTTTATGTATTCTAATAGATAAGCTTAGTAGAGAGAATTTTGTCTTTACTTTGGATTTTTCTGAGGGTTCCAAAGAAAATTGCAAGGGCATTCGATTGTGGGATGTTGAATATCATTTTACATCGAGTGATCCATATGGAATATGTAATGAAGGTTGAGATTCTTATGATGAGAAAATCTCTCCTTAATGCAATCTTTAACGGAGAGGATTTTATAGTAATCAGTTGCTCAATTTTGGGCTATGATTTGCTTCACTGGTCCGAACTTGTGCAGGTTAATATAATGTGCTCAAAGGTCTCATCTTGTCTGTGGCAGATTGGGCAGAAAGGATCTATGTTGTTCAGGAATCTTTTCTGTTGTAAGAACCAGTTGGTGGGCATAGCATTAAGATTCACTTTTATTAAATAGTCCAGGAATTTGGGCCATAATAGTAAAAACTTGAATAATGTTGTGATCTTCTGATTAGACATGCCTAGTTTTGTTTTCATTTAGAAGGGTTGAGGGTTTATTACTGAGTGTGCAATACATATTGTTATCTTTGTTTTAGAGGCATCTGGGTTATTGTTATTAAATTGGTAGAGGTAGGTAATAATCTGATCGATCCAAGAAGTTTTATTTGGAGGTGGCATATCAGCAGGTGAAATTGGACTAGTTATAAGTAAATTGTCATCTTTTTGTGCAAGGTTGAAAACCATTGCAAAATAAAGATTTTTACACAAAAGTAAAAGGTTGAACATTTTCAAAAACTTCCACTAGGTGGAGTAACAAAAATGTCAGAATATTAAAGGATTAAATGGAACATGATTGGATATTGTGAAATTGGAAAAAAAAGTGCAAAGGCAATTACTTATAAAATTAGAAAATATTTGCAAAAAAGTAGCTAACTTTTATTGCCTTTTACATTTTTATATTGAAGAATATTTTAAATAATTATGGTTCAAGCAGTGAGTTTTAAATCAATTCATATTACAAATTACAAAACAGAGCAATCCCCTCCCCCTTTTTTTAATCTCTAGTGCATTACATAAACTTAGTATTATAATTGTTTAGCTTCACACTCATACACACATATATGCATGTATATACATATACAATCTCATCAAATCAAAGTTCAGATAAATATTCTACTTATTATAGCAATTACTGCAAAAAAAAAGTTCCCTTTATTAGCTTTCAAAAATTAACTGTGAAGTTTCATTTTTAAAAATATTTTGAAAAAAATGTTTATCCTATATTGATAAATATACCAAAATATATGTATAAAATTTAAAAAAATATATTAAATTTTCAAAGTTTTAAATAAAAATGACCATTTTTCAAAACAATTTTTTTCATTCTTTTAAGCATTAATAATAAATAAAAACTTATCTTCTCAGCAGATCCTAGCTAATCAAAAATATGCATATAAAAATGTAATATTTACAAAATCTTAGGTACATATTACCCTTGTGCCAATCCTTATGAAATGACTAGCATCTGCCTCAAGTAGCTTGAATTCCATTATTTTTAACGCTACGGTAAAGATTTTGCGCTTTTTTCAAAGGTTAAAAAAAGTTCTGTAAGATGCTGCCCTCTCTTGAATTATTTTACAAGTAAAAAAATCAATAAAAGTGACATCAAAGTATAACAAAAGAAGTAAAATGAATGTTCTTCCTTTTGATTGGCTGTAACCATCAAGTTCAAAGAAAGCCGCTTATCAAAGCCAATCATCAAAACGAAACTCTTTTCTTTCATTTGGAAAGTGATAAACGAATGTTTTAGACCATTTTCAAAGTATTTTTTGACATATTATAAATTATTTTGATAAAATATGCTAAAAATAAAATTATTTTAGAAAAATAGTTAAGACTTTAGCAAAATTATTTACTTATCCACGCAATGTAAAATTGACCAAGAAATCACTGATGTCATCAAAGCTATTTGGTTGGTCAGTAATATTTCTTTTAAATTTGCCACCTTTATCGAATATGTTTAAATTATAAATGAAAATTTATTTTTGAAAAAACTTTCGTTCATTTTCATAACTGGACAAATTATTTATATACTTTTTACAAATGAATCTAAAGTGAATATAATATTAAAAAATGAATATATTTTGACAGTTGAGTTTGTGACTTGACAACAAATAAAAGATTTATGTAATTTTGATTTATATATATATATAATAAAAATAAATACTTACTTAATAGGGAACATCCTCAGACCTTTATCCATTCCAGGACAATAACTTAGGAATATAGCTAACAGAGTCTCAAATATTAAGGCAAAATTTAAATAATGATTTCTGAAAGTAAAATTAATTTTGATTTTATTTTGGTGTAGGATTTATACATACTTTAGATTTAATTATATCTCTCTTAGTTCTTTTTGTCTATTTTTTTTCAATCTCTCTTATTGTTTATATATTATGTAAATATGTGCAAATATATATATATATCCGCCTGTTGGTATTATTAGCATTACAACCATTGTTTTTACTGTAGTCCACCACTTAGCAAAGTAGTAGAGAGATACCATAATAATCTTTATTTTAAAATATTTATTATATATGTATTACATAAAACAGATTTGATTTGCAGCTTGAATTAATTATGTTACTAAACTACAAGGTTAAGAAAGATTGATAATATATTTTAATAGATTGAGTAATAGATTTTATATGTGCACATATTTAATATATATACATAACTTAATTATACCAATTTTCAATCTATAAAATTAATCATACTATCAAATATTTGATCAAAAAATATATTATGTAAAATTATAATTAGTGAAGTGATAGCCAATACAATGCAAGAAAGGAGAATTAGACTATTCCATTCTATTCTGCTGACTTCATTAGAATATTATTCTATTTGTGTTTTGATCTTGCCATGTTGTATGTGCCCATCTAGAAAATGAACTCCAGACTCACTGCAGTTGCCATATCAACAGCCACATGCAGCTAAAGCACCAAAAAAAAAAAAACAAGCTCCTCTCCAACATAATCAACAATGACATTAAATTTTAAGATTAGTATTAGTTAAAATCTGATTAAACCACTAAACATCACATGATCACTATCTCTTATACTAGCACATAATTGTTATTAAACAAGGCTAAACTCTCTTCATACAGTAATGCCACCCTGTGCCAAACAGATTACTCTATTAATTACTCTGGTTAGCACAGGGTGGCGCTACTGTATGGAGAGTTTTGCCTTGTTTAAAATCTGATTGTATAATGAAAGTAGCCTGATTAAATATGAATGTTTATCACAAAGCTATAGTGTGTATCGATTAATTTATCAACTGTCAAAGGAATTAAAGAGATTAAAAGGTTGAAATAGGGATATTTATAATCTATGATACATATATGAAAGGCTGAGATCAATGAAATTAATAAAATTGAAATATAAAAGCAAGTTACACTTTAAGAAATAAATGTGTACAAAAATAAGTTACGTAATGAAGGCATGGAAGATATTAGGCATCTGCCAATTGAATGTAAATGCTTACAAGCAGAAAGGATCCAAATAATGAAATTGAGGAAGAATAAATATAAACAAAGTCATTATACACAAAATGAGTTCTTGGTTTTTATGCTGGGTTTACAAAAAGGTAAGGGGGATCTAGATATAAAGGTCATAGCATGGGCAAAGATGATGTTGTGGAAATGGGATGGAGCAGGATAGAAAAGAATATGAAAAAAATTTACGGTGGTGGATGGAAAGGGAAGGGAAGATAACTAACAAGGTTTCTCTGGGCATAGTGGCAGAGTGATTCCTGACTTCAATAAAGTAGAAGCCATACTGCATCGCATTAATTGAAAGTTTTTAAATTTGAGCTTATAAAATACGTTTTAGGTAATGCACAGATTATTATTTTTTAAGTTTCAGTTGAAAGCTTGACTTGGTTTCTTTCATAGATATAATTATATAAGACACATGCGACATTGGTGTAATTTATTTAGTTTCAGCTGAAGAATTTTAAAATCGAGCTTAATATATTTTAAATAATGCACAGGCGTTTTTTTGTTTCATTTGAAAACTTGCTTTAAGTTGCAATAAAATAAAGTTACTTTACAACTTACTTTAAAATAAAATTGTACATATTAGAGAAAGTTACTTTCCAATATAATTTTGTTAGGCTTTTTTTTAATAAAAAGCGAAAATTAGAATTTCAATACTTATTAACTAGTGAGTTTTTAAAATAAAATTATGGACACATACTAAATAGGATATAACATAACTTATTGCAGAAATATCTAGGATATATATATATATATATATATATATATATATATATATATATATATATATATATATATATATATATAATGAAGATTGCAAGAGTTAGAAGAAGAACTATCTTATATTAAATGGGACATTATTGGACTTTGTGAAGTTAGAAGAAAAGGTGAAGAAACAATTGATTTAAAAAGTGGACATATACTCTACTATAAAGGCACAAATATTGGAAATACAAGTAGAGTAGGATTCATTATAAATAAAAATGGAAGAATAACATTGTGGAGATTGATGGTGTATCAGACAGAGTGGCAAGATTAGTTTTACAACTTAATAGCAGATATCAAATGCAGATAATTCAGGTTTATGCCCCAACAAGTTCTCATAGTGATGAAGTTATAGAAGATTTTTATATGGATGTACAAAAAGCTTTTGATCAGAGTACACAACATTTTAAAATTGTTATGGGAGACTTTAATGCTAGAATTGATAACAAATGAAAGATGAAAATGCTGTAGGTAATTTTGGTTATGGTAATAGAAATGAAAGAGGACAGAGACTTGTGGAGTTTGTAAAAAAAAAAAAAACTTTATATTATGAATTCTTTTTTTGAGAAAAATGTTAAAAGGAAATGGTCATGGAAGCATCCAAATGAAGGTACAGCAGAATTGGATTATATTTTGACTAACAGAAAATACATATTTCAAGATTGTAATGTTCTTAATAAATTTAACACAGGAAGTGATCATCGATTAGTAAGATGTAAGATGCAAAACTAGAGAGACAACAATTATTAAGAAAAACAGTATTTACAGTTGATATTCCTAATCTTCAGAAACATTCTAATGAATTTAAATTAGAACTTACAAATCGGTTTTAAGTATTAGTAGATTTTGAACATGATTCAGATTTGAATGACATTAATAAGAAAATAAGTGATACACTTTTAAAAACTGCAACAAAGATAGCTGGTAGTAAAAAGCAGCAATTGACCAATAAAATTTCTACTGACACTAGAGAATTTATGAAGAAAAGAAGGAATATGAAGATATACAACAATGATGCATTAAAAAAGATTGAATATCTCGAATTTTGTAAAATGGTGCAGAAAAGAGTTGAAAATGATATAAGAAAGTATAATTGTGAACTAGCAAGGAAAGCTGTAGAAGAGAATAAAAGTCTAAAGAGGGTAAAACAACATTTTAGTATTGGTAGGAAATTTATATCTGGAATAAGAAAAAAAGATGGCATTATTACTAAAAAGAGGGATGACATCATGAAATGTGTAGAAGACTTCTATCAAGAATTATATAGTAATAAAGAACAAGTACCTCCTATATCTATTATATCTTCTGAATTGCCCAGAATTTTGAATGAGGAAGTGAGACATGCAATTAAATTTATGAAGAAAGGGAAGGCTCCAGGTAATGATGGAATTATAATTGATATATTAAAAGAAGCAGGTGAAGAAATAGAAAATTTTTTAGCAAAGTTATATACCAAATGTCTAAATGATAAAGATGTACCAGATGATTGGAAGAATGCAGTATTAATATTAATATTTAAAAAAGGTGATAAAGAAAATATTAAAAATTACAGACCTATCAGTCTTTAATCAGTTTTATACAAAATTTTTACTAAGATAATTGCAACTCCTCTACAGAAAACACTGGATTTCCACCAACCAAGAGAACAAGCTGGATTTAAAAGTGGTTTTAGTACAGTAGATCATATCCAGGTGTTGAGAGAAATTATAGAAAGGACAAATGAATATGAGTTGCCATTATGCTTAGGATTTGTAGACTATGAAAAGGCATTTGATTCTATAAACATTTCTTCAGTGATTAAAGCATTGGATCATCAAGGTGTAGATCCAGGATATTGTCATATTTTAAAGAATATTTATAAAAATGCAACAGCAACAATTAGATTACATAATGATGGTAGGAAAATCAACATTGAAAAGGGTGTAAGACAGGATGACTCCATATCTCCAAAACTTTTTACAGCAGTGCTGCAAGAAGTATTTTGTGGATTAAAATGGGAAGCTAAAGGAGTGAAAATAAATGGAGATTATTTAAGTCATTTAGATTTTGCAAATGATGTAGTTGTTTTTGCAAATAATGCTTTAGAGTTACGGGAAATGTTGCAGGAGTTATGAGATAAAAGTAGGAAAGTAGGACTAAAGATAAATGTTAAAAAGACTAAAGTAATGTTTAATAGATTTTCTCAAAATATGAAAATACAGATTGATTATGATGAATTAGAAGAAGTTAACAGATTATTAATACAGATGGAAACATAATGGATGAAATTAATCATAGAATTAAACTTGGTTGGAATGCTTTTGGTAGAAATAACTTGATACTAAAAGGAAATATGCCTATGTGTTTGAAAAGGAAGGTTTTTAATAAATGTGTTTTGCCAGCTCTTACTTATGGATCTGAGACTTGGACACTTAATAGAAGAGCAATACAGAGACTTCAGACCACTCAAAGAAGTATGGAGAGATGCATGTCGGGAGTAACAAGAAGGGATCGAAAACGCAATGCATGGGTAAGAGAACAAACAGGTGTTACTGACTTCATTGAAAAAATTAAAAGACTGAAGTGGAGTTGGGCTGGACATATTATTAGAAGAGATGATAATAGATGGACAATTGAAATTTTAAACTGGATTCCAAGATATTGTAAAAGACCCAGAAAGAGACCACATGTGAGATGGATGGATGAAATAAGAAAGTGTGCAGGGGTGATGTGGAGAAGAGAAGCTAAAGATAGGAAAAGATGGATTGAACTTGGAGAGACCTTCATCCTGCAGTGGATTGATGATGGTTGATGATGATATATATAATATCAAATAATATAAATATAATAAAACAATCCACTAAAATAAAACTACAAAAATTTTAAAAAATGCCTATATAAAATTGAAGATTAATATCCTTTGCTATATCCAGCTTCGGCGTATTCCGTCATCTTAAGCAGCAATACGTTAATATTTAAATATTATAAATAGTACGGATAATGTATTGAATAAACAGTGTAATTGTGTTAATATTCACAATTTATGGAAAGTAGGTAATTCACGTGGGAGCGTTACTGGTGTGAGAGTTTAATAATATTTAAATCTTCAATTTTATATAGGCATTTTTTTAAATTTTTGTAGTTTTATTCTAGTGGATTGATATATATATATGTGTGTGTGTTTATATATATATATATAAACTATTAGTATCAAGTCTATTTAAGTATAATATAATTGGACATTTTTATTTACTGTGCCAATACTAAACCTTAAAAAATAAATAGACGTAAAAAAATTTTTATAATAAATGTTTTTATTTATCATACACTAAAAACCAAAAAAAAAAAAAAAAGAACTATTTCTTCAAACACAATTGGTGTTTTTAGATTGAAATTGAAATAAAAGCATGGGTTAACACCATCCCTATGTTGACCCACCATGCTTTTATTTCATGTTCAATTCATAACCCAATTGTGGTTGGAGAAACATTTTTATCTTTTATTTTTAGTACATAACAAATAAAAACATTTACCATAAAATATTTTTTATCTTTATTTATATTTTAGTTACAAATAAAGAATACTATTTTCTAAATCTCTAATTGCATGTTATTTCAATTGATGTAGATCGATTATCTGAAACAATTCCTTTTTTTTTCCCCAAGTCAATAGTTACCAAAAAAATATTTCAATTTAATACTGATCACAGACTAAGGTCTAGTTATGTTAAATAAACTTGTTTCTTATAAATATTCTTTTATTAATTTTACATAATCATATTTTTGTATATACTACTAGTCTTCTGCATCCATAATTTCTATATCCATTTGTATTATTTCAAGCGGCAGTCATTATGGTTATTCCAAATTAGAAAAACAAAATAATAATATCCAAAAGGATGACCTTGCAATGACTATACAAAGTAATCCATAAACCACAAACACATCTACTTATAAATTATGTTAATCTGTTATTCTATTTGTTTAGTATGTTTTATGCTGCATTTGAATTTCTTCTGCAGCAAACTTTTCTTTCTTAAAGACTTCAATACTTTTTCCAATTGTAATTATCCATTGTATTTTATCATTAGCTATATCTTCTTAATGAAAGATATCAGCAGTGAGCTATTTTAGAGTGATTTTGAGGTAATATTTATAACTTAAGTAGGGTCTGCCTTCCCTATTAACAGCATAAAATCACTGTAAAATAGTTTTAGGAAATTTTGTATAATTCATTTTATTTATATATCCAATCCAATGAAGATGAGATTTTACAATAGTAGTCTTTATAGTATCAAATCCAACAATCTGAAAAAATTACTAGTTGTCAAGCATTGGTGGCCGAGTGGTCAGCACAGCTGCCTTACAATCAGTTGTCCCGGGTTTATGTGCTTGCTTCCCAGCCGATGCTTTGACACATGAAAAAAAAAATATTAGTTGGTCTTGTGATAATATTTTTAGAATTTTTCAGATTCAAAAAATAGTAATTAAAAACAAAATTAGAAATTAATTTTAAAAAAATTAAATTTTCTCATTTTTTTTTTCATGTCATAGCATCGGCCGGGACGCGAACCCACACCCGTCTGCAATCAACTACTTGCTTTGCAAGGCGAGTGCGATGACCTTTCGGCTAACAACGCTTGACAGAATTTTACACTTTACTGTATATTTTGTTTGACTTCAAAGAGTAAAGCGACAGACAAATTATAATTAGTAATCACCACTTAGACATTTTAATTTCATATGCAACTTATAGTTCTAATTTATCTTAACATAACTCTCGATAACTAATCTTAAGATATAAAGCAGGTAAATATCAAATTAAAAAATAATAATTCTATTTTAATTACTAGCAAACAAATTTACAAGTATTCATATACAATATATTTTCATATAATACAATAATATACTTAGGATATGAAAACCTGTAGCACATAAAATAATAATAAAGATCGAACCTAACCTGCAAAAAGTACCTAGGTCTATGGATTTACTATTCAAGCTAGATAATACCTGGATTGGATATTCTTCCTTTTTTATAATGGTCATTCTTCAGAATCCAAGTTCTCCCAAAATAATATGCTTTCTTTTTTATATTAGCTTACTTACATAATGTGGGTTTTTTTCTAATTCTGGAATAATTATTGACTTTTAATTTAATTATCACTTATCTCTTTTTAAATAATCTGTTAATTGCAATCTTTATTCAAAATCTATTTTTAGTAGACTAAAACAGTAACTCTCTTTCTGTTATTAATTTTTCTGTTTGAATGTTTAATTAACCAATTTTTTTGTTAATTTTCAAAATGAATTGAAACTACTAACAGTTTTTTTATTTTTTAAACATAGTAATGTACATCATCATCATCATCATTAACCATTATCAATCTACTGCAGAATGAAGGTCTCTCCAAGTTCAAACCATCTTCTCCGATCTTTAGCTTCTCTTTTCCACATCACCCCTGCACACTTTCTTATTTCATCCATTCATCTCACATGTGGTCTCTTTCTGGACCTTTTACAATCCTTTGGAATCCAGTTTAAGATTTCAATTGTTCATCTATTATCATCTCTTCTAGCAATATGTCCAGCCCAACTCCACTTCAGTTTTTTAATTTTTTCAATGAGGTCAATAACATCTGTTTGTTCTCTTACTCATATATTGCATTTTTGATCTCTTCTTGTTACTCCTAACATGCATCTCTCCATAAATTTCTTTGAATTGTCTGAAGTCTCTGTATTGATTTTCTATTAAATGTCCAAGTCTCAGATCCATAAGTAAGAACTAGTAAAACGCATTTATTAAACACCTTTCTTTTCAAACACATAGGTATATTTCCTTTTAGTATCAAGGTTATTTCTACCAAAAGCACCCCAACCAAGTTTAATTCTATGATTAATTTCATCCATTATGTTTCCATCTGTATTAATAATCTGACCAAGATATTTGTAGCTGTTAATTTCTTCTAACTTATCATAATAAATCTTTATTTTCATATTTTGAGAAAATCCATTGAACATTACTTTAGTCTTTTTAACATTTATCTTTTGTCCTACTTTCCTAATTTGCAACATTTCTTGCAGCTCTAAAGCATTATTTGCAAAAACAACTACATCATCTGCAAAATCTAAATGAATTGAATAATCTCCATTTACTTTCACTCCTTTAGATTCCCATTTAATCCACAAAATACTTCTTGTAGCACTGTTGTAAAAAGTTTTGGAGATGTGGAGTTTTGGAGATATGTACATACACCAAAATATATTTGTGTACATTTTACATGCTTTCATCATGTGTATCCATGAGTATACACAACTACATATATATATTGTGCCAATGCCAAATTGGCACATGTATATAAAATAATTTTGTCTAAAAAAATTATTAAAATCTTTCATAAAAGAGAGTGAAATAAAAGTTATAAAAATCGGAAGTTTCTTTAAATGTAAATGCAGTTTGTTTTCGTGAAAATAAGATTTAAAAATCAGAGAGTTCTTAAAAATAAAACTTACAATTAAAGGGGAGAGGGGGAGTTTTGTTTAGAAAAGATAAAACTAAGAGTTCATAAAAGTTAAAGAGTATTATTATTATAAATTAAAAGTTTAAAAAAAATATTAAAAATCTCTTTTCATTCCAGTTTATTATAATAAATTATATATGTGCGTGCGAATGTAAACAAAAGTATGCATGTTAGAATAATATAAAAAAGAAAAATATATATAAATGAAAGTTAAAAAAAAAAATTATATTTGGAAAACACAGCGATGGCTATTAAGTTAAATAAAGACAACACGTTTATGAAAATAAATATTGAAATGAAATGTATTTAAAAACACAATGGTGAGCTACTAATTAAGGATATAAAAACAACACGTTTTGAGATAGCTAATTAATCAATCGTCAAAAACACGTTGTCATAGGATTAATCTAAAGGAATTTCGACAACACCTATTGCACATTTGCCGGAGGATATTAAAACAAAAACACTTCGCAGATATAAATAGACTTTTTTTTTTTTTATCGGACATTCAGTAGGAGTTTGCAGTTTCAGTCTAGTTTTGCAGTGGCAGTTTACAGAAATGCAGTGCTGAAAAGCTTTTGGAAATATACGCTTGTGCTCCAGCCTTTTTAGTCCAACAAGATCATCAAAACCTGCCTGAGAAATAATGTCTGCATAACAACACAGAAATCCTCCGTCAAGCGTTCAACTGTCTTCAAAATAAAACAAATGGATTCGCATAAACATCTCTTCAAGAAAGGTCCAAATCTAACCGGTTAGATATAATCCATCAAAAGCAGCAGAAGTAGCCAATGACAAGAAAAAAAATCCTAGGTATATGTTTTATTATTATCATTTACACGTAGTAGTCACCACTGTAATCCGTAAATATTCAAGATTCAAATTATATGAACTCTATCATACATAAATGCTATAAACGCTTTATTATTATGTTTGCGAATGTGAGATAATTTAAAATATCAAAGATTATTTTTGCTTTTTTCATAAAATATACTATCATGTGTTAATTTAAAAATGTGCGTGTGTTAAAATTGGATTTATAAAATGTTTATAATGCGTTTATGTTAGTTAGTAAATTATCTTTAAACTTAAGTAATGTTGATTAAAATAAATTGTCTTTAAATTTAAACTTTATCTGTCGGTCAATTCTTTTTATCAATCTCTTCATACCAATATTTTATTACTGATTAAAATTAGACTGGGCTAGTTAAGGGAATTGTTTCGAGCGCTTGATTATGAGCCTACTGCCCGAATATGTTAGTCTTCAGACTAGATGGCGCCCCGGGGTTTACCCTGAAACAAATAAAGTATTTGGATAGTAGGGGTTTGAATCTAGCAGCCGAGATGGGCCATTGTTGATAGTTAAAGCTATCAATAAGATCTCCCATTTTGCTCGAACGTGCCGGTTCGTTCACGTAACCTTTATAAGATTATAAATGTATTATGAAGGAGTTTGAAACCGGCCAAAACTTATATATGCGTATAAGTAGGTGGTTTCAGCGGTTCGACCCGGTACAATATATATTGTGCCATTACAATTTAGTCACTAGCTAAATTTATAGTAATGTGCATGTAGAAAAGGTAAACCAAAAATCATCATCACAATTTTATATAACCATAAAAGAAGCTATAGGGCATCCAAGTTCAAACCCTACAAGGTCCAGTTCTAAAATCTTTAAACAGAGAAAGAATGGGTCAACAATTACATGCTTTACTTGTTTGTGTGTTGATAGAAAGGTAATACACACATTTAAACTATTTAATATTTAATTTTTCTTTAAAAAGCAAAGTTATAATGCATACATATAGGCAATGTATGTGTAAATTATTTAATTGTTTTATATTTCAAATATTCAACATTTTAACTTTCTTTAAAACTAAGCTATGCTTGATCAATTCTAACATTTTATTCTATACTTCTATTTTGCTTTTCTTTAATTATAAGTGGGATTTAAAAGTTACAGATTTAATTAAATAATTGGGTTATAATTACTAAGCTAGCAATTATATTATTTAAGGTTAGTTTATGAATGATTTGAAAGAATGAAGGATGTGTGTACATTACATACAAAATTTTACATTTCCTAAATATTGAAAGAAAAGGAAGTATTAAATCTGTTAAATTATTTTTTTTGTACAATTGTTTGTTAAAAGAGGAAATCTGTTTAATCAGATATCAATCTTTGTAGCAATTTTTTTTTTGTAAATAATTGTTTTTCACTTTGGAAGCTTATAATGGGTCAGAACTATAATTTTTGAAATTGTCTTATCAAGATCTAAAGAAGGAAGCTCAAAGATTTGAAGTGTTACCTGGATGTTAAAAGAAAAAAAAAGAAAAGAAAGGAAATAAGGATTGAGTCTATTTTTTTTTTAAAACAAAAGTGTCTGGAAAAAGGATTAAACTTTTCAGTTGAAAAATACTTTGGTTGAAAATAAATTAGAGATCTAATTAAAACAAATTTGTCCAAAAATAGCAAGTGATGCTATCTCTGATTGGTTAAGGTAGCTAAAAATTGGATATAAAAAACTGTCTTGAATTATTATGATTGTGATTGATTCAGATTATTAAACTATCAAATTTGAATGTTGAAAATATAAGAAATGGCAGGCTAGAAAAATTATATGTATATCCCATTTGCCGGACCATCTGGGGAAGCTGCACATCACATAGGAAAGAAAAGATGTTGTGTCTAAAATAATATTCTACACCTTTCAACTGACCAGATAAATAAGATGTTTTTAATAGAAGGAAGAAAGCATTCACCTGCATTCAAAGAAGATGAATTAATCTACTGATAAATATTAATCATCAAGTCCAATTAATTGTTACAACAACTGATTTTAAACTCAAGAAAATTTACAAAGGGGAAAACAACTGTTGTATTTCATCCACATGCTTGACAGGAAGAGAAGAAAATTTAATATAATGATTTCCAAATTGTCCACTAAAGCAAATAACCACAATAGAGTCATCATCACCAAATAGTTATACACCTCAAGAAAGAGATTGTTCCCACATAAAACGGAAATAATAGCTGCAGAAATATAGACATTATACAAGACAAGTTAGAACCCTGGAAATTCGCCACAAACAAAAGATCGGTAATATGACTTTTTATATCTATTTTCTTTATGATATCAGTCTTAAGAAACATTTTAGCGATAAAGTGGTATATTTTATTTAAAGAACCTTTAAAGACTATTCAGATCGATTAAAACAAGAATGTCTTACTAAAAATAACTTTGAGCTTCATAAATGATCTTGAATGTATGAAAATTATTTGTTTATTAATTTTACAGTTATGAAAAATATTAATGTGTAAAACAAATTTTTTTTTTTATGGTATTATGATTTTAGTTTTAACTAATATATTATTATTTTGGTTTTAAATAATATTTTGTTATCATGGGATAAAACACGCACATACATAATGATATTTTATATGTGTATAATTGCGATTGAATGTGGAGTAACAATTAGTGTTAGAATATTAGATTAGTTTGTTTCATTAAGTATAGCATTTCAGAGGTAGAAGAGAGGGGGGAGAAAATAATTTAAAACTTATTTCTAAAACTTGCTCTTTCAATTCTACTAACATTTTTTTTTACATTCCATTTACATGTTGGATTTTTAAAGTATGTGTGCTAATGAGCAGATAATATTTGTTTTTTTTTTTTGAAATACTTTTCTCATGGAGTGAAAATCATGGTCAATGTGACGTCCAACTTAATACAAAATACATTTGAAGGGAAAGGGGGAAGAACTTAAAATTAATCTGAGGATTGTAATATAATCAATTATTATTATTATTATTCATGTCAATTTTCATATTTATCTAGAAATTTTTATGTATATGTTAGAAATGTAGTAATAAATATTAGTTTGTTTTATTAAACGAGGCGTATATATTTCATTAAGTGTAGTCTTGGTTAAGTGTGATTATTCATCATCATCAATGGTTGAATATTAGTTATTTAAGATATAAGTAAATATGCTAAAATTAAGCAATAATTAGGAATTTCTTTATAAAAATTAGTTTATGTTTAGGCTTAGTCCTAGAGCTGTAATTGAAACCTTTGTCATTATCGTTATTATTATCATCATCATCATCGTCATCAACGTTTTAATTAATGAGCTGTTTAACTGTTTAAAGGCCATAAATAAATATTGATTTTATAATATTTAGTGATCTCTTAGTATTATTATAACCACATCCCATCATCTATTTCATGCAAGGATGAGTGAATTGCCATCCTAAATTAGTTATATATAATCTGAGCTAGTGAACTTATAAAAATATTGAAACACATTTGTTATGTTAAGATCTGAGAAATGATTTATGTTCAATGAACTCCACTGTGGTTTAAAGATGTTTTACTTTTACCTAACTATTAGTACTTCTAGTGATATGGCTCAAAAAGCAAAATCTCTCATTTTTATTAGAAATAAAGTACCAAAAAGGGATTCAAACCCGGTACATGTGAAAGGTTATCAGATATAACCGTGTCTAGATTCAGATAATCTAGTGGCGCCCTGCTAGACCATATTCACTTAGTATTTGTATAAACATGCACTTAACATCAAACCAAGAAATGAAAGTGGATAAAACCTACTGCCTGTATACCTGAGTTATATTTTATTGAATTACTAGTGTACTCACTTCACGTGATTTCCATATAATACTGGTTATTAACAATTTCCCCATAATTCTTGATAGTGATATTTGGACTCCTTTACTCAGGTATGGTAATATCTTTTGAACGATCATTTATTAGGTTACAATATATATGAGTTAAAAATACATATCACAATATGCTTTACTATTATCCATTGAATGGCTATAAACTTGAAATTAAACCATTAAGCACCACATGATCACCATCTCTTATACTAGCACATAATTGTTTATAAACAAGACAAAACTCTCCATACAGTAGTGCCACCCTCTGCCAACCAGAGTAATCAATGGATGCCAAAAGGCTTGTGCATAAAATCCCTATCTAATGCCTACTCATCCAATATCCCCAGACTAGTTTCTGGTGTGTGGCCTTTGTCAGTGAAGGTTGCATTAGATCTTAAGATCTAGGTGCAGTGCTCTCAGATGCAAAGCTTCTCACTGACGAAGGCCACAAGCCAGAAACTAATCTGGGGATATTTGATGAGTAGGCATTCGATAGGGATTTTATGCACAAGCCTTCTGGCATCCATTGATTACCCTGGTTGGCACAGGGTGGCACTACTGTATGGAGAGTTTTGCATTGTTTATAAACTTGAAATTACTAACAATGGAGGTTGCTATATTCTTTATGTATATCTTATAGCAATAAATTATTATTTTAAAACACCTGATATTAGAATAATGAGAGAGATAAGTAATGGACAATTAATAATAAGTAAATTATTGTTCACTCCTTGTAAATTGTTTTTAAGCATGCTATTTTAAGATATGTGTACATGTGTTTCAATAATAATTTTAAAAACTTACTTCATTCCTTGGTGAACAATGGAGTTTTTTCTAGTTTTACAGATGATTAAATCCGCCCACTGTACGATCACAATAGAAATGAAAAAAGCTGTATGACAGGTATATTCTAATTTTTTTCTCTGCTCATATGTCTGAAATAATAGAATGCAAAAAATATAGAATCTATGTAGAATATATTGTTTAGCTAGGGAATAGAAATAATAATAAAACAACTAAAAATTATAATTTTTTTTTAAAATCCCCAAAAAGAAAATGTCAGATAACTGATAAAGCTACAAAAACTTATTTTAGTATACGGGAGCTATTTAAGGCACATTGCTAGGAAAAAACTTTCCCAGATTTTCTCTAGAGAAATAAATAGAGAAAATGATTTTTTTTATTAAGTTAAGTTGTAAGTTGATTATGGATTGATTTGTTTGTTTTATCTGTGAACTAGAATATATATCTATGAAATATAGTTCTATAAAATAAAAGTTATCTTAAATTGTATTATTTACTTTTATGAATTATAATAGTTATTAAGCTTTTTTTTATTAGTTTTGTATATTAATAGCTTTGTGAATTATATGCCTTTTTTTTAATTTTTCTTTGAATTTTAAAAGGAATCAGTGAAATCTCAGAAATTTAAAGTCAGATATTATCTTATATTTAAGGTACTGATTCGTGGAACAATTAAGTTGAAATACATTACTATAGTAAATCACAAATCACATTCCTGAAGAAACATTTTTAAAGAAATTTTCAAATATAAAGCCCTCTTTCTTGTACCTTTATCTGATTAATGGATTACAATTGGTATAAGAAGGTGAAAATGGCTTGCAAATTTTTTAAAAATATATTATTTAGGATTATTCTTGTAAATTATTGTAGAGTAATGTATTCAGATTTGGCTGATCTATGAATAAGTTTATACTTTAACCTTACATATTTTGTATCCATATACACCTGGGTCTTGTTTTACACGGATTTATTTAACGCAATTTTGAAGTTACACGATTCATGTTTCCTCTTAATATTTTTGTATGCGGTTTTCTTTTATGCATTAACACTGTATTAGATCGGAAGTTGAACTCCGATAATGTGCTATTACTTTAAATAATAAATTTTGTGCACTTATGTCATATTTCAAGTAATAGCACATTATTGGAATTCGACTTTCATCTTCATAATTTCAATATTTTCAGTACTTTATAATAGTAAGATTTTATGCAATAATGAAATCAAAATCATGATTTCCACATTTTATGTACACACATTAAATTTTACAAGATTGTAATGTAAATTTGTTCAAACATTGTGTGTGTTAATTTTGCATTTTAAATCACATTCTGTTTTTGATTTTTAAAAAAGAACATAATTAATTATTAATCATTTAGTGTCCGCATGTTTATTTTTAAAAGGTGAGTAATAGCAGTGGGCACAATTAAATTTGACAATTAAAAATTAAAATCTGATTTTTAATTGTAATTAACAATTTAAATATTACTTAAGGTGACCTGAAATTAATGTGATGTGAAACAAAATTTGATTTTTAAACGGAATTGAAAATTAAAAAATTAAAGACAAAAATAAGAATTTCATTTTTAGTTATTAGTTTTAATTAAATTTTTCCTAGCAGTGTAGAAAAAAATAATGAAACAGAAGTGGAACCTGTTCCTTTCACTCCAAAAATGATTCGAGAAGGTCTTCAACTTTCTAATCAGTTGGAAAATTATTTTCTTATTAATGACACTAATCACAAATGTGCTCTTAAATTCCAATGAGAGCTAAATGGTTGTATGTCTGGATATCGTGAGCTTCATAAACAATTAATAAAATCATCATCTGAAAGATTAATTACTAATTACATTGTCACCAGAAAACCATTAACACAACATGAGAGTGAAGTTGGCGCTAGTTGTATGTCCTCTTGTGAAGAATCTGATTTTTTACCAGTTTGCAAACAAACCTGTTTATTGGCAAATAGTGATAATAATTAAAACGTGTATAAAAAAATGTAAATTACTGTACTGTAAATTATGCATAAAAATATATTGTTTTGAATAAAATTAAATATTATAGTTAAAAAAAGTTTGTCTTGTATCAATTTTTTTCAAATTTAAAATTTTTTATTAGTCATATTTTATTTCCTTATTTTTTGCGTGCAAATTTTAAAGTAATTTTATGTTGGTGCTTTGCTTTTATGCGATTTTTGAAAAATCACAGTCTGTATCCCCCCTTTTTCAAGGTAAGTTACGTCTATTTTTGTGCGATTTCTTTTGCGCGTGTTTTCTGAGGAACCTATCTATCGCGTAAAACGAGACCCAAGTGTAAAACAAATGTGAAACAAATTCCATTACCCTCTAAAGCGGTATTAAATTTTTAATATTTAATTGTTATCTAATGTAAGCATGTTTCAGTTAGAGCATAGCCTCATGGGGTATGCTAGAGATCTTTGCTTATTATATTAAAATAATGACCAATTCATGTAAGATTTAAAATGTGATTATAATACAGTAAATATTATATTAATATTTTAAATATGATACTAAATTGTAATCATGTATCTACATGATCACAATTTAAAAATTAAAATATATTCCACTGAACTAGTTAAAAGTAAAATTCTGACTATTATTCTGACATGGTCAGCAGATATTTAAATCTACAGCATACTTGATGAAGCCAAATTGTAATTAAAACATGTAATATGAGACTTTTGTCTATTTATTTTATGTTAGGTGGTAGTTGGTGCAATTAAAATTTACATTTGCACTAAATTGTGCTTCTAATTTATTACTTTGTTAGTCAATAAATTAATTAATATCCATATTCATAAACTAAGTATCCAAATAACAAATAATAAAAATTTCAACTTTTTTATCATTTTGAATACATTCCCAAAGCATATTAATAATTTGTATAATGATTCCAATATAACTGAAATAAAACAACTATATAAAAATAAATATTTTCTTTATTATTATTAAACCGGTTTTGACTCTATATTAGAGCCTTTTCAAAATATCGATTCAATAATAAGAAAGTATTTATTTTTATTTAGTTGTTTTATTTCAATTGTGTTGGAATCATTATTAATTATTTGAAAACAACATTATGGAGAAATTTATGTTTGTTCATTGTTAATTATAATAATTTGTATTTATAAATTATTAAAAATAAAAACTATTTCAACGTAAGGATTAATTTTCTACTTCTTTTTCTATGTATTGGTTTCTACTTTAACATAACACTTTATCAATACTTTTATTTATATCAAACTAACAGTTTCGACTGAGAGCTCTGATAATGACTGCAGGACAGTCAAAACTGTTAGTTTGATATAAATAAAAGTATTGATAAAGTGTTTAAGAAAGCTGTAAATGGTATCATATGGATTAATATGAGTATTTTTTTACATAATTGTAAACTAGGTAGATTATTTACTTATAGATCTGTCACATGAGACATATGATGATTCTGTTTAAATACCTCTCATTTTTTATTCTGAGTTTTACATACTGTTTTAAATCATCCAAAAATCCTTTTTTATTCATACATTTTATAGGTGCCACTTTTGTATTTTACTACTTCAAATTCAGATTTTGTAGGGTCAGGATTAAGAAATTGTTACCCTAATATAAGCTGAGCATCGATTGTATATATGTGTAGGAGATTATGATTTGGCCCAACTGATGAGTAATGGTTCTGCATGAAATACCTATATTGGAAATCAATTTTTTTACAATTGTGTGGTCATATATATTGCTTGGTTGAGATGAAGTGGAGGATGAATATAGACTGAAAATCCTAAGTTCAAATCCCTGTATTTACTATAAATATTTTACTATATTGGATTCAATAAATATTTTGCCAAGTAGGTATTGTACCATATTAATAAAGACATTACAATTAGCCAAATAATTATGTGTTATCAAGGTACTAATATTAAAACAACACACAATTTTAAACAATAAAATATTAAGTTACTTTACTTTTGCCAATGAAAAATATGTCTGTTTAATTTGAAAAACACATATAATTCTGTAATTCTTTTATCTGCTTACTGATAATTAGTTGTCTGAACTTTAATATATTTTTAACTTAGTATGCTATGCTAATATATAGCACTACATGCATTACTCTTATATAAATTTCTACAGACTTCTATTTTAAATAGTCTAGTTTGGCTGCATGTCACATGATCTCTTCCAAGTAGATAATCTTAATATCTAATCAGAGAGGTGTGGAGCATACATATTTTTTCTATAATTCTGAAAAAAAAAAAGAAATACTTATACCTAACTGAAGAGCTAATGAACCAATAAGTCAATAAAAATGGCCAATAAGTCTTGCATTGGTGGTCGAGAGGTCAGCGCCACTGCCTTGCACTTGCAGGCAGTTGCCCGGGTTGCGGGTTCGCGTCCCGGCCGATGCTATGACACTTAAAAAAAAATGGCCAATAAATACTCAAAGAATATTTAATATTTATCAGGAACTATTTCAATTCGACCACTAATTTTTAGACACTTAAAATTTGGAAATAATTTTTTTCTCTTTGTTTTGGCATCAATTGAGTTGATAAAATGTCAATCTATTTTACCTACTCCCACACACTGATATTGGACTTTTTTTTTTTAATTAATTAAGTATAAATTAACACTAATTTTCAAAAAACAATATGACAGACATAGTCTTGCGTTGTTAGCCGAGAGGTATCGCAACCGCCATGCAAGCAAGTAGTTGGTTGTAGACGGGTGTGGGTTCGCGTCCCGGCAGATGCTATGACATATGAAAAAAAAAAAACAATATGACAGACATTCTATTTAGCTAGAAGCATTTATACAAAAATAGTACAACTAATTCTTTTTCTTCAAAATTATAGAATAGTAAAAGTAATAGAAAACGTATTTAAAAACTGATTTATTTATTTTTCCAAATGAAAAAAAAAACATCTTTTTTTTTTTTAATTTTAAAAAGTAAACTGACTTTAATTCCTCTTTTGTCTAGTTTTAGTTTTAATATTTTTAATGTGACTATATAATTCCAAATATATAGATATATCTTGCCAACTACGTAAATTTATATAACCATTTATAATTTCCCATTACCATTATAATTGCATTCAAATTAAGGAAAGAAAATATTTTATTAATTACATAACCATTCTTATTTAATTCGCAAATATTTCTAAAAAAAAAAATAATTACTTAAAATCGGCATTAATATAATAAAACCAAAACTTTTAATTGTATATTTTTAATATTTAGTTTTGACTGATCATTATGCAAATTGAAATTGTTTGTATTTAAAATAAATCCTCCAACAAACATGGAAAATGTTTTGCTTGGTTAATAAATAATTCAGGCTATAGACAAAATTAGTTCCAATAGTTCCCTCTTCATCTTCTTTTTGACTCAATAATGACATAAAAGAAAAGTTTAATTAAACAGAAAAAAATTATATGAAATATATTTAGAAATATTATCATCTTCTAAAAACTGCATATTAATTAATAATGTTTAATTACATTATAATTGTTATTGCTGACTCATTCCACGTTTACACTTTTGCGGAAGTATCCTGTTTTTTAACATATTTCTCTGTCAGATATCAGAAAAGAAGCTGCCTCACAGAAAATGAATAAAAAAAGCTGTTAAATGGATCAGACTCACCAATAATTCAAAATATAGTTTCATCATTTAAGACAATCATCTTAAAGCAAAGTTTCCTTTTTGGACGTTCAAACAAAAATCAATAGACAAAGCATAATGGCATAAAAAGTGTAATTTTTATCAATTTCCAAGAAATTTTTTTCTCATATACAATAATAAAGCCAACTGAATTTAATATTATTTAACAAATAAAAGATGAAAGTGCTGTAGGTAATTTTAATTATGGTAAAAGAAATGAAAGATGATATAGACTTGTGGAGTTTGCAGAAGAAAAAAAACGTTATATTATGAATTCTTTTTTTTTTTTTTTTTGAGAAAAATGTTAAAAGGAAATGGACATGGAAGCATCCAAATGAAGCTATACCAGAATTGGATTATATCTTGACTAACAGAAAATACATATTTCAAGATTGTAATGTTCTTAATAAATTTAACACAGGAAGTGATCATTGATCAGTAAGGTGTAAGAGACAAAAATTATTGAGAAAAACAATATTTACAGTTGATATTCCTAATCTTCAGAAACATTCTAATGAATTTAAATTAGAACTTACAAATAGGTTTCAAATATTAGTTGATTTTGAATATGATTCAAATTTGAATAAAATTAATATGAAAATAACTGATACACTTTTAAAAACTGCAACAAACATAGCTGGTAGAAAAAAGCAGCAATTGGCCAATAAAATTGAGACTAAAGAATTTATGAAGGAAAAAAGGAATATGAACATATATAAAAATGATGCATTAAAAATGATTGAATATCTTGAATTTTGTAAAATGGTGTGGAAAAGAATTGAAAATGATATAAGAAAGTATAACTGTGAACTAGCAAGGAAAACTGTAGAAGAAAATAAAAGTCTCAAGAATGTAAAACAACATTTTGGTATTGGTAGGAAATTTATATCTGCAATAAGAAAAAAAAGATGGAATTATTACTAAAAAGAGAGATGACATCATGAAATGGGTAGAAGACTTTTATCAAGAATTATATAGTAATAAAGAACAAGTACCTCCTATACCTATTACATCTTCCGAATTGCCCATAATTTTAAATGAAGAAGTGAGATATGCAATTAAATGTATGAAGAAAGGAAAGGCTCCAGGTAATGGTGGAATTATAATTGATATATTAAAAGAAGCAGATGAAGAAATAGAAATTTTTTTAGCAAAGTTATATACCAAATGTCTAAATGATAAAGATGTACCAGATGATTGGAAGAATGCAGTAATAATATTAATATTTAAAAAAGGTGATGAAGAATATATTAGAAATTACAGACCTATCAGCCTTTTATCAGTTTTGTACAAAGTTTTTACCAAGATAATTACAATCATCTACAGAGAACAATGGATTTCCACCAACCAAGAAAACTAGCTGGATTTAAAAGTGGTTTTAGTACAGTAGATCATATCCAGGTACTGAGAGAAGTTATAAAAAGGACAAATGAATATGAATTGTCATTATGTTTTGGATTTGTAGATTATGAAAAAGCATTTGATTCTATAAGCATTTCTTCAGTGATTAAAGCATTGGATCATCAAGGTATAGATTCAGGATATTGTCATATTTTAAAGAATATTTATAAAAATGCAACAACAACAATTAGATTACATAATAATACTGGGAAAGTCAACATTGAGAAGGGTGTAAGACAAGGTGACTCCATATCTCCAAAATGTTTTACAGCAGTGCTGCAAGAAGTATTTTGTGGATTAAAATGGGAAACTAAAGGAGTGAAAGTAAATGGAGATTATTGAAGTCATTTAGATTTTGCAAATGATGTAGTAATTTTGCAAATAATGCTTCAGAGCTGCAGGAAATGTTGCAGGAGTTACCAGATGAAAGTAGGACTAAAGATAAATGTTAAAAAGACTAAAGTAATGTTTAAATGATTTGCTCAAAATGTGAAAATAAAGATTGATTATGATGAATTAGAAGAAGTTAACAGTTACAAATACCTTGGTCAGATTATTAATACAGATGGTAACATAATGGAGGAAATTAATCATAGAATTAAACTTGGTTGGAGTGCTTTTGGTAGAAATAACTTGATACTAAAAGAAAATATGCCTATGTGTTTGAAAAGGAAGGTTTTTAACAAATGTGTTTTACCAGTTCTTACTTATGGATCTGAGGCTTGGACACTTAATAGACAAGCAATACAGAGACTTCAGACCACTCAGAGAAGTATGGAGAGATGCATGTTGGGAGTAACAAGAAGAGATTTAAAACACAATGTATGGGTAAGAGAACAAACAGGTGTTACTGACCTCATTGAAAAAATTAAAACATTAAAATGGAATTGGGCTGGACATATTGCTAGAAGAGATGGTAGTAGATGGACAATTGCAATCTTAAACTGGATTCCAAGAGATTGTAAAAGACCCAGAAAGAGACCACATGTTAGATGGATAGATGAAATAAGAAAGTGTGCAGGGCTGATGTGGAGAAGAGAAGCTAAAGATTGTAGAAAATGGATTGAACTTGGAGAGACCTTTATCCTGCAGTGGATTGATAATGGTTGATGATAATGATGAACACAATTGGAATCTCAGCAATAAATTCAAGGTTATTCATAGACATTATGTAGACTGATTGAACAGTTTATTTATACTTTTTCTATCTAGTAATCTCATTGGTTAATCCTACTTCTTAACACATACTAATTTACATACAAACTGAATTTGGTCACTACAAAATAATCTTTTAGATTATGACTCATCATTTTTAAATATTATCTCAAAATTATTTACCACTTCTATAATATTAAATACTTTTATTAAATAATTTAAATATATTTTTAATAATCTAAAATATTAATTTTAAAGCAAAAAATATTATTTAAACAATACAATAACTTTAATTGTTACTTTAAACTATTATTTTGCAACATTTAAATGTTTCTAATTTTATTAACAAGATTATAAATCAAGGTTTTGTCTACAAACACAAAAGCTCACAGACTAACACAAATATTTTTAGAACATGTGACACTTTCAGAACATTTTAAAATAATATTTAATTATTTATTATTTAAATAACTGAAACAAATAATTATTTAAAATACAACATTATATATTTAATACTGGCATTTAACTATTGTTTTATTATTATATCAGTTAAATATAACAAACATAAATTAATTTTATTTTTTAAATGATATATTACATTGCTTTTCTTATTTAACTTACATTAACATAACTTTAAAATATTTAAAATCTCTTTGTAAACTTCCTATTTAGTGAATTTAAACCTATTCTACTTGTAAAATCAATATAAAATAGTATAAACCATTATAAAATTATTATTATTATTTTTTTTAAAGGTATATTTTAAGCTCTACTTAAAATGGTTGTAATAAATACATTGGCACAATATGTATGTAATCATAAAAAATCAGTTCAACACTTAGACAGTCCCAATATCAATACAAACAACAGTTTCAAATTGTTGTCAAGGCAACTTCCTTTTAACAATATTATTAAGTGGAGGTTGCCTTGACAACAGTTTGAAATTGTTGATGATTGTATTGCTTTATTGTCAAAAGGAGGTTGCCCTGCAAAAGTTTGCAATTGTTGATTGTATTGATATTGGTTTTTGCTGATTACTTACAAACCCATTTAACCTTGAGCATTATTACAATTATATGTATGTGTATGTAAAAATTGTTTTTTACCCATTCTTGGCCATAAGAATCCCTGACATCATTTATTGCTTTTGAATCCCAATCATTGCGAATACCAATCAGTGTAGGTGGCCAAAATCCACATTCTGCCATGATTACAAAGTATGTAAAAAAGCCTGCTGCTGCCTGCATCATTCCAATCTGTCCATAGGACATACTGATTAACCTAAAAACAAATCAATTAAGTTTGCCTTTGACTTGTTGTGTGTAAAAAGAAAATAAATATAATTTCTGTATATATATATAAATGTGACTGTCATCAGTATGTATTGTGATATATTGTATATGTGAAAAATAAATATTACATATATATAATACATTTCCTGGGTTTATCCATGTGTAATTGTATTGTCATTTTGACTGTATCACACCTGTCATCATTCAGATAAGAAATGTTATTTTAAAATACTATAGGGGTATATAACATGTAAAACAAAAGTAAATGTTCTTCCAATTAAAAAATAATTTACAATGTGAAGAAGAGATGATAGAAGTGAATAGTGGTAATGAACTTTAATTTTTTTTTCAAATGGGATGTAACTTAGATGTATCATTATATTTCTTACTAAAGTCTGATCTACTAAAAATTTTGGCAGTCACTAATTTTTTAACAAATATAATGATACATTTTATTTTATCCCACCCCTCCAGATCACATTTTAAACAAGTTATTTGATTTGATAGACATTTAATTTTTTTAATGTGATATTCATAGCAGCACCTCTATAATTTTAAATCATTTCTTACTCAGAAAATAGCAAATACTCTCATGACCATTTTCTGATTAAGCAGTCGCGATTTGATGTGATGTACTGTAGCTTCTTCTTAAACGAAGTCAAGAATCTCTCAGCAATTATACCAACAAAAACTTAATTAGCAGTGGAAATGTAGTGCCATCTTGTGTTTAACATCTAAATCAAATCTTATTTTGTGAGATAACCATTTCCTAAAGAAAAATAAACTTTTGAATCATGTTGTACTTCCTCTCACATATATATTTAGCTGTTAAATACAAATGAGTCAATTCTACAATATACATAACTATATGATATTGCTTATATTTTAAAACAATAGATAATCGTGTATATGTGAGATGTATGGATGAAATAGGAAAATGTGCAGGGGTGATGTGGAGAAACGAAGCTAAAGATCGGGAAAGATGGATTGAACTTGGAGAGACCTTCATCCTGTAGTAAATTGATAATAGTTGATGATGTAGAAAAAAAAAAATTTTTCACATATAATATACTTGATTTAAATATGTAATAATCAATAAAGCGTATTTTCATAATCAAAAATTAATATACAATTATAAGTTCGTGCGTGTGAATGGTTGCCAACTATTAGTGTTACAGCACTAAAATGTTGATGCTATAAAAAAACTATAATCATTTATATATTGTAATAGTAGCTTAACGAAGAATTTATATAGAGATAAAAATAAATAAATAAAGATAAAATAAATAAATGCAAAATTAAATCAATTTTATCCTATTTAATTCAATTATTAACTTACACGCCATAAAAATATCTTACATCTATGCTAACACACACACACACCATTAGTTTAACTAACTTTAAAGAATTACTAAGATTTATTTTTTGATACTTCTATTTTTTATTAATTTACTTCTAGTGTTTAGTTATAAAAAAGTTTGTAAATATATGTGTGCAAGTGTATGATTACATTTAAGCTTAAATTTTTAAACATAATCAGAAAGTGAAATAATAATAAGTAAAATGGAAAATTTTATTGTAACTTATTTATGGTAGATTAACTTAAAATATATGTATTTATATCGATAGTCAAAGTCAAGCTTGATCGCTGTTAAATTATAATATTTTATTTAGAAGTATAAAACAAATTTTCTTAAACTAATATTTAATTAACATAAGGATTAAAATGGAATCAGACATAAGTTCAAGTTTATATAAATCAAAGATTGATATAAAGTCTTATAGTAAAGAACTAATTTGAGGAATGACAGTTAACATTTAAGAACAATATAATAGTTGCCAAGCATTGGTGGCCTAGTGGCTAGCATAGCTGTTTTCTAAGCAACAGGCCCAAGTTCGCATCCTGGTCAATGCTTTAATATATATAAACAATACGATAGTGGCAGTTAAAACTTTTGCAAAATGTTGAAGTATTAAAGAAGATTACATGCTGTATCTTGAAATATTATTCCATTGCGTAGAAAAAAAAAATATTTGCACATTTAAGTAACCAACACTAAAACAGGATTTTTATTTTTATTTTGTAAATTTTTACCAGCTTCTTATAATTTCTTTATTATTTCACACAAGACTTGGGATTCTTGGGGAAAAAAAACTTAGAACTATTTTGTTATATATTAGTTAAAAGATAGAACAAAATTAAAACAATAGATGCGATGTGATGTATTATGGCTTCTCCTTAAACGAAGTCAAGAATATCTCAGCAATTATGCCCAGATAAACCTGTTAGTCACTTTATTTTCCATTCCCCACTCTAAATTTACCCATAATCTGCTCTATCCCATTTCTACAACATAATCTTTGTCAACTCTATAACCTTTATATCTAAATCCCCCTTATCTTTTCCCAAACCCCGCATAAAAACCAATAATTCACTTTCTGTATAATCACTCTTTTCATATTTATTTTTCAAACATTTACATTCAATTAACAAATGCCTAATATTTTCTATTCCTTCCTTGCATAATTTACAAAATAAATCACCTATATTTTTCCATTTACATGTATATGCTTTTGTAGCTAAAGATCCTGTTCCAGCCTTAAACAATAAACTATTTTCCTTACTATTATCATATATTAACTCACACCTAATATTCTGTTTATTTCTATATATATTTAAACTTTTTTTACTCTCCATACTATTTCTCCATCTCTCTAACACCCTAGTCTTTATTAATAAATTTATTCTTTTATCCCATTTTTTACTACTATAACACTCAATAATCCTCTTACCACAATCATCCCATCTTTTGTACAATGTGATGTGATGTGATGTGATGTATTTGGCTTCTCCTTAAACGAAGTCAAGAATATCTCAGCAACTATGCCCAGATAAACCTGTTAGCCACTTTATTTTCCATTCCCCACTCTAAGTCTTCCCATATTCTGCCCCATCCCATTTCCACAACATAATCTTTGTCAACTCTATGGCCTTTAAATCTAAATCCCCCTTATCTTTTCGCAAACCCAGCATAAAAACTACTAACTCACTTTCTGTATTGTCACTTTGTTCATACCTATTCTCCCATAACTTCATTATCTGTACCCTTTCTGCTTTCAAGCATTTACATTCAATCAACAGATGCCTAATATTTTCTATACCTTCCTTACACAATTTGCACACTAAATCACCCATAGTTTTCCATTTACATATATATTCTCTTGTTGCTAAAGATCCCAAATATACTGTCTATACAGTAGTGCCACCCAGTGCAAGTCAATGATTTAATGGTTTAATAGGATAAAGTTAACAGTTAATAGTTATTATATTAGAAATTAAAAGAAAAACGTATGAAGTTTAAACCCTTAGTTTGATGTATTATATTATAAAATATTTATGTATATTATATTTAAACTAAATTATGGCAAATATTAATTTTAATCAAAATTGTTAATCATTCTAGAATATATATCCTAATATATGGGATGCTATAATTACTGTAAAGTTTCCCCTTTAATGATAATTGTGACCTATGTTCAAATGTTTGCCATGATTTTGCAATGAGTAGTTTGATATAATGCTGATTTTCGTTTTTGTTCTAGATGGAAAGTGTAATTAAAACATAAAAAATCTTTAAAGTGTAAGTGATCAACTTATGAACTTTGACAGCCATTGTTTATATTCTTTTAGTAAAAGGAAATTTTTATTAGTTTTGTAATTTGAAATATAATATAATTATAAAAATTAAATTCATTTTATGTTTAGTATTATAAATATTATTTTTGATGTATTTAAACTTACATGGTAGAAAATTTAAAAAATCTAAGCTTTTTTAATTTTCACATCATAATTTCATCTTTATAAAAATATTTACATTATTTTAATAATTTCATTATCTCAAAAATAATTTTTAGTAATAGAGCATGCAAAAAAAAATATTTCATCACAAACACTATTCAAACTAAAAGCTACAAATGTGAAAAATTAACTTTATGGCTAGTTATATTAAGTACTGATAAAAGTTTAACACATTCACTGTTTGAATGTTTGTTGAATGTTAATTTTGTCTTTGTTTAAAATCTTTCAATGATACAAGGAATGAAATGGTAAAGGTATGTTTGTAGTTATAGATAAAAACTGAATATTTTATGAGGCTCATCCATTAGCCAACAAAAATATCTAAATATAAACTATTACTTTAACATAAAATATTGACATATATTCGCATGTACACCTATTGATAATATATTACATCTGAAAATGTTTATATCATTGGTAAGTTCTTTAGTTAAAATGCATTTGAAATTTAAAATATATCAAATGAAATAAATTAAATAATACATAACATTAGATGAAACTCATATAGTAATAGAATGCAACCAATTACTATCATGCCACCTGTGTTTAAAAATTTAAATTTCAATCATGCACCTTAGATAAAACAAATTGATTTCAAAACATTTTTAAACACAAACACGAATTTAAATAAACTAAGGTCTTAATCATTTAAATTGCTTATTTATTAAGCATGCTTTTTATCTAGAACATGATATAGGTTTGTTTAGTAGCTATTAAGATCTCAGCATATCTAAATTGATATAATTATTTTGGAATCGATTATACTTGACAACTTGCACTCTATTGGATAAAGAGGAATTCCTTTATCTAAGATGAATAATTCGTGCTGGAATGTCTGCAAATATAATTTAGAATATAAAAAAATGGTATTTATAGGTAGACACACCTATTTTCATTCATATTTATTCCCCTAAAATCACTCTAGAAAACTAATAAAAAGAGCGCTGCAATTAAAATATATTAGAAAACCAGTATATGTAAATTGGAGCATTATAAAAAAACTGAAATATGAGAGAGCTACTCCTGTGCAGACATGAGACTGAATTTGTTAAAAGCATTTAATCGCGTCAAGGCAAAAAAAGCAGTACTCTAAGATTAGACAAAATAGTTCTGAACAAAGATTAAAACTTTAGAACTTTGTTAGATTTCCCAAAGGAATTTATAGCAATTATTCTTATTATTATTTGTTATGTTGTGAACTAAATTTAAATGCCTAAATGTTTTCTAGTTTAACATCAGCTTAAATAAATGTTAATAAACACTATTATGTACCTGTTCTTCAGATAATGAGTAAATTATTATCACTGTCTGACTGATCTTTAGAAAGCCTCAGAATATACCAGACAGACACAAATCAACAGGATACACAGACAGTGAAACAAAAGGGATAAAATTAGCAGACGATAAGGATAACTTCTACAGTAAATACTGACAGCTATAAATTCTATGATTCATGATTTTGATATAAATAACATTAACTTGAGGTGCAAGTCCTATATGTTCATAAATAAAGTAGAAGACAAATATTTTAAAGTGTCTACACTCATTTACTTTGCAGTCCAAATGTTATACAACTTGAGAATAAATTAACTGACCATGAACATCTGAAGGAATTTTCATATAAAGAAGTTATAGAAGTATTATTAAATGGCTATTTCACTATGAGAATATTCAATGGGTAGCTCATCTGAGATTGAAAAACCGGAAACAATTACCACAAGAAAAATATGTACATTATAATTTTGCCTTCAGTAAGTTATCTAAAGATTGTGAGCTCAAATTCTTTACTGGAACAATTTTTATATGGTATGGCAGATGAAAGTTTTAGAAAAGTACTGCTGAGCTTTCTTTTCCATCTTTACAATCAGAAAATGACATTGTTACTTTTTAACATTATGCTGATATAAAAAGTTATTATTTTTAAAATTATTCAAAATAATGTACCCATCTGACTTAGAATGAGTAATTTTGATGGTACACATAGTTTTTAAATACACACTAATTATAAGAATATAATTTTGTATTATTTATTTTTACTTTTATTTAAAAAAAATTGCTATAGGTTATAATATAATAAAGCATAAAAACAATATTTATCTAGAAGCAGGAAGTTAATATTGTTGTTATTATTGTATTATTTTGTTTTGTTTTTAAACTCTTTTATTTAACTTGAAAATTTTATAGTCAATTTTTTTTTTAAATACTTCTATCAAATGGATCGTCTTCAAATTTTATACATGTATTACAAATCAATGACAATACAATATAGCAATAAAATATTTCAGAATTGTTCAATCATTTGTCTACTTTAGTGATAATATTGACAGGGGGAATTTTAAATGTGTTGATACTAGATTAGCAAGATTTCTGTGATGCACAATAGATAGTATTTTTAAAATAAAAAAAAAAGCTTACAATAAAAAATCACTTCTGGTTAATATAAAATAAATTTTAATTTCTCCTGATTGTAATAAGTTCTTTTTTAAAAACATAACAGCATTGAAATCAGGTTTTAATGTGCACAAATTTCCTATCAAATATTACAAATATACTACATTATTTTACTGTCCATTTAATTACCAAAACAATTGGAATACTAAAAAGTTAAAAATAAAAATATTTTACAGATAATGCTTTTATTTAACATGCAATAAACTGCCAATTTTTAAATTTGAATATGAATAATTATAAAAAAATTATCTGAAAACTACAATGTTTAAAATAATATATCTGAGAAATATAATAATCACTTTTATTTACTTTATACTAAAAACCCAAAAATAATTGTTTCTTCAACTGTAATTGAGTTTTTATGTTTAATTTGAAACAAAAGCATGGGTCATCCAGACATTAACTAATTCAATCATTAATTTTTGCAACTAGTGATTGAGTTAATTAATTTCCAGATGTCCCACGCTTTTATTTTAAGTTAAATATAAAAAGCCAAATTGTGATTGAAAAAAGCAATTACTTTTGGATTTTTACTGCAGAGTAAATTAAAGTATATATATATAATTTTTATATTGGCATAAGAATCTAAGTTTTTGTTCCAATCATTCTTTGCTTGATAAGCCAATTTGAAAGAATATATGGAAAGAACAGTTTTGGAAAATGAATATATATATGGCATGTATGTATGGCATAATTTTATTCAGCACTATGATTCTGTTGTTAAAACAGGCAAAACTCACTATACGGATGCCACACACAGCAAGCTAGAGTAATCAATGGATGCCAGAAGGCTTGTGCATAAAATCCCCATCTAGTGCCTACTCATCCAATATCCCAAGACTAGTTTCTGGTTTGTGGCCTTTGTCAGTGAGGAGCTTTGGATCTCAGAACACTGATTACTCTAGCTTGCTGTGTGTGACATACATATAGTGAGTTTTGCCTGTTTTAACAACAGTTATACACAAGCATAAGAGATGGTGGTCATGTGATGTTTATTCACTATGATTCTGGTAATGTTTTGCTGAAAGATAACTCAGTGCTATTAATTAGTTTACAATATTGTAAATATGTAATTACTTGAAGCAATGTCAAATGTCCATGCACAATTTAGAAGATGTTCTACAATTTTGAATTCTAATTATTAATAAATAAAAATATTAATTTTGATATATGTGTTTCAGGTTCTACCATCATCAGACACTTTGCACATTAATTTTAGGTGGCTAAAACTAAAGCTGAATGTAATTGAATGCTTAAGTTTTAACATAAAAATTGACTATTGTTGTTGGATTTAAATAATAATATTGCTATGTTGAGGAGATTCATTTGCTTTCTAGGATCCTGGATTAGGAAAAACCAAAACATCTGCTACTCTAAGATTGGATGATTTTTATCAAAATTTTCCGAATATAAAGGTTTAACATCATTTTAAGCAATTATATATATATATCATTATTTAGAGAAGAGATGCATATGTCTATAAGAACTGAAGAGAACAAATATCACATAGGTCCATAAAATTGAATTAATATTCCAAAAAGAAGTTCCTGAATTTAAAAACCAAACCAAAAGAATATGTGTAACATTATAAAATTAAGGTTACTAAATATAAAAATTGAAATGTTAATTATAATTACAATTTTGTTATCCATAACACATTTGCATTTCACTTACTGGCACATTCATTACATGTACAAAGTATTTTCATGGATTTACTTTCACAATTAAATATAAATGATTTAATAATTCGAAATTATAAGTACATAAATATGCACTGAAAAGCAGGATATTTTGGATGATTGGGAAGACTAAAAATAAGGAAGAATGGGAAGAATAAAAATAAGGAGTATTTTTAAGATATAAAAAATAAGTATTGATTTTGGTATTTTCATAGAGTGGAGTTTTTATTGGTTTTCTATGAATATTTTTTATATATTGCAAATACTTTGACAAAGGTCATAAAATGGTTAAAACGATCATTTGTGTAATACATTTTTATGGATTCATGGAATAGAACAACTTTTGAAAAGAAAATGACTGATTAAGAAATATAACGGATTTAAAAAAACTGGATTATGTTTCAAATAAAAATTGAGTGATCAAGTTTTTTTTTTTTTAAAGTGTCATAGCATCGGCCGGGACACGAACCCGCAACCCGGGCAACTGCCTGCAAGTGCAAGGTAGTCGTGCTGACCTCTCGACCACCAATGCAAGACGTGATCAAGTATTTTGAACATTTAAATTTTGTTTTTAACAAGTTCTGTATTTGAGAATTAATTTTAAATAATTGTAAGTTATTCTTAAGACATTTTTAATATTATTAGAAATTTGTATTAATATATATAATAAACACAATAATATATATAAAAAACAATAGAATTCTGCAATTTTCAATATGTAAATAAATATCAGTTATAGTTAGTTTCCAACACAATTACTATTCCCAACAGCATTTACAGTTAAAAGTTAAAATACTTTTCAATTTTGACAACAAATGTTGATGGAACCACTAGTTGGTTAAAATAGATAATTATAGAGAGAGAATGAAATTAAATAATAAATTGTTGGAGGATATTAATAAAAGTGAAAAAGATGGGAGTAAAAAATTTCAGAAATACATTTAAAAGGGAATGTAAGGGAGAGAGAAAAATAGTATTACTAGATCATGAGGAAATAGAGTGTAGCTCTAGAAAAGAATTAGAGACTACCTTAAATAAGTATGTAATGGATATAGAAAAGATGTTAGATGTGAAGGACAGAATGATAACAAACATGAAAGCATATAGCAATGAAAATATTAGGTTTAGAGAAAATTAATTAAATGAGGCAGGGAAGAAATTGAACAGTAAAAAGGCAAGAGATTTAAATAAATGGGCAGCAGACATGGTGATAAATTTAGGAAATAAGACAAAATTAAACCTATTATTATACTTTAATAAGATGGCACAGAAGAAAGAAGTTCCAGATAATTTGAATACTACAAGAACAAGGCTACTATTTAAACAAAAGGGTAAAAATCATAGAGAGTTAAGCAATTATAGACCAATAGTGGTAATGTTAGTGTTATGCTGTAGCTAAAAAGTCACAAAATGGCTGGAAAACAATAATATAGGTAGGCGAAATGCAAGGATGTTTTTGATCAGATAGGAATATATGAGATAGTTTATTTGTAGTTACACAACTCAAAGATATGAGTAGAACTACAGGTAGACAGTTATATATGGTTTTTATAGATATAGAAAAGGCATATGATAGAGTAAATAAAAATAGATTATGGGTGAGTTTAGTAAATTTGGGAGTGGATAGAGCTTTAGTGGAAAAGAGATTATATAAAAATTATATCTCCACACTAAAAGTCAATATATTTATTTATATTATTCTATTTATTTCTATACTTAGCACTTTCGAAGGAATGAGGCCTTCATTTTCAAAGCTATAGATATTATCGTAAAATATCTTATCTTATTACATATATAAACCACACATTTAGTTATTTAATAGTTACATAAAATTATATGTATCAATTAGGGAGTATAAAATCAGTTAAAGTTAAAAATGGGATGGGACTAAGAACAAGAATGTCCTATGTCACCTGTTTTGTTTTTTGTTGTATTTGAGAGAAATGGGGAGAGCAATAGAAAGACTAGGAAGACAGGTAGAGATACCACTGATATATGGCAAGGGAGTATATACATTATCAAGTCTTTTATTTGCAGATGATGTCTTTTTGTTCACAGAAAGTAGGGAAGATACGAAAGTTATGCTGAAGACATGCAGAAGGTTGGGTAATGAGATGGGGATTAAATTTATGAAAGAAAAATCAAAAGGAGTAATGATAAATATCTGAAAAAGAGAAGAGAAGTTTTATTAGAAGATGTAAAGATAAATGTTGTGAATAGATATAACTATTTGGGAATCATCTTAAGTAATCAGAGAAATTGTTTGGATGAATGTGAGAAAAAATTGATAAATGAAGCAAAAAAAAAGAGACTGATAAAGAAATTTACAGTATTTTCATATAATAAATATGATGTAGCTAGAATTGTATGGCAGAGAGTGACAGTATCAGGGTTAACATATGGCAACAATGCATTAGGTGTTAGTAAGGGGTGTTAGATTACTTAGAAAAAGTATAAAGAAAGACGTACATTAGATGCAGATGTTTTGGAAATGGAATGGCCAACTTTTTATATGAGAGATGCAAAATACAAAATGAAAATGTTTTGTAGATTGCAGTTTATGAATAAGAGAATAGCTAAAATAGTATCTAATTGGGTTATGAGTAAAGGACAGATAACAAGATGGCTGAGAAAGGTAGTATAGTGAGTTTCGCCTGTTTTAAGATGATTGTGTTAGGAGAATTTTTGAGTGTTTTAGTAGTGAGAAATGGGAAGAATAGATGCATTAATAAAAAATAGGGGGAGTTGGAAAGATGATGAACTAATATGGAGAGGAAAAAAGAGTTTAAATATATATAAAAGTAAGCAGAATATTGGGTGCAAGTTAATTTATGATAATAGCAAGGAAAGTAGTTTACTATTTAAGACTTGAACAAGGATCTTTAACAACAAGAGAATATGCATATAAATGGAAACATATAAGGAAGGCATAGAAAATATTAGGCATCTGATTGATGTATATGCCTGCAAGCAGAAGGGGTACAAATAATAATGTTGTGGGAGAATAAATATAAGCAAAATTATTATACAAAAATTGGTTTCTTTGTTTTTATGCTGAGTTTGGGAAAAGGTAAAGGGGATTTAGTTATAAAGGTCATGGAGTTGACAAAGATTATGTTGTGGAAATGGGATGGAGCAAAATAGAGAAGAATAAGGAAAAAACTTAGGGTGGGGATGGAAAAGAAATAAAGGTTGCTAACAGGTTTCTCTGGACATAGTGGCTGAGAAATTCCTAACTCCGATAAAGAAGAAGCCACAATGCATTGCATTGTGTTGCACCATTTTTATTTTGTAAACGTTTAGAAATATTTATAAGTAAATATTGTTTTCAATAAAGCTTATTTCTTTCTTTACCTTTCATTTACTAATTTATCCTTGACTGGATCACGGGGGTGCCTCTTCATAATATCACTTTCAGCTGCCTCATAAGCTAAAGAAATAGCAGGTACCTAGAAAAGAAATTCAAAAATATTTCAGAAATTGCCTCATTCAATATTAGCACAGTTATTGCTATTAAAAACATTTGATAGTTATTAATAATTCAAATACAATAATTTCATTTTACAAATTTGCATTTAGTTTTATTAAGTTTATGTTTTCACGGGATGAAAGTAGCAAAATATAAGAACTACATTATTTTTCAAAAGTATTATACTAATGTTAATTGGATAAGCATAAGAGAAATAAGAATGTTCTGAATGTCAATTAGTTAATATAATGTTGCATACATCTGAATTCTTATGATAGAAATGTATAAAATAGTTTTAAACGAGAATGATGAGAATTAACTATAATCAAGTGCTAACATATTGCGTAGTAATAACATCTACTTTTTTAAAAAAGATACACATACAGAAGAAGTAGAGATTTCTGATATTTTGTCAAGAATATGGACACAAAGCTATTTACCATAATTCAAGTTTTTAAATTATTGAGATATTTTGCATCAGGAAAATTGTTTTTAAATTTATTTTCATTGTACTACCTGTATCTAATATAAGTAACAATCAGACTATTTCCTGGAAATTTAGGTTGTGTAATATAGTTTACATGGTAAAAAAAATTTCAATATAGGACTAGACTGGTAATTTTATGTATTATTACCCAAGAATGTTTTGTATGTTGTTCATATCTTTTTGTGTAAATAGATTTTCGATATTCTTGTAATTATTATTCATGTTTTCAATATTATTGATATTTACAAAAGTTACATTGATGTTACTGAGTTTGTATATTATTTTGATTAATGTATGAAAAGCTGTTATTAAATGAATCATAAAAATTGCAGATAACCAATAAGTAATATCTGACTAAAAGTAAGTTCTGATACTTTGCCATCTAAGATGTTAATTGCCAAAAGTTAGATATTATTTCTAATACAAATGCTCTTTTCTGTTTTTTCTTGTGTTAAATGGCTATGACATCATGAGTTGTTTATACTATTAATTATCTTCCTGTGGCAAATGGAATATATTTGGGTAATTATATTTTAATACTTCAATTACTGTCATATCAATTTTTCTTCCAAACTTTGTCTTTTTTATTTGTTGTTTCACCATAAATCCAGAATTTGAAAAATGATTTTTTATATTTGACAGTGATTCACCGGCCTAAAATGAAATATGAAAAATGTTTAAAGGATCAATCACTAAAATAGTAAACAAAAAGTAATATCTGTATGAATAGTAATAAAGTTGAAGATTATATGTGATATATATAGTTTAGTATGTCTTTAATGAAGTTTTAATTACAACTCAGGTTTGTGATGTAAATACTTTACAGATAGCTTTTAGCAGTAGTATATATGTATTCAAGTTTGAATACTAATCTTCTGGATATTAAAAAAATGTTATGAAAATATTATTGGCACACCTAAATTTATGTTTCTCACATATTTCTACATCAGATATCAGTATAGAAGTTGCTTTACAGAAAATGTAAAGAAACTATTAAGCAGATTGGACTTAAATAATTCTAAGAATCATTTCAACATTAATATGCTTTTTTTTTAATACTCTACAATCAAAAAATTATGGCATTAAAATGAAAATCTTGTGATGTTACCAACAAATTTCTTTTTACAGATCAACACAAAAGGTATTTGGAATCTCATTAACATATTCAGAGCATAAACTATGAATTACATATTTAATGACTTCCAAATCTATGGCTATAGTAGTAGAACTGAAATACTCAATAAATTCATGGGTGAATCTATTTACTGGTTGGAATATCTCAGGTTTATTTATGAAGTTTGATAATAGTTAAACTATAAAAACTTAATATGTTAAATAAATAAATTAGTGGGTCTAAAAACAGGAACCCTAGAATCTTCACCAAGTTATAACTAGAAAACAGATAATGTGATGCTCACTGAAAATAGAGGTTAAATCCAAAGAAATATTTCAAATTATTGTTAGCCATTAATCCATAAATAACATAACAACATACATAATGGATCAAGGAATTTGATTCTAATAATTGCCTATCTATATAAAACATATATATTTTACAGCAAATAACACAAAAGAAGAACACTATGAAAATGGTCATACTACTTTTTTCCAGGAATTCTGAAAATAATTTAAATCACAGACAATCTGTAAATCCCAAAAGTTTATCCTATACAGAAATAATCAAATGGCAAAGCATTCTTTAATTCTGAATCTTATAGCTCATATTTAAAATGCCGAGTGAAATGCAATAAAACATATAAAATATGATAGTTTTTTAAGACCCTGGAAAATATATAAGCCTATGGAAAATGGAACAATTTCTGAGACATGATCAATGTAAAACTATAACAGCAGTTATTGATCAATCCAGCATAAAAGATCCCATGCAAACAATTATTTTAAGAAAAAGAAAATCTGAATTACCATAGAAAAAATCAAATAAAAAGCTACTATTTGAATACAATTGAAAAAAAAGAAATATAATTATTGTGGACTTATATAGCCTAGGTTGCTATATTATAAACAAAAATAGTGTAAATAAAAATTTTCCTGAGAATAAAGCTAGGAAAACAGAACCTAGTAACAAATCCAGCAAGGCTGACATAAATAGTTTTTTATAAATAATACTAGCAGTATAAATCTGTAGGAAACTCATAGTTATGGAAATAGAGAAGAAAGTTGAGTTATCCCTCATTGAATTTTGTTAAGAAAAAAAATGACAAATTTCCCAGTTAGTATAAACAGACATAAAAGCTAAAATTGCAAATGGAAAAACCATTTTTATAACTGATATGTTAATATAATTATTGAGACAAATCACACAAAAGTTAAATCTACTCAGTGGGAAAATTATAGGTTAAGAATGATTTCTTTTTTTAAAGACATAAAAATATGTAAATTAGTAAAGTCATTATAGAAAAGGAAATAATTATCTAAATTACTAGAGCATGAGCATAAGAAAAATATCCTTGTACTGTGTGCTTTTCATACAAAAGGCAAAAATGAAGCTTTAAATGCCTTATCCATAGCTATTTCTTGAAAACCTAAGAGACAATTCTATATATATGATGACAATAAAATAAAATATACAGCAAGATTAAATATTTTTACTCCATCACTAATGTAAGAAAAATGCACTTTTTTGCAAAATTCGACCTGATTGGCTGCTTTTCACCACATCTT
The DNA here is from genome assembly GCA_028023455.1 of Epiperipatus broadwayi. Lineage (NCBI taxonomy): Eukaryota > Metazoa > Onychophora > Udeonychophora > Euonychophora > Peripatidae > Epiperipatus > Epiperipatus broadwayi. The sequence goes on from JAQFVV010013098.1 coordinate 136,095, forward strand.
TACTATTATTACTCATAAGGGATTCTTCAAATTCTTCTTCTGAAATAATGTTAGCTCCAGACATTTTTCAGGTGAAAGTATATGGAATAAATTGCATTAATCTATATTTTGATAAGATACTAGTAATAGCTAATTCAAACTTTGAAACAAATCTTATAAATATATTTTAATAAATGCAAAGAATGTTTGGGGCTCACCTTAACCAAAAAAAGCATCACATTACAAAATTGGAGTGATACTTAGTCATTCCTTATAAAATGTTCAATATCCAATAGCCCCCATGTTTAAGACAATGTCAAAAGTTGGAAAAAACATCTTCTTGAATTCTGGATTTAAAGTGTGTTGATCATTCATTTCCTTTTGCCAATTCAAAAGACAATTTACAAAATGTATTTAATGGTTTGATAATAAATAAACATTATGGTTTAATATTTTTTTAGCAGTCAGTAATAGAAGAAAAATCCTCAGCAACTTTTAGCATAAATAGTTAGAAACATGAGACTGTAAAATAATTTAAAGAATCAATTATAAACGTGGAGGGGTAACACAGATTTCGATGTGCTGATAATGTGAGCAAGTTAGAAATAAGGTATATCATTACATGAAAATAACTACTGCAACTAAATTAACTATTTAAAGAGCTATTGTTTTATTCTAATTTATTGTTGGGAAATGAAATTTGGATACTCTATTGGCACAATACAAAGGCATTAGAAAAGTTTCATTTAAGAAGGTTCAGTAAAATTTTAAAAAGTACAATACCCAGACCACAAAACCGAACATTTGTTCAACTCATTGGATGTGATATTATAGATCCATAGCAAGTGAAGAATGTGAGACTTCCTAAAAGGGTGTTTTATGATCAACTTGAGCATAGTAGAAAGGTTAGACCCTATTTTCTCTATAGTGATTATCTCAAAGATATTCTAAAGAGTGAAATGTTGGCTGTTTTCATTGCAAAGACATGGCAAGGGATATAATACATTGGAGGGCTACATTTAGAGAAAGTGTGGAATATTTGAATGTTTTCTGCTAAAAAATTCAAAGACTGCACCCCCCCCCCAAAAAAAAAAAAATTGACCAGTATGATCTATATGTGGATGTATTTGTGATCAAAAGATTGATTTGTATAATCATGGCAAAACTGATTTCTAAAACAGTTTTTTTTTTTTCGTTTTTTTTTCTTGGAGTTGGAATGGCTGAATTCATTTGTATGAATCCTGTGTGCGTATAAATAAAATATTAAGCATTATCTTTATTAAAAGTTATTATAAAAATATAATTACTTCGTGCAATATTAATCCAACAATTTTGGATTGATATTGCGTGAATTATATATATATATATGTGTGTGTGTGCGTGTGCTTATATATACATATATGTGGGTGTGGGTGTGCTTAGTATAATAATAACTAATTGTGATGCGATGCAATCGTTTCAATGATAAAAGGAGTTTCATTTTTGTATAGGAATTAATTCAATAGTTTATCCCTATTTTCATACTCATTTTTATGGATAACTTCTAATATTATTACAATAAGGAATAGTATCTATTATTTCTAACTAATTACAATTACATATTTATTTATCCTAGAAGAGTTTTCTAGTAAGTAATTTCCTTCTGGCGACATATATGGTCAGTATATAAGTATTCCATATAACTTTTTCTAATTTTTTTTATTGAAAAATGATTTGAAAGTTTCTGTTCACTTTATTTCTGAAGCGATTGTTCATCTGTTTTTGTCTTTACTCTTGCAAAATATTAAACCCAGAATATTTTCAGCACAAAAGAGATATGATAGCCACTATACTATAAGGATAAGCTGATATAAAAGTTCACTTGGATTTCTCGCAAGATCAAGAGACTGCCAAGCAAAATGATACTGAAATTTAATAACCTATTTACAATTATAGCAATGCTTCTTACACGGAAAAAATATCAAGGACATTATAGGTAGCATTAATATATTTTTAATATTGATCTCCCTTTTTAAAGATATACAGTATATTATACTCAAACCTGAAAAAAATAACATTTTAATTGAAAGTGAAAAAATTCTTGCCCAACAAAAATATATTTATAGCTGAGCAAATATTTATCAACCATTATTTTTTAAAAAAGGGATTCTTTATTGTAAATAAAATTATAGTAAAAAATAATTGTATTTTTGTATAGTAGAAAGTTGGCTTTTAGAACATCGCTGTTTATTTCTTTCTGAATCGTGTCGAAAATTCACCTAGTTTACCAATAGCAGAGATATATCATAATATTGGCCAAATAAATATATAGTTTACAAATGGCAGAGATATATTATAACATTGGCCTAATAATTACCTAGTTTACAAAGGGCATAGATATATCATAACATTGGCCAGATAAAATATCCGCAATAAATCTTACCGTTTCCTCAAGTCTGAATGCATTTAAAAAGAAAATAATTTTAATTAAGAATATATAGAAATAGACAATAACATGTTTTAAAATATTATAATTTAAAACAGCGCTAAAATTTATAATTACTTTTACTTTTCACACATGTGTAAAGAGAAGTTTCCTTCCATAATATTACAGATATATAAATCGCTATATTATTAATTGTTAACTAGTATTTTAAAATTCACTATTTTTTATCTATAGCAAAAGATTTTTACTGATATATATACATTATTATTTTTTGGGCTAAACCATGTGTTATTTTCCATACCGATATTTCGATGAACTAGCATCTGCCATTGTTAAGATTAACTTTTGAAAGCAATAGTATCCCATGAACCAGTACAACATTTAGAACTTTTCTCTATTTTGTTTATGAGGGAGAACTACTAAGCTTCAAACATAGTATATAATACAATATTGCTTCTATCTCAATCTATTGGTATCCTAAGCATTTTCCTGCTTGCTTACACTACCACTATGGTTCTGTATGTGTGCACAATTTTGCAAATAACCCTGTACTTAATGTAATGGGAATTTCTTAATATTTTTCAAGCAGTGGTATTGCCAGGTGAAAATCTGTTTGCTTCCATCTTGAAATAAAAATGCATTCTTTTCATTTTAATATTCATTCTCTAATACATAAGAGTTGTAATTATTGTAATCTAGAAGTTTCAGTACTCCCTATATATTGTCACAAATAAAAATATTTAGAAAGTTGTAATATTTCCAAATTTTGACTCCCATAAAGTAATTATTTTTTAATTTGTAATTCTTAAATAATTTAGAGCACTAAATGAAAAGGTCTACATTTGGTTTAAAGGTGGATTAAATGGAAACACTATTACTATATTTTGTATTTTTATATTGGACTATTTCCATCATCTAATATGTGTATTGAATGTCTTTTAAAAAAAATTAACTTTATTTAAATATTCCAAGTACATCCAACTGTTAGTAATAGCACATCAAACAGGTTAGTATTTGCACAATGTTTTGAGAGGTATTATTCTCCCCTCTTAGTGGCAGTACTAGCATGGGATTCAAACTTAAACTTTTAGAATCTTGAGTATTGAATTTTAAGGTAGCACTCTAACCAACTGAACCATCATGCCAAAGGCAATAGTCTGTAGAAATTTCATATACTTATCTATGAGGTTCCTCCTGATTTCTCCACTTTTTCTTAAGAGCACAGTTGATTAGTAATTTCCGTACATTATGTACTTACACTGGTTAGCTTATGGGAATTTTTTGCCATTGTCATGTGAGCAGCTTCTTTAAATTTTCTTCTTTGTACCTTTTTTTTTGCTATTCAATATTTTTGTATTTTCCCAATTGAACATATGTTCATTGGCACATACATGGTCTGCTACCTTAGACATATCTGTTTTCTCTCTTCTAATCATCAGTTTGGGTTCTTGCAAGCACTTTTTAATGGAATGGTCTCACCAATATATGTTCCTCCACATTTGCATGATATTTCATAGATGAAGTTTTTTCTTTTCAGACAAGTTTAGGCTTTGTAGGTGTTATAATTCCTCGTAGAATGATAAGGCTCTGGAAAGCTGTTCTGATGTTATACTGACTACAGATTTTCTTTAATTTGTCTGCTATTTTTGGAAAGTATGGGTACACTACAGTACCAATAAATGTCTTTTCTTTTGATGGTTCTTTTTGTTGTCTATTTAATGTTTTCTTAATAACAGCTGATGGATAACCATTTTTCACAAGGGTTTGTGCTATATAGATCTTTTTCCAAATTGCTGGTTTCTGGATAAACTGCTCACATGACAATGGCAAAAAGTCCCATAAGACAACCTAGTGTGACTATACATAATGTATGGAAACCACTAATCAACTTTTCTCTCAGGAAAAAGGGGAGAAATGAGCATTACTTTAAAATTCAATACTCTCCAAGAAACTAAGGATCCAGGTTCAAATCCCATGCTAGTACTGTCACTGGTCAGGACAACAATACCTGAAGAAGAGGGGAGAATAATACCTCTTGAAATGTTGTGCATATACTAAGCTGTTTGATATGCTATTACTAATAGTTGAATGTATTTGGAATATTTAAATAAAGTTAATTTTTTTCTAAAGACATTCAATACACATATTAGATGATGGAAATAGTCCAATATAAAAATACAACTAGAACACTATCATCACAAATCTTCAGGAAAACACTATTACTATATAATATGATTTTCAACTAGCAGTGTGAGTTTCTTATTGGTTTTTTGCCTGGTTACATCATAGATGAAATATAGGAAAATATATACTATTATAACATCATTATGAAATGTAGTAAATTAAAAGTAATATTAATATAGTTATATCTACAAAAAAATAATAAAACATCAAATATAATCTTAATGCAGTTCCATGGCAATATCTTTAACAATGGTACTCAGCATTAAAAATGCATTAAGATTACACTTTTATATGTTTTTCTGAAGGTTTGTGATGATAGTGTTTGAGTTGTATTTATTATTTGGACTATTTCCATCATCTAATATGATTATTGAATATCTTTAAAAAAATTAAACTTTATTTAAATTTTCCAAATACATTCAACTGTTAGTAATATAACATCAAACAGGTTAGTATATGCACAATGTTTTGAGAGGTATTATTCTCCCTTCTTCTTCGGATGTTCCTGGGCTGACCAGTGACAGTACTAGCATGGGAATCAAACTTAGACCCTTAGATTCTTGAGTATTGAATTTTAAGGTGAGTATTGAATTTTAAGATAATTGTTACCTTAAAATTCAGTACTCAAGAATTTAAGGGTCCAGGTTTGATTCCCATCTAGTGCTGTCATTGGTCAGTCCAGCAACTCCTGAAGAGGAGGGCAGAATAATACCTCTTGAAACATATATTAACCTGTTTGATGAGCTATTACTAACAGTTGAATGTATTTGGAATATTTAAATAAAGTTATATTTTTTTCTAAAGACATTCAATACACATATTAGATGATGGAAATAGTCCAATATAAAAATACAACTAGAACACTATCATCACAAATCTTCAGGAAAACACTATTACTATATAATATGATTTTCAACTAGCAGTGTGAGTTTCTTATTGGTTTTTTGCCTGGTTACATCATAGATAAAATATAGGAAAATATATACTATTATAACATCATTATGAAATGTAGTAAATTAAAAGTAATATTAATATAGTTATATCTACAAAAAAATAATAAAACATCAAATATAATCTTAATGCAGTTCCATGGCAATATCTTTAACAATGGTACTCAGCATTAAAAATGCATTAAGATTACACTTTTATATGTTTTTCTGAAGGTTTGTGATGATAGTGTTTGAGTTGTATTTATTATTTGGACTATTTCCATCATCTAATATGATTATTGAATATCTTTAAAAAAATTAAACTTTATTTAAATTTTCCAAATACATTCAACTGTTAGTAATATAACATCAAACAGGTTAGTATATGCACAATGTTTTGAGAGGTATTATTCTCCCTTCTTCTTCGGATGTTCCTGGGCTGACCAGTGACAGTACTAGCATGGGAATCAAACTTAGACCCTTAGATTCTTGAGTATTGAATTTTAAGGTGAGTATTGAATTTTAAGATAATTGTTACCTTAAAATTCAGTACTCAAGAATTTAAGGGTCCAGGTTTGATTCCCATCTAGTGCTGTCATTGGTCAGTCCAGCAACTCCTGAAGAGGAGGGCAGAATAATACCTCTTGAAACATATATTAACCTGTTTGATGAGCTATTACTAACAGTTGAATGTATTTGGAATATTTAAATAAAGTTATATTTTTCTAAAGACATTCAATACTCATATTAGATGATGGAAATAGTTCAAACAATGATAACACCCCTATGTGTTTGGTATTTTCTTCATTTATGAAGCAATATTAATATTACTTTAATTTCATAAATAAATACACAGAAATTATATTTTCAATATTTACATCTATAAAGTCCATAAAAGCAAGCTAGTTATTACATGTAACCCTTTATGTGAGATGTTTGCTTCCTTATGAAATGATATAGAAAGATGTGACACTTCCAGTTTTACCACAAAGCATTGGAGACAGACATAAAGCTCTCAAATAATCTAGAGTACTAAATATTGCTAAATAATATGATTGTCAGTGTGTAGTTATGATAATATTTAATTGGTTCTTTCTCTGATTCATCTGATTATATTATTGCTGAATTAAATTCCCATTATATTTTCAATATTGATGTCCATAAATTCTGTGAAAATATGTTAATTAAAATATATATAATTTTAAATCAAGAATTAAATATTGATGAAAAGCAATTACTGTTTTATATATATTATCTAACTGGTTTTTCTTTACTTTAAAAAACTTTTCAAGTTATCTTCTTTATGATTTCACTAATTTATTAATCTGTAGCAGTTCCTAATTATACTCAATAAATAAATTTATTTAGTTTTATTTTTTTAATACATCCTTCTCTTTTTCTCTGCTTTCTTCATTCTTATATATTAATTATCATATATACATAATTATATAAAAATATGATAATTAGTCTATGATGAACGTTTATTAGCTTCTAAAGAAAAAATTAAATTATTTAAACTTTAAATAATAAATAGCTGAGCAATTCATAGAATTACGCAGTAAAAGAAAAGAAGTAAAAATTGTTATAGAATTACGATTTAATTATGTAATGCATGAGACTGAAAGGAGTTTGAAAGTCTGGGTTCAAATCCTCTCTATTTACATCTAGTTTAAGTATATATACTATACTTGTTTTTAAAATTTTAAAGATTCAGCCTGTATTCTGTAGTTTCTCTCTTCTGTATATTTAAATGGTCTTAAGATCTTGCATATGAGGGGTCGCAGTGATTTATGGACAACCTGGGTATGACAAACAAGGGCTTTGAACATGCTATCATCAGATTTTTAACAATATGAGTGGCTAAAGAATTGGAGAGTGGAGAAGATTAAAGCCTGTTCATTAAAGTTTGAAGATTTGACATGTTAATATGAATGGAGCAAGTTTCAGAGTGATAAAATGATTAATATTGAAAGATATGTGAATGATTTATTGGGTGTGGGATATAGTAGGAAAAATATTTTATGTGCACTATATAGGTTTAGAAATAGATGGAGAAGAGATAATATGGAAAAGAAAAGGTGGATAGCATTGCCTTATGTAAAGGATATTGTTTGTAATAAGATTACATCATTGGTATTTGCTGATTTTAATGTTGCATTTAAAGCGGGTGCAAATACTGGAAGATTGGTTATTAATGGTAAAGATTCTATTGATAAAAGCAACAAATGTAATATTATATATAAAGTGGTATGTCATTGTGGATATAATTACATCGGGGAGACTAAATGTGCATTGAAAAAGAGGATTAGGGAGCATGAATTATTATATAATAAGTTGCTTTATTCTGCAGATAGATATAAATCTGTTTTTGCAGAACATGCAGTGATTTGTAATGGAGAATTCTGTTTTGATAAAGTTTTTATTTTGCATATGGAAAATGATTTGAAAAAAAGAAAAATTAAGGAGTCATATTTTACAAATAGTACAAATAATGTATTGAATAAACAGTGTAATTGTGTTAATATTCACAATTTATAAAAAGTAGGTAATTCACGTGAGAGCGTTACTGGTGTGAGAGTTTAATAATATTTAAATATTAACATATTGCTACTTAAAATGGTGGAATACGCCGAAGCTGGCTATAGCAAAGGATATTAATCTTCAATTTTATATAGGCATTTTTTAAAATTTTGTAGTTTTATTCTAGTGGATTGTTTATATATATATGTGTGTGTTTATATATATATATGGGTGATGATGATCTGGATCAACTTATGACTGCTGGTTTGGCAAGAATGGCATATATTGGAGATCATTTATCTTTTTCATATCTATGTGATCATGTGTATCGATTATATAAGATAGAGTGGATGACTGAAGGGAGCTTGGAAATCTGGGTTCAAATCCTCTTTAATTTAATATATATTACATTTATAATAATTTTCTTTTATTATATAAACAAATTGAAAATTTAAATGATTAATACTTACAAATATCTCTTGTATTTTCTTAAATTTAATACTCAATTTTTTTTCTTTCTAATCACAATTTTTAATTATTTAATTTAGATCATTTCATTACTAGTTATAATTATTTTTTACATCTATCAATTATTTCTTGAATATATAATGTTTTGTAATACTTTTTTATCTTAAATTTTTTTAACATATTTGATTACTTATATAATTTTTTTATAAATCCATTTCATGATCTGTATCAAAAACTATATGGACCTGACATTCTATCTATGCTATTTATTGTGTTTCTTTCATCTTTTCATTATGTTTTTCTCTGATTGGCTTACATTGTCTCTAGGAAATTTTATAAACTATTTATGTCTTATTTTCAATATTATCTTCATTAACTTATTTAATATATTATTATTTTTTCAACCTAATTTTATATTTTCTTGCCATATTTGTTTTATTTATATATTACCATTAAAAATGCCATTATAAACTGTTTCTTTTCCTCTATTTTTTTCATATTGTTATTTTTCCCTTCTTTTATATTATTATTGTTACTGAAAATCCTATTAGTATTTTGCCTTTTAAAAGCCCCTTTAAATTATTAATCTCCAACTTCTATCTTTTATTTATTGAATATAATTAGAAAAATTATGACAGCAAGAAGATATTGAATTGGTGACAACAACGAAAAGACAACCTAATAACTTTTTTAAATGCAAGGAAATGTATTTTTTGCCAGTTTTTATTTTAGGATAATTTAAAATTATATTACACAACAGAGCCACATTGCAAAGAATTTTTTTTAATTTAATTTACCATTTAATATATATATATATATATATATATATGCAAGTATGTATCTGTGTTGATTAAAAATTAATATTTAAATATACATACTTGTGCTTACAGGTGAAGTTCATAAAATATTGATGATTATTCCACATTGTAACGGTATACAATATGCCGTTACATTAATTTAAAATTAAAATAAAAACTTAAGTTCGTAAATAAAAATAAATTTATTAAAAACTAAAAGCTAAAATTAAAAGGAGTTGTTTTTTGCTAAGATGTAAAACTTTAAAAGTATTTGAACATATTTTTTTATAAATAAAAAAAAAGTAAAGATAATTTTTTTTTTAAGTAGCATAAATAAACATGGTAACAGGTATTAATTAATTCCTGTAATCTCCAAATGGAAGTGATTGTTCTTTTAATTAAATGAAAAGCAAACTAACCCTTGGGGCTCATATATATTTTTAAAAAAGTCAGATAGGAGATAGATAAAGAAACTAAAGATTGACCAATGGAAGCACCAAGCCACAGCATGGACCAAAAAAAGAGACTCTAGGATTAGTGACATCTTGCCAAAAATTTGCTAATAAGAGGCTAATAAAAATATAAAAGGCATTATTATTGTTGTTGTCTTGGGATGCTGACTATTAATCTACAAGTGGAGTATTAATCTATTTATAAATGGTAGCTGTATTGCAGGCCCCACGATGTAGGAGCCTGCAGTAGATTTAATTTCTGGACAACCAGCTAATGCCTCCAGAAGACAGTTCTTGACCAACTGAATGGCAAGTAGTGACTCCATTTCAAAGGACAAGCAGTCTACAAGAGTGATCACGAAAATGGATAAAACAGACTCCAGGCAATCGACCATGGAAAGTATGAAATTTTGTCATTATAGACTGTTTCAATATATCTTCTATAAGCAAAATAAGTTAAACTTAACTTTAAAGGAACTTATCTGACTTTAAAAAAATTTCTAAATTAATTTTATGCATGTAAACTAGCTAAATTAATAATCATTTCCATTTTTCTTTTTTTAATAATTTCATATTAATTAAATCATTTGAAAATATTTAAATTTTGGTTGGGTGTGGATGACTATATAGATTCATTAAGTTTATATTAGTTTAAGGGAGTGTTAATCTTGAGTTAGTTGTTTCACAGTTAAATTGGGTTAATGAATTGGATATATTGGTGTAATTAGTAAATGTAGTATGAAAGATCCGCTATGTGCAGGATCATCTTTACACCACACTTGGGAAAAGTAATCCCACTCTTATTGACCATCAGAAGCAGATGTATTCCCTGCTCCTTGGATCACCCTTTAGCCTATGGAATGGGATGGTAAGTTGGCAAAAAGGACTGCAATCCTTTCCTATGGAGTTTTCTGTTTATTTATTTTATTGTTCTTCTCACCAGACAGATGTAACATTCCTGTACTGGATGAGAGACAATTTCTGCTATATAACCATGCTTTTCAGATGTGTATTCCTGACAGTATGGTACTGTGCTGTCATATTAATGCTGCATTGAATACATTGATGTATCAGATGGATTGGCATTAGTTTGACTGCGAACTTTTGGCCTAAGTTAAGGGCTGTAGAATATTTTATTTTTCAAATGAATCCATGTAGCATATCTATACTCAACATTATAAAACAAACTCTTATTAAAATCCATCTGTACAAATTTATAAAATTTAAATTTTAAATATAAAAATAATAACAAATTTAAGATCATCTTTATTCCTCAATTTTTAAATCTTTGTGCATGTTATTTCTGGCAGTAGCTTATTTATTTATTTTATTGAAATCTTTTTTATTAAAATGTTTCTTTTTAAGCAAGTTTTATTACAAATCTCTGCATCTCCTTGAGCTAGTGGCATGGGCTGATGGTCGGAATAAAATATATATGTAAAGGCCACCATCACATCCCCAACAATTATAACATATGTGTTTATGCATAATTTCTTTCAAGTGTTGCAAATGTAAGTAGTATAACTGATTTAACACTCAAACATTTAAAGCAATGCTATATTATTATTTGATCAAATACAAAAACAAACAAATATATTAGTAATGGTTTTTTTATGTGCGTGTCAAAGCATCAGCCAGGAAGCAAACCCAAGAACCCAGGACAACTGCTTGTAAGGCTGCTCTGCTGACCACTCGACCACCAACGCTTGACTATTAGTATTTTAGTAATGTTTTTAATACAAAAAATACTATTCTCATTAGACTGGTTTTGCTATTAAATAATAAGTACTTATGTATAAGTTCGAAGGTGAGATTTCACTTATGTATTAGTCCAATAATAGATGGTGAGATAAAACAACATTTTGTACATGGAGAAAATTATGCACTTATATTATAATGCCGGCACAAACAAATACGTAAATAAAGACCGAATTAAACACATTTACTATATTCTAAAAACCAAGACAAATAATTTTTTATGTATAAACCAATATTTTGCCTAACAACTATCTCCTGATCAAGATATTATCTAATAGTCACTTAAAAATTATTTTCGTTTTTAGAAAATTGTAAATGTGTTTACTTCGGTCTTTACTTACACATTTGTTGTGGCATTTTTTATCACTGTCAGAGTAATACATAAGTTATCATCATCACTATCATCATTACCAACCATGAAGGTCTCTCCAAGTTCAATTATCTTCTCTGATATCTAGTCTCTCTTCTCAACATCACCCTGCAAACTTTCTCATTTTATCCATTTATCTCACATGTGGTCTCTTTCTGGGGGAATCCAGCTTAAGATTTCAATTGTCTATCTATTATTATCTCTTCTAGAAATATGCCTAGCCCAACTCCACTTCAATATAATAATAAGAAGAAGATGAAAAGAAGTAGATGAAAAAGAAGGAAAAAAAGAAAAAGAATGAGAAGAAGAAGAACACAACAACAACATTTCTTGTCTGTGCTTTATACTCATTGTTATTTCAATTATATATGTATAAGAACTGGACACAATTTTAACTTAAAATATGAAATTGAAACAGAAATAACTGCAACTCTCTGCAAGCTATGCATAAACAATAGTCAAGCATCAATAAAGTATGAAAAAATAAAATGATACCATTCACAGCTGAAAGAATGTATCATATCATTATATTCTCCTTATACTTTGTTGAACCTTGACTAACTTTTATTTCAATTATATATATATATATATATATATATATCATAAATGTAACAGTAATAAACTATTATAAACAGTTTTTCAATCCACAGAAGTACTTTTGGTTAATTTCTTAAACCTGCCTCAACTGCCATTAAATTCAAAAAATAAAGTGGAAGCAAACATCATCAATTCAAATCCCATGAATCTCGTATTTGAATGTTAGCAGCTTGTCGATTTATTAAATGCATTTTATTCCTATTTATAAAAATTGCCTCCTTAATTTTTCTTTTATTATGGTTTCTCTCTTCATGAAGGATTTTCACTTTCAATATCAAATTTATATTTATATGTTTTTTCATAATCAAAGAAAACTGAAGCAGTCATTAAATCACTATAACTCTTACTTTTTGCATGCTAATATAACAATTCATTCTCCTTTAGTCTTTTTTCAATACTGCACTTCGATTCACCTATATATAACACAGACTCATAAAAAATTTGATATACAATATTACTTTTCTGCTTGACAGGTATAACATTTTTAGAATTATTCACTAATTTATTAATATTGTTTGGAACATAGAATGCATTTAATAAATAGACAAGCTGCTAACATTAAAATACAAGATTCGTGGGATTTGAATTGATAATGTTTCCTTCTGCTTTGTTTTTTGAATTTAATGGCAGTTGAGGCAGGTTTAAGAAATTAACCAAAAGTACTTCTATGGATTAAAAGACTGTTTATAATTGTTTATTTATTTACCATAGATGTATACATACATACATACATATATATAATATGACAAATCGATGTTTGTATTTCTTCAAAATAATATACTAAATTGTTTTTTTTCTCTTCACCAATAAAAATTGTAATTATAAATATGTGATTTTTTTCACATTCATTAGTGAAGCTGTAATTATAATATAAGGTTTAATATCCCATCTTAGTGCTTTCAAGATTTAGTATTCAAATCTCAAAATAATATATGTAAACTTATAGATAAATATTAGAAAACACTCCTAAGTGACATTTATAATTTTTGTTCTTTTTAATTTTTAATTACTGTATTTATAATATTTATTTATATATATATTATAACCTACACTCCCACCACTGCTCACATACATTACATGAGCGAAATGCCCAGGCGCCAGTTCTATTAATGAATAGAACAATATAATAAGATATATAATACAAAATTATTACTGAGACTCTATATTTAAGTTTATGTTCAGCTCAGCTCAGTGGGAGGCTATAGGCAGTTCATAAGATATATGATAATAAATGGATAAAAGAAGAAATATTATAAAACATTTAATATAATGTAAATTCCTTTGTTAATTAATTGTATGATAAAGAATCATAATGTTTATTTGGTACAGTCTATTAAAATATACTTTAAACTTAATTTCGTCCTTCATCCAAGTATAACATATATCAACTTGCTATAATTATATTCTTAAACAATTCTATGACTTGGCATATCAGAATCTAAACAGCTACTTTAATGCCAATCAAGAAATAAACAATAAGATCTCGGGGAATTTTAACAAACACAGTTGAATTAAATAAACTACATTGGCCCATAAGTTATAATTCTAAAGTATGATAAAAGGTAATGAGACAAATTGACTAAATATTTTACTGTGTTTCAGTAATAAGATAATGACAGAAATAGGGTATTTTAATCTCATATCATCATCTAACAAATATACTAACTTGGAAACCTTTCTAATACGTTTTTCCAGTGGCAAATGTTCCTTATAATGTTTGTATTAAGAAATACAATATTGTCAGACACTAGAAAATTTAATATTATAGCTCTAAAATAATATATCTATTTTGTAATAAATTTATGAAATGTGGAGATGTGGAAATGGAAAACATGAATGTATACAAGAATAACTCAAGACACAGTTTTTAAGATTTTAAATAACTAAAACAAATCATTTATTACAATAAAATAAACTTGGTTTAACATGATATTTACAAATGGACTATTTGTCTTACAGATTTTTAAATTATCAAATAGAATTAGAGCATCAGTTTGGGATTATCCCTACTATCAAAGCAAATTAATAGCAAAACTTAAACATCCTGACTTCGAACACATGCTTTGCCTACATGTTTCATCTACATGACAATAAATAAATAACATGTTATATTATTAGCACAAAAAAATACTTTTGAGAGGATATTACTCTTGATTAACAAAATAAATCAAATTAATTATATTTGGCTCTCAACAAAGCAACTTTCTCTAATTGACTAAATAATCACTTTCAATTACGTATACCTTTCATGCTTAGCAACAAAATCATGTTTATTCTGATGATTTGATGATTTATAACCTTTATTTAAATAAATACACTGTATTTTAAAATATTTATTTTCCGTTTTAATCTCAATAACTTTATACTTCTATTTAAATGAATGTAAAGTATTTCAAAAAACATTTCTCATTTTAATTTCAATATCTCTATACTTTATATACGCGATATTATTTATATTACGCGTGTGTGTGCACGTTCAAGAAGCAATAATATAAAACAATCTTTTCTATAGACTCTCCATTCATTAAGAAAATATCATACAATTATTTTATTTCGGACAATGTCGTAATTCATCAATGAAATAAGACACTAATACTACATCAAAAATTAATCTAACAATTTATCTGGCCACCTATTAATTAACACATAGCTATATTTTCATGATTATACATACTATACGTTATAAGGAAAATCTACATGAGGAGCAGATAAACTCTTACTGAACACTTCTACAATAATTCATCTGATTCTAAATATGTTGGTGGAGAACATTTCCTCATAACCAAGAATCTAAGAAAAACATCACATAACTTCCTAAGCATCATTTAATCATACTTCAACAATAACTCATCTACTTCTAAATACATTATTGGTGGGGACTTATTCTTCATCACCAGGGCCCTAAGAAAACATCACTTCAAAAAAAATATCATTTAATCATACGCATATAATATAAACTAGGCTCTACTCATGGAAAATTATTACCATATACTAAATAAGCAAGATCTTTATCCCTACAGACATTATAACGAAATCAGATTTCTTTCCATTCTCACAGCTTTTCTAAATATCGAACATTATAAATACATGCTGGCAGATAAATACATACAGATAACATACCAATTCGTTCAACTCAGTAGACTATGACAGCATCCGAAATTTATACATAAAATATTCACAAACTGAACTTTATCAAACAAATGTTATAATTGTGCAAAACAAACACACACCCGTGAACAAAAATATATATAAAATTAACTCTAAATTACACACTATGCAGGCAACATGGTAATTAAATATTGCATTAAGGTATAACTTTTAATTCAGAATAAACTTTAGGTTACTTTTAAAATTTAATATTTATAATTATTACGAACGAACTTTCTTTCATATCTTGCAAACTATTTCTATTATATGTTCGTTGATTAAAAAAAAAAAAAATTCTCACTTTGAGATAATAAAGTCTGCAAAATAAATATAAACCTCTCTAATAATATATTTAAAATATATATTTCTTTCTTTTACCTTCGTAAAAGAACAATAAGACCTATTTGAACATAATCAATTTTTACCAGCATATTCCTCATTTGGATACGCTTCGGAGACGGTCTTGAAGGTCAAAATAACCCAAATTATAAATAAACATAATAATAAATAAGCCTATCTACCTATAATATACATTAATTATGATAAGCAATAAAAAAAATAAAGAAACAAAAGTTATTAGTTTTGTAACTTAAAATAAAAGTTCACTTGCAAAGCTATGCTCCAGGTTTATGAAACAATATGGGACACATTCCAAACTGAATTTAAATCAGAATAAACTGCTGTAGGATAACCAAACAAATATAATCATGCTTAAATAGGACTCAGCATCTCTGATGTTCATAACAAAGTTATTTGAGTTACTATATCATACATAAGCAAACAATTTATCTTCTATTATGACGAAAATACAAGACAACTTAGTTACTGTTGGACGGGAATTATCTCACTCATTCCGTTGTAGTTCTAAACTAAGTACGCAATTATTTTTAGTAGTTTCTTGAATAGCATTTAACACTTTATAATTTAATATATGCCTGGTTTATTCTTAAATATTGTCAATTAAGATACCATGTTTCCTTAGTAATTCTTCAATTAATAAAACTTTGTTTTATTTTCCATCTTTATCGAAGAGAACAAAAATTACCCGCATTTCTATCCTTCCATTTGATTTAAGCAAATACTTAATTTGAAGTAGCTCACATTTTATTTCCTTCATTTAAAATACGTATTATTTTCAGAAATATCAGACAAACAAATACTGTCATCTCTTTATGATGAATTTAAACATGGCATGATTTATCAAAATATGCATATCCTTAATTTTATGTTTAATCCTCACAAAAACATAACACGGAAAATAATGAAGAATTAAAATATATTCTGTAAAATAGTTCTGCATGTGTTTTCCAGGTATATTAAAAAACACACATTGGTTAATGATACAACAATAATATTCATGCAATTTATTCCTATTTAAAATGACAATTAAGTGAAGTAATGTAGACTGGACATTATTAACATACATTTTTAAAAGAGCAATAGTTATGAAGAGGTTAATTCAAAATGTTTAAATTAAGGAGAGTAAAGTAAACTGATGCACCTTTTTTTTTAAATTTTAGAATTGCATTCTAATTAACTTTTCCCATAATAAATTTCTTAAGATCCTTTCGAAGTTTTACTCCAAAGTCCTTTTTAAAATCAATTTGACTTCAGCAACTAGTTTTAATTTCACAATAATGAGACACTGTTTACTGGCTACAATTACATTACATAATAAGCAAATTTTCCACTGGAGATCTTTGTTAAATAGCTCTCTTTAGCAAAGTTCATTTCCCTTCACAAGGTTACTCCCACGCTTCTCATCTATCTCAGCTAATTACATATTCAAAAAAAATCTTTTCTAAAAAAAAAAATCACTTTTATTTTTAGAACTAAATGAAGACAAAAAAAAATAATAAGAAGAAAATAAATAGCTTTTACAAACTTGAAAGAAAAATGAATATTAATTAACTATTAAATGAAAATGATTAATAATTTATTTAATTTTTTAAAATAATCCATTGGATTCAACTATCTATTAATCATTGGAAAGAAATATATATTTGTTAAATTATTTAAGATAACTACTGTAATTTAAATGTTTTTATTGTGAATGTACTATTGTTTGCTGTTATTAAAGTTGAAAATGAAATGAAACATAATACAGACATATATGCATGCACATGTACTGCAACCTAAATATTAAACTATCTTAACTAAATATAATCGAAATGGCTATTAATTGTTGACAAAAGGATAAGTATTAATGAATAAAGGATTATGAAACTATTCAACCAATACTACAATAATATAAAATAACTTTGCATCTTTCTGACAAAATGTATCAATTCCATTAGAAACAACCTCTTCCTTACATTAAATACCTCATTATCCACAATAATACTAATGAATACTTATAAAGTGATCAATTAACTGCACAAGCAATCCATATCTAAGCTTTAAACAATTTCCAGCAAAAAAATTTAAAATTCTAAGGCTATTTCATTTTTTTAATATAATATAACTATTTAATGCAGATGCAAAGCATCTCAATTCCTTGTGCCCATTCAGATGGTCACTATATATATATATATATATATATATATTGTGCCCTTTTGTATGGGTCACCATTTAAGTTTTGTGGTAATCTAGTAGAAAATTTTAAATTTAAGAAGTATTTAAAATGTGTGATGTTGACTTTGCTTGTGGTAATGTTACCATAAGTTTAATTAAGGCAATCTATAAGTATTTGATATGTGAATTGTGTTGATATTGAGAAAATATTTAAAATGATGATGATTATGATGTAATACTGCATTAATAAATTTAATGACAAATGTTTAAAGCTAAAGTATTTAAAAGACAAGTTAAAATTAGATAAAGATATTTATTTAATTTAAAATATATGTTAAAAGTGAATAGAAATATTTTAAATTATAAGTACTCAAATTGAGATTAATATTTGATTTTAATCATATCAAATAATTATTTTAAAATCTGATATAATATCTTATTTATTTTAAAAATAAATATTTATTTTAAAAAAGCAATTGTTAAGTTATTTTTAGATTATGGGAAGCGTTTCTTGTATTGTAAAAAAACAGATGTTAATTAGAGATACACACACACATGCTTGGAAGCTTTCTCATAAAGTTGCAAAAACTATTTTAAAATTATGTTGTGAAATTTATAAATAATACGTGAGTTATCACGAGATAAAAAAATAAAGATATTAATGTAAAATATTAAATTTGATTTTTAAAAATATTGTCTTAAAAATATAACGTATTTAAAAGATTTAGTTTATTTTAAATGATCTTATAAAAGTTAAAATTTAAACCAAGTGAGAAAGAATATTTCAAAAGAATGTTTGATAGATTTGAATAAACGATAAAATTATTTTTAAAAAATGTAATAATATTAAATATTAAATAAGTTATTATTTTATTTTTAATAGTGTGTTAGTAAATATGTAAATAAGCTAGAAAGTTTGATTGTTTAAATGTACCAATCAGATAAGGAGTTTCTGCTAGTATAAAAGCTGGATTCAATTGTTGAGGGGGGCTCTCTACAATAAATTTTAAAAGTCGATTGTGCTATTGAGAAAATAGCTAAGTAAATTTATAAACGCTCTTAAAATCAGTGTTAAAATCATAAGAGTGTTATTATTATATAATTTTATGAAATTTTAAATGATAAGTATGCAGTAGAAACTTAATAATTCCCTATTGGTCTTCTCAATATCGAAACTCAATTTACGTACGAATAATCATGGAAACATCACGTATTGTAGAAATATATCAGAAACTTTACGCTAGAAAAGTAACAGACGCTGGATTAGTACAGAAAACTATGAGATGGAGAAAAGTAGTATTTTGGACTATAAATAGTATTAAAAGTTTAAATTACTATTGTCTATTATAGATAGATATTTAAAAGAAATATGAATATTTCTATAGAAAGAAAGTATTTTTGCAGATTTTTAACAAATAAAATGTATATCTTAAGTAAAGATATAAGAAGTAGTAATTTTAATAAATACATGCCTTGTTAAGTCTTTGTGCTTAAAAGACTAAATATTAATGATTTGAAAAGGCAAATAGTTTATAAATATGATTATTTAAAATCGTAATATAATAAAATTATTATATTGAAGTAATCTAAAACGCTGGACGTTATAGATGGAAAAAATAGATTCTTACCTAGATATATTGTTTTTTGAAAAATGCGCAAGTAGTACGTGGACGTCCAGGCCAAACCAAATCAGGCCAAGCTAAGTTAATGGAAATAATTAAATGAGAATAATTCAACAATTATAAATTAATTTAGAAATAATAACTTTTGAACAATATTTTATGAAGAACTGGATCCAGAAAGAGAATTTATAAACTATTTTTTAATTTTATTTTGTTTTCTTATGGGAACTTATTATTTTAAAAAAAATAAACGTTATCATTTTTTGTTTATAAACTTTCAAGAAACACGTGATACAACGGAACAGGAAATAGTGTTCTATTGACTTTACACGTAGGATATTTATTAGAACTTTTATGGTAGAACAAATGTCGTCGCTGGAAATACGTAATATGAACTTTTATTTTATTTATTTAACATAAAATTTAAAATATTATTAAATTATTAAAAGTAGGTTAGGTACATTTATTAAATAATAACTTAAAAATAATATAATAATTAATTACATAAATTTATTTTTATAATTAATATAACACGGAATATTCTAATGAATGTCTATGAGTGTAAATGTGAATGATTTTTATTTTATGAAGCTGCAAATTCCGAAGAATGCTGGATAGCAGATTGGACATTATTATTATTATTATGGTAAAAAACATTGTATAATGATTTTGATGAATTTAATATGTTTTTTTTTTCTTTAGATCAACCAAATATTATGTTTTGTGGAATGAATGTATAGATATTTTAAGAAAACACATACATTATATTGGCAACGAACTTTATTAAAATATGCATAAGTTTTAATTTATAATGTCAACATGATACAACATTACATAAGAAGCTTAGAAATAATTATATGATTCTTTCATAAATAAATTTTGATATTTTATTATGTTATAGTATTAGAATTATATTTATTCTTTATTTAGGTAATTATTTTTATTATTTGCAAGATAAGAATAGATTTGAAAAGACTCTATTTTTTTTGTATTTTGTTTTATTAAATAAGTTAAGTTACGTTATGGGTAGAAGCTTATATTTGGATTGAAGTTTATTAAGTATAGACGATGTAGTATAGGTAGTTTAGATAATGAATATTTTATTTAAAATTGATGTTTATTTTCCGGAAATTTTAGATAAGTTTGGGATATGTTTTATAGATAGAAATTTATTAGAAAGGATTAAAATAACACATAAAGTAAAGTAATGATTTTTACATAGAAAAGAATCATAGAATTTATCTAAGGTAATGCTTTATGAATTTGAAATTGATAAAGGATTTAAATAATAGTATTTGAACAGTACAGATATGTAATGCATATTTGATAAAACGTATAACAGGAATTACATTAAATAAAGTATAAGTACAGTCAATTATTTGTTTTACATTACAATGATACATTAATTTTATAAAGCTATTAAGCAATGCTAACAATAAAGTAAATATATGATGATATATTATAAATGGTAATACTTAATTAATGTAGCTATTTAATTAGTGAAGTTTCATTCTTTACACATGCTACATAAATAGTCTTGACATATATTATTATTTGTAGTAATTAAAGTACACTACTATTTATTTTAAAAATCTAAGTTTTGAAAACATACTATAATATTATTAGTATAGTATTTGAAGAATGTATAATGGCTTGTTAAGCACATGAATTAGTAACAGTATAAACTTCTTGTATTTGTATTTTCTTATTTTATTTTATTTATTTTCCTAAATTCTAAAACTGTAAATAGTGTAAATAAATTCTTATTTGAAGTTATTGTAAATAAATTTGTTAATTTGTTTTTAAAAGTGTGTCGAGTTTTCATTATTTTTCACCACAGCATTTTGACATCAGATGATTTGAAATAAACATAATATTTGTAAAAAAATGAATTTGTTATTATTATTTAGAAATGAATACAATATTTGCTTAACATTATTTTATAAGAATTGATTGACATGAATAGAAAATATTGCAATGGTCATAAGATGATTATAATACACATTATAAGAATACAATATTATTTATTGCCACAGATTATTAAGTATAAGATTTTGATCTATTTTAAAATGAATATACCATGTGAAATAAAAGATATACAGAGGATTGTTTATTCATTTAATGATTGATTATATAATAGAGATAGATGAGATTAAATTACACTCTAAGATTAGTATTATTATTATTATTATTAAAATGAGTTAGGTGTATTTAAGTTTGATATAAAATCCCACATCATACTTATTTACATGAGTTATTATTATTATTTTAAAACAACTTAAAAGAACCTGAGATTATTTAATCATATTTTAAGTTAAAAGTTAGGAATTATTTTAGTATTATTAAAGATAATTTATTTCATTTAAAAGTCATAAGAATGCTATAGATGTAGTGGTAAGATGATAAGGTAGTGGTAGTATTCTTATGCCATTGAGACAGTATCTTGGGAGATATTGACTCAGTGTAAATCTGCTTACTACTTTGTAACTTTACTTCGCAGTCTCATAATTTTAATATATAATTATTTAATTAGTATAATCTAGAACTATATTGATTTTGATGATTGATAGTAAATTTAATTAAGATGTGATAATATAAAAGTATATTAAAGATAGATATACAAATTTTAATTAAGCATAATAATGTAACTGAGCTAGTTGTATTTTAAACTATTTTATATATCAAGAAGTAAGGGTACAATATATATATATATATATATATATATTATATATATATATATATATATATATATATATATATATATATATATATATATATATATATATATAATGGGATGGAGAATTAGGATAGTTAAAGATGGAGTGAAGGATATCATTATCCATCCCAAGTAAACAAGAAAATTAATATTATTTAATTTATAATGGGATGGGATGTGAGATGGAGTGAACCTGGGGTAATGGAAAAATTGTCAACAACCCTACTTAAACAAAAATTTTCAATTGAAATTATTTAATATAAATAAAGCAATATCAAAAATATTACTAAAAATACATATAAATAAGAGAGCATGAGAGAGATATTAATATATCATAAGAGAACATGAGATCATGACAAATCTGAGAGATCAGTCCAGTTAACTCACTATTATAAGTATAATTAACCATACACCAACATTATAAATAAGTAAAAGTAAGTATAAGTAATACTCATCATTATGAGTGATTAATAATAAAATGTAAATCAACAGTTAATCTTGTGACTAGATTTGAACTGGGTCTACTGTAGACCAGGCTAACTATTGAGACATTGCCAGCTTGGACAATTATTTAAGCATAGTTTGAATGTACCAACTTAATTGCTAATCCATAGAATATACAAACATAAAATGATAATACTAGGATATTAAAATGTGCTGATCATCATCAATACTCTGGCCATTTCATACCTTTAATGTACTGGCCAACTATAAATTTAATTTCTAATAGAGACTAAACTAAAATAAATATAGTGCATGGGATTTAAAGAATATACCTTTAGAATCAACCAGGACTTCTGTATGCCCATAAATACTAATATACATTCCCTTTTACATATCAGACCATTATGCTCAAATCTAGCTCAGGGAACACAATCTCTATTACTGTTATTGTGATCAAGAGATGATGCAAACAGAATATTCTAAACACTTTTTAGAATTAAATAATGAATAATTTTAACAATTAAATACAAGTTTATTAATAAGAATAAAAAAATAAATTGAAATTAAAGTCTTTAGAATATGGTTATACACCTATTCATCTTCTGATTTTGATTAATATACAAAATAAAAAAGGATCACATTGTGATTTACATGATTAATATACAAAATTCAAGTTATTACATGGATTGCATGGATTAATCCAATGATTGATAAGGTGGCAACTCTGTACTTTTAAGATCTATTGATTATGGATATGTTTTGCCATCTCCAGTGTTTGAATGTCTTATGAACTCCAAGTAATAAACTGTTTGATTATTTTTTTAGTCTATGATCAAAAATAATGTTATCTAATGTATTAAGATTAAAGTCATACCCAGCAACATAGAAATGATAGTCTTAGTTTGATAAATATTTTCTCCATTAGTCATTCAAATCACCAGAATTCATACTTTAATTTTTATCATTAAGTATTGTAAATACTTTTACAATACTTTTATTTTTTTTTCCATTATCATAAGTCATGCTGCAAATGCTTCAAGATAATGTCAACAAGTTTTTGTTATAATTAGATGACTGATATGAGTAGGACATCTTTTTTCTAATAAAAAATTTTCGGTAAGAGAAATTTGTAATCTAATTAATAACTACAGACTCATTTTCATTCACCTTATATATTATAAAAATGTCATACGCATGAAAAAGGTAAGTTAACATTTAAATATTTACTTCTACAAGGAAATGCTATGAGTTTTTCTAAAATTAAATCTTACCATATCTGTTCCTAAATCAATGCATAATATGGTAATGGTTCCTAGGGGTAAAGGAATGTCCAAAACTATGAAAAGTAGGAAAGGACTAATTTCTGGTATATTACTTGTTAGGGTATAGGCAATAGATTTTTTTAAATTATCAAATATGAGACGACCTATAAAAGAAAATAAAAAAATAATATTAAAACATCACTACTGAAAAAAATTACATAACATATACAGATACTTATATATAGTATGACTATTTCAATACTAAAAAAAAAAGCATATAAACTGCTCTAGAAATGAATTTTGTAATGACTATACAACCCAATCTGTTGATTTTTCTGAATTTTGATATTTTGTAGTGCAGTTTTTTAATATCTTCAGCAGAAAATGTTTTTTCTGACATAAGTCAATACTTTGTGTAATTGTAACTCTTCAATTAACTTTTTTCTCTGAAATATCTTCCCAATAAAAATTATTACCATTGTACTTCTTGAAAATGTCTGAGATAATCTTTAAAACATAAACTAGGTTAGCCTCTATCATAAAAACCATATTCAAATTTGCCACAGAACAACTTTTCTAAACATCATGCACCATTTTATCTACTTAAAATGTCCAGTTCAATGAAGGTGTGATTTTATTATAGCATACTCTTTAGAATCCCATCCAGTAAGTTAAAGAACATATTGATTGGTGTTATAATATTGCCATTGTATTTTTTAAAATCCCTTAAAGAGCATTCTTAAATGAAACTTTTCTAATGCCTTGCATTGTGTTTGATAGAGTGTTCAAGTTTCACTTCTATAAAATGAATTAAATAAAATAATAGCCTTATATACAGCTTAATTACAATAGTTATTTCTTTGCAACATTGAAGTTTATATTGCACTTTAATATCTAAGTCCACTTTTATACTTATAAAACTACCAAAATATTAAAAATGCTTTACATTTTCAAGCTGATAACTGAGTAAGTTATAATGTTGCTGGGAATTTTTTATATGTTTGTATTTAAAATATTAAATTTATTTTACAAATAGTCTTTTGAAGTGACAAATATAGTACATTATCAGCATATTGTAAATATATTATTCAAAAAGGTTAAATTCTTATTCTTCCTTTTAATCCAATCAACTTACAAATTCCACCATCAAATCTATATCACATCTTGATTTCTGTTTCATTAAGTCTCTAATAAACAGTTCCAAAAATCACAATTACAAAGTTTTAACAAATACATAACCTTGTTTATTACTAGTTTTCATTTCAAATGCTTCAGATTTTTTATCTGTAGCAATAACATTTCTTTTCATTTCATCGTATAAAAGTTGTGTAATAAATTTTAATGAACAACCAGCTAATTTCACATGATGTCATAAACCTAATCTCTAGTCTAATGGATAACTAATAAAAATTATTAATGCCACAAACCTGTTTAATTAGCTGAATCAAATGCCTTGACCAAATCAATTAAATAACTTTTTTGTTCCAATAATTTTGTTGTACTGCCACACAACAAAAAAGATATTATAATCCAAATAATAAAAATCAAACCACTAAACATTACATAATCACCCTTCATTATGGTTACACAAGCCATTTACACAGAGGCAACATTCTCCACACAGTAGTGCCACCTAGTGGAAGCATCAAGTGATTACTCTGGAGTGCACTGAGTGACTACTGTATGATGAGTTTTGCCTCTGTAATGAAAATTAAAATAAATATGGTTTTATTAAATATAAGTAATAATAGAAATAATTCAAATATTTTATGAAGGCAGAATTACTTCTATTATGGTCATATCATTGATAATTTTCAATACATTAATATCAATGACCTGTATAGTAATCTGGGAAAAAACGTTGAACAAAATATAAATAATTCTTATATAAATGTTATTGCACATCATCTACATCATCATATTGAAAATCAACTAATGGAGTAAGAACCAGATCTTCATACAACCTTATGGAGACATAGATAACTAAATAAAGTCAATTCATTACATCTTTTCCATTACCATAAGGAACATTTTTTTCTAAATATTGTATAATATGATCTTCAAATAAAATCTACTCTTTTATTATGATTATTTACACAAACCAATATTCTATAAATAATAAAATAAAATTGAAAAAAACTACAGCAAATATTACACAAACAAAAATAATGTAGTTCATTTTACTAATGTTTAATTGTTTTATGATTAATATTTAAAAAAAAAATCCTTTCCTTTAAATTTATGCTGTTTTATTATAATGATGATTTAACTGTGTTAACTAATCAGGGCCAGAGAAAGGTGGTAAGCAAGATAAGCAAGGTATGAGGACACCGATACAAGAAGGGCACGGAAACAGTGAAGAATTAAGAATACATTAATTTTTTGTTATGCATGTTAATTACTGTGACTAGAATCATTATTTCTACAAAATAAGAAAATATAAACATATTAAAATAAATAATCACTTCTTGAAATATTATTTGTTAATTATAATTTTCTATAGTTTGTTTTTCTCTCATGATATTTTCAGTTATATCTTCTTATGCTGGGTTTACAGGATGCATATTTCAAATCACATTATGTAATACTAAATGGAACAGCTGTTTTACTATTAATATCCATGTCATTTATATATATATTGTAAGGATTATTTGGTATTTGTAAAATAGTAATAATAAACATAACTTCAAAAAATTTTATTGACTTATTCTAAAAATATTTAAAATTTACTGTATCAAACAAAATTAAAAAAAAAAATCCAAGATGTCTACCCATATTTTTCTAACATTAGAAATCCTTGTAGCAATTTTGGTTTAGTTTTAAACACAAACACACACACACATAAAAAACAACAATACATTAATAAAATGCATAATAGTGTATATATGTAAATAAATTAATTAAAAGAGAATCAGTTAAAGTAATATTTATATTACTGTATACATAATGGTAAAGCTAAATAGTAACAAACTTTTAATGTAATAATTAAATGTGTCAATATGTGTATAAATAGTTATGTTTCTCTGATATATTTAAATATAAAACAATACCATTTTAAAATATCTAGGTAAAGTTACTTTAAATTTGAAATATAGTTTAAAATTAATTGAATTACTTTTATAAACAATTAAGTAAGAAATAACTAAAATTAGCAAATTGCGGTTTCTTATAAAATCACTAATTATCTTCTTTGCATTTTTAAAAATAAATAAAAAACATTGTGAATTACTTAACATTTATCATGTTAATGGATTGATTCAAAAGATAAAATTTTGTCATCATTTATTGTTCTAACAGGAATTAGTCTTCTCACTTCTCTGTGATTTTATAATTAAAGAATTGTTTGTTTGTTTTTTAAAAAAAAACATTTTAAAAGATTTCACTAGAATAAAAATAATTGAAACTATTAAAGATTTTACATTAACTTTAGATTATAAAGGATATTTATTTTTACTTATTATATATAGAAAAGATAATGCAGTTGCTTTAATGTTCTTACAAAAGAAAACCTGGAGAAAAAAAAGGACTACAGGTAATATCAATTAAATTATATATTATAATGATGATTTAGTATGTGTATAATTTGTTTTAGAAAGAAATTGTTAATTAATATTAATGTAGGTACATTAAAGACTGTATGATAAATATTTATATAATGAATACTTTTGTCAACTATAAATAAATATGATGAAATTTATTTTTAAAAAAATTTAAAAGAATATTTCAATCTACAAATTCATTTAAGCAATAGTGATAATAATAAAGACATAAATGGAGAGGAATTGTATGAAAAACTATGTCTGTTTAAAAACTTATTTTCAAATAAATTATCTCAATTCAAAAATCAACTGGATATTCTAAGTTATATTCATGAAAATGATTTGTTTCATTCCCAAATTTGAGCATATCATTAAGAATATTATTAATTCTTCCTATAAGTATAGCTAGAGGAGAGAGATTATTTTCAAAGTTCAAAATCATAAAAAGTTATTTACATTCGACAATGACATAAGATCGATTTGAAAATTCATCAATGATAACTACAGACAATGATGGATGCAATACTCTAAATACTGATGATATTGTATCTAAATTCAGCTCTGGAAAAGCTCAGAAAATAAATTTATAATTATGTAATAATTAAAGGGAATTTAAACCCAGACCTTCAAGTTTCTTTCAGCTATCACTCTATCTTATATAACCAATACACATGACCAAATACATGTGAAAAATGTAAATGATCTCCAATATACATATTTCATGCTGAGCTGGAACTCATCAATTGGTCCATATCATAATCCCTCACACATATATAAAATCAGTGCTTAGTTTATATTAAAATAGCAAATCTTCAAACTTTAATGAACAGGTTTCAATCTCCTTTATCCTCTAATTTTTGCATTGGTTATATAAGATGGAGTGGATAGCTAATAGAAGCTTGGAAGTCTGTGTTCAAATTCCTTCTAATTCCATCTAAAATTCAATATATATAATGTACTTATATTTAAAATATTACAGAGTCAGTGTCGATTCTGCCTATTTCTCTTTCTGTGTATTTAAATGGACATATTAAGATCCTATATATGAGGTGTCAGATTGACTTAAAGTCAACGTGGGTATAAAAATTAGTATCAGCAAGGGCTTTGAGAGTTGTGACATATGGAGCTGAAGAATTGGAGAGTGGAAAAGATTGAAACCTGACCATTAAAGTTTGAAGATTTGCTATATTAGCATAAACTGAGCATGGATTGTATATATGTGTGGGAGATGGTGATCTGGACCAACTGATGAGTGCTAGTTTAGCACAAAATATGTATATTGGAGATCATTTATATTTTTATACGTATGTCGTCCATGTGTATCGATTACATAAAATAGAGTGGATAATTGAATGGAGCTTGAAAGTCTTTGTTCAAATATCCTCTAATTACATCTAAAGCTCAGTATATATAATACACTTGTATTTAAATTATATAATAGTAATTTTTTTTATTGTTGTCATTAATAAAACATTAAAACTTTTTTGAAGGGAAGGGGTGTTTTGTATAAAAGCACTAAGGACCACTCTGTAACTAATTGTCATCTTTTTTTTTTTTCTACCATAACAGTTTAGAATAGTAATAAAAAAAGTTCAAAACAATAAACTTAAAGATAAACAGTATTTAAGACTGTTAAAAATTTTCATTATAATAATAATAATTTACGAAAATCTAACATATATTTGATTATTATTACACACTGTGTAAGGTATTTTTAATAACAACTTGGAGATCTGCATTAAAAAACTTAATAGTCTAAACAATATCAATATTGTAATATAGCCATAATATAAATTATTATTTAATTGGCTTTAAAAAGTATATAAATTAAATAATTAATACCTTCTTCAACTCCAGTAACAATAGATGCAAAATTATCGTCTAGTAAAATCATATCAGCTGCCTGTTTACTAACGTCACTTCCCGCAATTCCCATAGCGACACCTATAATTGTTAATATATATAATCTAAGAAAAGTTTAAAAGCAGAATTAAATAATATTTAAATAGTTAACAAGAATAATAAAAGGTGGTGTAATATGTGTATGTGAAAATTTTCAGATTATTTTATGTTTATTGTAAGTTTGTTATAAAATACAATTAACAGATTTGGTGTAGAATTTTAATACGATATTTTGATCAATAATTAACTAAAAAAGATTGTTTCAAGTGGATTACTTAAAAAAAAGATTAGAAATTATCAAAGAGTTAATAATGTTTTTGTCATCAAACCATATTAATAGAGATTTTCACAACTGATTAAACGTGAACCTGTGTAAATGTCAATTTTTATTACCCTTTGTCAACACAATAAGTTCAGCACAACTATTTAAAAAATGAAAAAAAAAAATTGTTGTCTTGCATTGGTGGTCGAGAGGTCAGCGTGACTGCCTTGTAAAGAGGCAGTTGCCCGGGTTGCGGGTTCGCGTCCCGGTTGATGCTATGACACTTAAAAAAAAAATTAAAATTGTTCAATACAAAAATAATAATATAACTGGAAATGAAGTTTTTAAAATGTAAAATCTCTAAATTATAAATTATACATTTTTCATTTTAAAATTACATTAAGAAAATATAAACATGAAAGAATGAATTATTGGTTATACAGTATAAACCATGAAATAAAGAAAATTTTGTAGGATACTATCTGATGTTCATCAATGTATTCTAATAAATCATTTTTGATAAAAATGAAAATTACAAGCAAATTTCATCTATTCAAATATAAGTAATGGCACTCTGGTTAAATTCATAACAGCGAGAAAATAAATATTATTAATAATACTTGAGCAATTTTCCCATATATATATATATAAGAATTGAAATTCAATCCTCATATTTGTTTTATAGAAGTCATCATCATAAAGCATACTATTCTTTTTACTAATTGTTCTGGTTCTCATAATCATATCATTTTCTTGGAAAAGTTAGATATAAAAAAATTAGTTAGACGAAAAGGTTTTCTAATATAATGCAAATATATATTTTTCCAAATTAATCAAAGTTATAATAATCTCTAATTACTATTAATAATTTAACTGAATGTATATTTTGTCATTAATTTATTTTTCATTTACGATGTGAGTTTTTATTTAAGAAAAGAAAGATGACTGAATTATTATCATTAAGAACAAAATTTAAAAAATGATTAATAGCGGTATATATATATAGGAAGGTTTTTAAAAATTTTAATGTTATAAAAAGAGTGTGCAAATGAATAAATATTTGTAAGCTTTATAAGAAATATCGTTTAAAGTATGCCTTTGTTTAGATATTTTTATTTTAAAATATAGATATGAACTAAAGTATATCTTACATAAATCTATACATGTACATTTATTTTGCCTGTGAACAATCAGTTTTTGAGATGTGGATCCATCTTTTGATAAGTTGTATTCTGATATATAAATTCATATTTTGTATATTGTGATGTCTCAGTGGAGTCTGTAATTGGATATTAATTCCAGTCAAATTGATTTTGCTAAAGAGAGAAAAATATGAAACTATCAATTTAAATGACTACTCAACAAATTCTTCTTTAACCTTTTAACTGTTTGACTCGTTCTTAATCGAGGCAATTTTTGATACATATTCGTTTTAATCGAGTAAATTTGACATCGCTGTAAATTGCTTAGTTTTTGTACTACATTTACGGTTTTAACGTCATTTTTTAGAACGCAAAAAGTTTTATAATATACTGCCATCTATTGAATTATTTTACAAGTAAAAAATCAATTAATTGATGATTTATGTCAAACAAAAACTAAGCACTGCCTTTTCACATCTTTTCTTGAATCTTATTGGCTGTTGAAATTTTGTAAACAAAAGAAAATGGAAAAGCTCCGCCTTCTCATCATCTTTTCTTGAATCTTATTGGCTGTTAAAATTTTTATATGGCTGCCAAAAATTAAAAATTTACTGAACGCTTTTGTTTTATTTTGAAAATGATAAACGAATGTTTTAGAGCATTTTAAAAATATTTTTTGATGAAATACAAATAAAATACAAATTATTTTCATATAATATGTCAAAAATAAATATTATTTTACAAAAATAGTTACGATTTTAGCAAGAATTATTTATTTATTGCAAAGTCGGGAAAAAAAAATCATAACGTGAAATTATGATTGCCGTTTCTTTTCATGTCAACCGTAACAAATATTTTTAAAATTAAAAATCAAAATTTATTTTTGAACAAACTTTCGTTTATTTTTATAATGTGAGAAATTACTAATATACTTTTTAAAAACGAAACTAAAGTGAATATATTTAAAAAAACGGTCAATAACTTTTGAAAAATTGATACATTATTTTGTGCATCGGCTAATTAAAAGCTTTGAGTGATACCACCTGCAGCGAATGAACAATTGGACAGTTAAAGGGTTAATGGTTTTTGGGTTAAATATTCTGTTGGGAATTTGCTTATTACTTATATATAACATAGATCATTAATTCCTCTATACTGTTGATAAAACAATATATTTAGGAAGATTTTTATATATGATAGAAATGAAAAAATTCTCTATTCTTTCAATGAAAACATGTTCCCAAAGAATTTTATATATAGAAATGATATATTTTTTCTATTCTCCTTAGCAGTTAGTATGGATGCATTTTCAGATTATGTGTTATTTGAAAAGTTAATTTATTGTATCTGCATAAATTCAGTATTTACAAATTTTCCATTCAATTCTCATGCTAAACTCTCATAATCATACCAGCAATATCCAAAGAAGAGAAAATAGCACTCAAATATTGAGTTTTATTTTAATGTGTATCTTATTAGTGACAATGGTTGTATTGTTGAAAATATAAATAAGCTTTGAATTTTTCTAAAAACATTTAACAATATAATTAGTACTAATGAAACAGTAAGATTCGTATTCGAATCTTAAGTTTCACCTTTTTCTGTCGTCTCTCACTGACCGGTCTATCCCGCCCAAATTTAAACTTTTTGGTATCGAATTGTGTGTGTAACAATATTAAAAATGTATAAATATATGTAGAATTCAGCATAAACACGCACACATTTCGATCTCAAATTAAACGCAATAAATAGGGATAAAATAATATAATTTAGATTTCTTTTAGTTATATAATTTTGTATAATTTTAATCATTTATTTTGGATTATAAAGTTCGTATTTATTGCTTTGTTTAAATTTCGTTTAATAATAATTCTAAAAATATCTGATGTAATATTTAATTAAAAGTTAAAATAATCTTATGTTCCCTTTTTGTTTTTGACATTTAAAAGCATCGGTCAGTGATAGATAATAGATTAATTAAAGAAAAATTCCCCAAAATTAATTAGTAAATGTAAAATGTAAACAATAGAACGGCAGCTTTCTTTAATTAAAAACCAACTAAATGCATTGATTATCCTCAGGGCAGATTAAGTAGAACCTAAAAATATCTTAACAAAAATGTGAAAGATCAAGATAAGAAAGGAGGCCATCTTAGACTTGCTGGAGACATTCACTAAAACTTTAGCTTTGCTCTTGATCACTGAGAGTCTCCAAAAATAATAAAATAATTTGTTCCTGCCAAGGTATGACCGAGTAAAGCACCTAGATTATTCTCCATCGGGATGGCCTATCGGATGCTGAACTTTCCATTGCCCGTCATAAATTCAACCATGAAGATCTGCTGCCTGAAATGAATGAGAAAGCTGCTGCTGCCATGAAATTAAATGAATATCTAAATACAAGAAAGAATTGCCACTCGTGAACTTTTTTTTTGCTAAATTAATGGAATCAGAAAACTTCTTATAAAACAGGTACCTGTCTGTATTCAAACTCTAGAGTACTCTAATAATATGCTATAGTTCTTCTTCATACTACTTATCTAAATTATAAAATGTAAAAACTACCATTTGTATAACTAAATTGAAAAATTAATGTCATGTGTAAATGTATCTAATAATCTAGCTTACCTCTATCTTTCTTGGGTGCGTATTTCTATAATCTACATTTCTATCTATAGTTATTTAATTATTGCATGCTCATAATTATTTCAATTTTCAAAGTTTAAATCTATGATCGCTTAAAACAATGAATGCGTGTAAAATTTTCATTAATATTTACTTTCTTTAATAACTTAACTTTCATATAAATCGGCACGCATTCAATGCTTCATTTATTGTAATGCAGGGGTCTACTACGTCGCAAATGGCTGACGTATTAGTTATAATAATTCCCAAGTTATATATGTTTTATATTTATTAAATAATCAGTGAATAATTCCAGAAAATTACATTTCTTTGAGAGTCACCAACGTTTTTTAGTAAATGTTGATAATGTGGAGCCGAATTAGAAATCTATTTAAATCTCATCATAATCAATTATCAGTATACATGTGTTACGTTTTAGAGACACGATGACCCATTCCGCCGTGAAATTTCTGGATTCTTCAGGGTTGAAATTAACCCCAGTCGTCCTACACAAGCGGGCATAATGGGTGCTCCCGTAGGATTTGACAATGTCATGCAGCCAGCCGGAAAATCGCGCCACGTACCGCTTGTCCCTGGTTATGCTTATGTGACACCTTACTTCGTTGGACCGAGGCAGAGACCAGTCTGATATTCTTATAAACCCATTCGCGGCATTGCAGTTTCGATATACTGCCATTCCATATCGCCTTTCTAAAGCGTACCACGTGTTCCTTCACTTAATCTTATTATTCTATATATCACTCCGCCTCTGCATTATCTGCATAATTCACTCTCAAATAAATGTTTGTTCTTAGTCATAAAATAAATAGTTTAATTAAATAAATATATGTCCGCCGCTACTCTTAAATCTTACTTTAGACTCTTGCATTGCAAAGGTATAAATTCCCCAAGGCATGCATTAGAAATACTTACTCGAGAATTTTAGGTAGCTAGATTAAGCCTTCAAATAAGTGAATTCCCTTTGTAAACATTACAGTATCGGAAATACCGCTACTGAGTTCCCAACATAAAATAATGTCTAAATAAATAAATGTATTCTTTAAAATATAATCATGTCGCAATTCCGCTACTGAAGCTTTCAATCCCTAAAATATTATTAGTCAATGTTTTATTAAAATGTAGTAATAAATAATTTCAAACTATATGTCTGCAGTTACGTTTCATTTATTCGATACCCATTCTATATAATATTTCCTCGATTATGTAAATATGAATGTTTAATTAATATTAGTTTGATTATTGGCTAACTCGAGAATAAAATCATGAATCTCTTGCATCTCCCTGACCACCGTGCCTAAGGAAATATTTACTAATGTCGCATCAGATGCGTTGTTTCGTGGATTGTATTGTGGAACCGATAAACTATGTTCGAACTCAGTACCACGGGTGGCTTCGCTACTCGATAGTGCTGCTGTTCTGTATGGTGGTCGAATTCTGCACTATGTTTACGAGTCACACGTTTTCTGACCGTTACACTATTAAGCTGACATATTGTTCAAATCATGGCAGGTAAAATCCATCTAAAAAGTGAATGTTTTAAACAATTAATGACTCTATACATATGAAGTCCCGTAAACATAGACAATTCATCTTTTTTAATATATTCAATAAATTTTAATGACTTTATCACAAATTTTGAGGCATGTGGATGTTATGATAGCAATGCTATTGCTTTGTCTTATCTTTTTATGTATATCTCTAATGTTAGTGTGATATGCACTTTTTAGTGTGGTATCAATATCATACAGATCTCATACAAGTATCATGAAATTTCAATCTCAAAGCAACTTAACTATGCCTTGATTGGTTGGAAGATAATTCAAAGAAAGTAATAACATTACTGATTGGTATATTACTTGGCTCCAGCTTTTCAGAGCATCCTTTATTCTTTTAGTATTTTTGGAAAATAATTTTAATTTTCAGTAATTTGTTCATATGTTTAAACTTACTTATGCAATGTATTGGTAGATTTTATTTGAAAATGTTTGTTTTTAAGAAGAAAATCGGTAAAAACATAGTTATGATAAAATGAAAGCTAAGTTTTTGTTGCTTAACAAGAACTGCATTCATAAATAATAGTGAAGAAATCTTTTGTAAAATTTTAAAATAAGTGCACTTTTAAATTTTAAGACACATTTTCATGCTTTTATGATGACCCAATCAAAATTTAATTACATTATAAAAATTGAATTCAAATAAATATTCTGTTCAATAATTTTTATGAATAGGAAAGATTACGATCTAATATAAAAAGAACAAATATGCCCCCAAATTGTCATTAGCTGTTTTTGAGGTGTTGAATTTCAAGTCAATTAGTGTAAAGACATTTTATTTTAAAACACACCCATATATATATATACATATTGTAATGGTAAACATGTGCAGAGAAATCAACTGATGTTGCAGACAAACAAATTATAATTTCAGTGTAATCCATTAAATAAACAATCAACCGAAAAGTAGTATTTGGTGATTTATATATATCAAACCCCAAATACTACTCTTTCAATTTTACTGCTATATAATGGTGGATTGTTTATTTAATGGATTACTCTGAAACTATCATTTGCTTCTCATTTTTGCTTGTCTGTAGCACCAGTTGACTGTTACCATTACAATATAAATATATAATCTGCAGAAAAATATTTAAAAAATGTAGTTTCTGTTTTTAA
This sequence comes from Epiperipatus broadwayi, assembly GCA_028023455.1. NCBI lineage: Eukaryota > Metazoa > Onychophora > Udeonychophora > Euonychophora > Peripatidae > Epiperipatus > Epiperipatus broadwayi. The sequence goes on from JAQFVV010013098.1 coordinate 172,441, forward strand.
TTATTATTAAAGAATTTCCTGCAAATGTGAATTCTGATTTTATTAATTACATATTTTTATTCATGTTATATTTCACCATATATAAATAATAAAAACTTTTCAATTTTCAGCATAATTTTTCAACAGCTTGTTATTAAATTGTGATCTACTGTTCAGTATAAAATTTAATAGATCAGTCTTTCTCATTATATACATGTTTCGCAGACAAACCTCTGATTATTAAATAATCCAAAGGTTTAAAATGTCTAAACAATCACCCAGAAATAATAATTCAATGATCACATTTGTACATGTTAAATGCATATTGATTTAGGAACTTCAATGTTTTACAGTCAATCATTTGTAGACATTGTGTTTATCTTATGAATGCATCGACATTTATATTTTACAATGGTTGGGGATAACTTATATTACATTATAATAAAATGGAAGCAATGTGTCATCATTGTAAGAAATATATCTGGAAATATTTGTAAGCAATAAAATATTTTGCCTTTGCAAGCTTGTTCATTAAACCACAATATATCTTTGAATGCAAAATTTCACAAATTGATTTATGTCATTATATCTAAATTTCAAAGACCAACTTCCAATCATTAGGTCAGCCAGAAGTTTGAAGCACTGGAACAACTTCATAGAAAATGATAGTGCAACCATTTATATATATATATATATATATATATATATATATATATGATTTAATATCATTGTTTTGATTTTGGAATTTGAATATTGCCTGACAGTTTTACTTTAACTCTTGGATTAGGGCAGCTTTCATTAGCTACTGTTTTAGGTGAAGTGATTTCTAATTAAGTAATTATAAATGGATAACTCCACACATTAAATATTTCCATATAAAATATCCATTAAAAATTTATTATAATATATATGTACATGTGTATATATATATACAAAATCTCTATCTGGAACATTCTTATCTCCAGACCAATTGGTTTTGAGTTTATGACTCACCTCAGTGAAAAGCTAGAACATTCAGACACTATATCTAAAATATCAACTCAAAACGAGCACTTATTTAATATGTAATATTAGGTAGAAACTCTGAAATTTTCAGACATGAAAAGGTCTTTAACTTCTTTCTTGTGTGAATGATCACTAAAGAATAATGCATTAAATATCATGGTGAATTTAAGTGTATATCTTTCTGACAATATTATACATATACATTACCTACCAATATCAGCTTTTTTAAGAGCTGGGGAATCATTCACACCATCACCAGTCACAGCTACTATGGCTCCTTGTCTCTGACAACCTTCTACAATTATCAGCTTTTGCTGTGGAGATGTCCTAGCAAAGACAATTTCAGTATGGTTTTTTAATAATTCATCCAAGTGGTAAGGGGTCATGTCTTTCAGTTCCATACCATGAATTACACAAGCTTTAGCTTCCCTGTAATTAAAATATGAAATTCATTATTGTCAAAAATATATAAGTAATCAATAATGATAACATTTTATGTGCTGACCATTCTCAACAACATTCACCTTTTAAGATTAATAATATTGATGACTATTCTGAAATTATCTCAAACCTTTCACATGTGATTATGATTTCTGTTTAGATGGCTATGGTGTGAAATCAGTAGCAAAGAAATTACCACACCAGTGTCAACATCTACATTTTTTTAAATATTGACTCATTTTAACATATCTCTTTAGGATGCAAAATAAAACCATAATCTAAGGTTAGAAAACATTGCATTATATAAAAATTATTGCCTATATATCATTTTTTAATTCATTTTTATTCTATCAACCAAATTTCTCCATATGTGTGAAGAGTAATTCCTTTCCATAAACTTATATATATATATATATATATAAGTTTGCATAATATATATATATATATATATATATATATATATATTATGCAAAAGGATATTAACCTCCAATCATGTGCTGTTTCATAACTATTATAAACCTCTTATTAATAACAGTAGATTTACATGTATATTTATTAGCCTAAAAACGATTTACTCGCTGACGAAGAAGCTTCCAAATAAACAAAACAAATTTTGCTTAAAACTATTAAATGGGCCAAGCGCTTTCGAGGTTTGCCCTCATATTCATGGCCGACGAAAGTAATAAATCTTTATGTAGTGTTATTAAATAACAAATATGCAAATGTAAATGCAAATCAGTTTGACCATTTTTTTTTTGAAATGGAAAAACACGCGTCACGTCTATTGATAGAATTGTTGTCGCAAACAATAAAGAACGCCTCTTTGATCTTTCTTTTACAGTCATTGGTTTCAGGGCATACAATCCTGGGGTTGCCTGGTTCGAACACATGGCCAGTCTGCTTTTCATGTTCCAGAAATATTGAAAAGTTATCGCTGTTCTTTTTTGCTCTTCTATAGGTATACAAGTGTTGAGCAGCTCTGTTGTGAACAGTGGCCTTAGTTTCCCCATAGTATATGGCTTTGCATCCGGCCTGTGGACATGACATGCTGTAAATCACCTGGGGTGTTTGAGATGGGTCTGTTCTATCCTTTGAATTATTAATGAGTCTGTTAGAATTAGGGGGAGTACGAAAACCAACCTTAAATTCCCCAGTTAAAGTCTTTATTATCTGTTGTGATACTTTGGGAATATAAGGGAGTGTAATTTGAGGCTTATCCTTATTTTTGTGGTTAGCTATTAGTTTACTGTGAAATTGCTTAATTTTCTTTGCAATTGATCTGTAGCTGAAACCTACGCTAAGCAAATATTTTATATAAATTGCGATGTTGGTCTTTCTATCGGCTTCAAATTTACATAAATTTTGATTTCTAAATAAAAACGCATTGAGCCCTGCGAATTTACGTGCAGTAGGTGACATGGATTTCAGGTGAGTAAAGCCTCGGATCTCAAGGGGTTTAACTATCATACTATAATGCAGATCTCTGTTTTCTCTATGGACCAGCAAATCCAAATATTTAAGCTTCTGCCCTTCGTTCTCCCAAGTGGCGTTTATGATCAATTTAGATTGTAGTTGTAATTCATTTTGAATATTGGCAATTACATTTTTTGGCGCTGCCATAAGTAGGAGTGATAAAAGGACATAAAGTATTATTATCATATATGCAAAATAATAAATATAAAACCTTGCCAAATAACAAAAGAATAAATATCTAAACAGCAAGAGTTCATTAAAAAACAAAAACAGATAATTATAATAACTATACTTATAAGCTGCATCATATCACTAGCCTTACACATTAATAACTAACTCATCAACAATCAACAGTTAATCATTTGTGGACCAAATCTAAAAGATATTCAATATAAAAAGATTAATTATCTAGTCACTGCCAAAGTTAGGGTATATATACAAACAAATATTTGAATGCACCTATTCTAGTGTTAAAATATCACTCATTATAAAAAATAATGCTGGAATGCTTATACATGCTGATTATCATCAATGCTCTGGCCATAAAGTAACATTAGAGGCCAAATACAAACTAAATTTTCTCTAACAAAAATAACAAAATGAAGTAAATGGACTTTAAAAGTAATCTTGGCTTTTGTGCCATCCAAACAATAATCTGGATATCCAAACACAATAAATATAAATCCCCTACTGATAGATAAGCCATTATTACTCTAGTCTATCACAAGATCACAAGACTCTAGAGACAGGCTGTGAACAAGAGTAAAGACACATACAAGTTTATTCTAAATAATTTTACTGAGATAATTTACAAATCCCTAAAATAATGTTCTGTTGTGAAATGAAGTCATATAAACTGCCAATTCACAGAACAGATAACTGGACAAATAAAAACATTAACACTATTTTTAACAATAATTTAATAAATTAACTAATTAATAATTAAACAAATTAAAAATGACAATATAATTCAAACATAGATACATTTTTATTAAAGATATATAATTTCATATGGCAAATATGATTAACCAGATTTTTCTTACTAATTAAATTAATCTACCTTTACTTTCATTAAGTTATTTATTTTTCAATAATTAAAGCTAGAAAACAACTTTTAGCAATTAGACATAAAAAATAGCAAATTAGCTAAGAACCCTTTTAATAATTTTAGAAAAAAAAAGTTTCAATGAAAAAAAATACTTAATAAAATTAATTATTACTAATTATTATTTAATTTAAAATTTATCTATGAATATAGATATGATATGCACATTAAAATATCTTTTTATCATGTTTTTTTTATGTCATTATTTATTAGTTATAATTTTCAGTATTCTTTTGTGTTGGCTTCTATTGTAAGTTTCTCTATTAACACACATTTTCAGAGAATGTATACTCAATTTTTTCAATTTTGCAGTAGAATATTTTCAGGCTTCTACATAGAATAAACATCCATTTTCAAATCTAATTTCCAGATCAGGCTAACACAGAGCCAGTCATGTTCTAGAATGGAAACAAGGCTTACTGCAGCTAAGAGTATTCTTCTCATTTACATTTTTCTAGTGAGCAGCTTACATGGTGAGGTTTGGGTGATCAGCTTTTAGTTAAACATAGCATAATTTTTCTCAAATCTATTTTTTAAAAACATTTCTTGTGATGAATCTTACTTCAAATTACTATTTCTTATTCTTCATAGCTGAACTTTTGGGTTCTGTATTCCTCAACAGTTGAATCAAGACTGACTACTGGTGTTTCCTTCAGCAGTTGAGTCAATAATCACAGCTGTTTTTTTAATAACATCAAAAATGACTTCTTCATAAGACATTGAGGTATGCTAATTTTCTCTATAATAATTTTTAAAACAATTCTGTATGCATCCAATCATACTTTTTATCCAATCTGACAGAATTTAACCCAAATCAAGTGGGTCTAATTTTATAAAAGGGTTTTTCCCTCCTTCAATTATTAAAATTGTAAAACAATATTTCAATGATAAAAAATTAAAATCCAATAGATTAAAAAAATACCTCGGCACCCTAAATTAAAATAATCTTTTAATTCAATTTTAATTTAGCAAAATTTGCTGTTTGTTTTGAAGTAAGATAAAGAGAAATAAAAAAGTTTTACTAATAACAAAATTTCTTAACCAAAATCTTACAAACTTTAACTTTTTTTCTCTTCTTGTTAAAACTTTATTTATTCATCCCTCTTAATTATTATTTTAAAAAGTTAAAACTAAAATGTTTCAGTAAACTTCCTCCATAACTTATTGAAGAGAATTTTTTCTCTTAGTACTTTTTTTTTCAAAATTAAAATCAAAACTGGTAGATAATTAAAATTACTAAAGAGAGAC